>JAWMRA010000016.1:4365194-4470153 GCA_035584735.1 Pseudotriccus pelzelni | reverse complement strand
CATCCCTGGAAGTGTCCAAGGCCAGGTTGGATGGGGCTTGGAGCAACCTGGTCTAGTGGAAGGTGTCCCTGCCCATGCCAGGGGGGCTGGAACTAGGTGGTCTTTAAGGTTCCTCCCAGCCCATACCATTATAGGATTCTATGATTTAACGCAATCAGTGAATCTGCTCATTTAATAAGAAAAAATGCCCAAGCCCAAAACCAAACCAACAAACAAAACCCCAAGAAAGAAATAACGTATTGATGGAAGATGATGACTGCTACAAGTTTGTTTGGGAAAGTTTTTTACATTCTGCTTCTTTAAAACATATTTGGATTGCCCATCCTTGACAACTATAACAAACTATTTCCATGGAAACTCAGGGGAGAAAACCGTGGAAATTTCATCAACAGAAAGAGCAGGTAGGAACTCTGAGTGCAGAAGAAATGACTTGTCAGCGTAAGGTAAAGTGAGCCAGTTGTTAAGGTATTAAACCAAAAATAATTCCTTTGGTTCTGATTACTTTTTTCAGACCTTATAGAAAGAGCAGAGGCAAAAATTACGTCTGTAATGAAAGTGGAGGGTAGAGTCAGTCCTTGTGGAGGCAAGCTTCCCACAGAACTTGTGGGGCTTGAGGATCCCTGTGGGTCCCTCCCAACTCAGGATGTTCTAGGATTGTGTGTGTGGACCCTCAGGGTGCAGCCTGGGCTCATGCAGTGACCACTGGGCATATTGCCCCTCACCAGAGATGAAAACAGCATCTTGGTGGGCTCTTTCTCTGAAGGCCTCAGACATTGCTGTTGTAATTGGACAATAAATAGCCAACCTGACATTAAAATATTGTAATCACAGCAGACAACTCTATTTAATCTTTCATTATGTTGTCAGATAGCAGTTGGTTTGTGATGCACAAGTAGAAAACAAGGGTCAAGAGCATCTTAAAAGTCATGTCTAATAAATTTCTTTTAAACCCCTCTGAGCTTGGTGCACAACAACATCTCAAAGTACTGCTTGGAGAAGGAGAGCAGTGTATTGATTCTGCAAGTTTGGAATTTGTCTGGCACAGGGATTTCAAGAGAGGAACTTTGCCCCAAATTCTTCTCTAGAAGCAAGTCCAAGTATTTATGGATCTCTGGGGGAAAGAAAATGTGGACTTTTTAGTGCCTCGGATGCTTTGCATCTCAGGACCATCCTGTTTTTCTTATGGCGGAGATCCTTGGATCTGAGCAGTGGAACAGGTTGCCCTGAGAGCTTGAGAAGTCTCCTCTGGAGATACTCAAGAGTTGTCTGGACAGAATCCACAAAACGTGGTCTAGGGGACCCTGCTTGAGCAGAGAGATTGGACGAGATGACCTCCAGTGATCTCTTTCAGCCTTAACCATTCTGTGCTTCTTGTCCACTACGAAACGGCAAGAAACTATTCTCGAGTCCAAACTTCTGCTGACCTTTGTAGGAGGTCTCTTAAGTGCAAAACTTTGGTAGAACAGTTTCAGGAACAATTTATTCTTCCAGCAGATCACCCGAGAAGTACCTGGTCTGAGGGCCAGCCTTATCTCACTTCCACTGGGGTCATGTATTCAGTGCAGACTGTATCAGGCAAGGCAATAGAGAACTAAAGTTATGGACAATGGATTGGGAATTGCAATAGAGCCAGCTGGGAATTTCTTAGAAAACACTTGTCACTGAAAACAGATCAGACCTGTTAGTGAAACCAATATCAGGTTTTGCAAAACTGTTTTTCATGAAGATTTCTCAGGTTTCAGATGAATCCTTAGTCAAAGCCAGATTGGGGTGGGTGGGAGCAGCAGAAGAAAGAGTGTGAGACTTGCTTTCATGTATAATTATTCAGAAAAAGTACAACAATACAGGAGCTTGATGTGTTTGTAGTCTTCTAGCCTGAAGTCATTTGTGTAAGACACAGGAGACAGTTCCTTTCCCAGCTTTACATCGGAAACAGCCCGTGCTGGTACCTTCACCATACAAAGGAGAAATTACTTTTGTACCCATGTGTTTGTTTTCAGAGCAAGTGCTAAAGAAGATTGGCCATGAGATAGTGAACAAGGTTTGAAGAGATCACCCCTAAGAAAACTGTTATCACCAAAACACCCTTTATATGAAAGACTGATAATGTTGTGAATAACTTAAAATAATTACATTAGAAACAGGAAAACATGAGCACATGTGGGTTGAGCCAGAGCTGGAATTCTGCTGATGCTCAGCTTGGTGGTCCTGTGGGTAGGCAACATACACAAGCAATTGCCCAAGGCAACAACATTCTTTATTAGATTGATTAAGCACCAGGTTTACTTATTGTCTTTAGTAATGGATGCCAGATTTCTGCTTTGCTTATGGTAATAGGAACCAGCAGAGAGGAGGGAGTGTTGCTGTGAGCCTTGCTCCTACTAGTGCTGTGGAATTTTCACACCTACCTTGTTTAATGTGGAAACAACCAGAAATGATCCTCACCCAACACTTGCTGTCTGATTCATTGTTCTCTCAGCTTAAAACTGATTAAGGTAAGATAAGACATAATGGCCCTTTGTTGTACCATCCACGTAACTCCTGGGTTTCCTCTGCACTGTTTGAGATTTCAGCAACGGGAATTGTTCTTGGGTGGAGCTAATAGAGAAAAAGTGCAGCAAAGGAAAGAATTGCATTCAAATTGGCCAGAGGTACAATCCATGTGCTGAATTCCCTCACCAGACCCATGCTTACCCCCAAGAGTCACAGATTCCTCGCTGCAGCCTGTAGTGGGGGAATGCATCAAATCTGTAGGAAGGAGATATAGATCTAAGGCAGGGGATGGAAGTGTGAAGGTTTCCATTGACCTCCCATTGCTGTGTGTGCTCTGGAGCAGATCTGTGCTACATAAACTGCTTAAAAGGTTTTCTTTGAGAGTCAGTCAGACTCAAGTTCCTAAGTCACTGAAGTGCTCTTGAAAACAGTACCCATATACTCCATACCCATGTCAAGTCTCTGTCACTTCAAGTATGAAAATTTTCTTATAAACCTTTGATATTGCATTAATTAAAAATTGTGTAGTGATATAAAATTGATGAATTCTTAGTTAACTAATAAATGGCCTTTCTCACTATTGGTTGTTAACATAAACATCATCACACGGTTTAGATTTTACTTCATTACATACCATCTAATATAGAAGATGCAACATATTTTATCAATAAAAAGAGTACTTTATATGCTATATATTCCATCAAGACCTCATGCTTCTGTTTTCAGTTAGCTGCTATTTCCAAGAGTTTAAATACAAGTGTGATTTGATTACTTTTTGATGGTTTTACACATTAAACATCACTCACATGTATATTTTTCACAATAGAACAAATAACATTAAACAAGAATTATTTACAGTGCACTATGTTAACACTTAAGTTTTAAAATGATGGGTAGAAGATGTCATTAGATGTGCTTTTTAAATGTTGGGACTTTTGGAAAGGAGAGCGTATACAAATATTAGTGTGCATATATATATGGATACGCATGTATATATAAAACAATCATTTAAATCTATTGCTGCCATATTGATATAATGGGTGCATATATACTACAAAGATTATTATAAAATTTAATAATTTTCATCCAATCCTCAAGTTGATAGCACAGAAACTATTCATTATTTAGAGAGAGAAATGTTAAAAAAAGAAAATAACAAGTGTCTTAAAATAAAAATTACCTCTCCTACAAATGTAGGTTATTAATTTTGTATATTTATTGTAGATTCAGTTCCTAGAACTCAAGACACTTCTGACCTTTTTAAAAATATGCTAATATGTTGAATTATGAGATGTTTCCCATATTTATGTTTCCAATCTGTGTCTGCCTTTTTTTAACTAAATTCAATTTTCAAAAATTATAAGAAACATAAAAAGGTACTTGTGCTGTTCTGGTCTTGTGAACTGATGCTGTGCAGGACAATGGTGAAGAATGGGGTTTGCGGCCAAAACAGGCAGTAACTCACTATGGAAAATTATATCATTGTCACCCGAAATCAAAAGTGCCTCTCTTCATGATCTTCCCCAAAATCCAACTTTTTCTAGAAGCAAATGCAGGCAGATTTTCTCCTGCACTGCACTGAACTGGTCTCTGGTATTTAGGAACAGCCTAATGGTCTCTGCCTGTGGAAAGCTAAGACCTAATCTGTGTCTGCACCAAAGGGACCAGGATAAAGCATAGGTGGAGGGAGTCTGTGCCAAGTCATTTTATGGGATTCATTTGATGCTGACAAAAGTTTTGAATAGGGCTGTCCCCAAAGTGCAGCAATTCCTGCTGAGTAAAAATAAAAATTAAAAATAAAACCAGCTATATCTCAAAAAATTTACAGCTAGCATCATAAGGAGAAAAGTTGGAATTTTATGAGGAGTGAGGGTTGGTTGTCATCTTTTGATAATGGGCTGGAAGAAAGTGGTTGGTGTATCTTTGTTTTCTTGTTTTATCAAGTTCTTGATTTTCAGGTGATAACCCTCAAGCAATTCAACTGAAGAAATTAGTAGTTTCCTCCAATAAAATCAGGACTGGACTTTAACAACCCATTGTGGTACATAAGACACATTAAGGAAATCCTTTGCCCACTGAAGTCAACAACAGCTTTGCCATTGATTTCAGTTGTGCCAGAGTTTTATCCATTATGCTTCATTTCAATCAATGCTGTTTTCATTTTAGCAAGCATTTTAAAATATATTCTGTGTTTCCTTTATGTTAGGAGTTATTGTTGAGCAGTAGTAACATGCTCCTTTGGGGGTTTTTGCCTCAAGCTGTGCCAGGGGAGGTTTAGATTGGATATTGAGGAAGATTTCATCACCCCAAGGATTGTTCAGCCCTGGCACAGCTGCCCAGGGCAGTGTGGAGTCACCATCCCTTTAGGCATTTAAAAGATGTGGAGATGTGGCACTTGGGGACATGGTTTAGTCGTGGGTTTGGCAGTGCTGGGGTAACAGTTGGACTTGATGATCTGAAAGTTCTTTTTCCAGTCTAAACGATTCTGTGATTCTATGATTCTATTGTTATTTTCTTTAGAAATCTGTTTCTTTAATTATCATTATAATCAAACAAGCTTACAATAAGTGATACAGTGCCAGAGCTAAATAATGGCTTTGAAAAGAAAGTATATGAACTCTTCAAAACCTTCAAGATGCAAAAAAGAAAAAATTTTTACAAAATAATCAAACAGAAATGCACATACGTGTGTGAGATGGTATTTGCTTGATTCTGACAAGAGCTGCCAGTTTTGTCTGTGTCATCAGATGAAAAGCACTGATGGCCACATGGACACCAAATCAGAGTTATCTGGAAACTGCAAGTGTTTTTGGCACAAAAAATTGAAAGGATTGAAGAAAGTGCAGGGACACACTGCTAAAGAGGGAAGACAGGAGATTTTCTGTCTTTCCACAGACAAACTTGGATACAAAATCCAGAATTTTGGGTGGGATATTTTTTAGTTAAATTTAATCAAATAATTTTGAATAGATATACTACACTTATATTTCCTCCTAGCATATGTTTGTGTGTTTTTGGTGTGTGTATCTCCTGTCTGTGCCTGACTGCACACATGGAACATTTCATGCTCTCTGGCTGGCTGTGATGAGTCAGACAGAAGATCACCCTTTGTTAATAATATTTGCTCTTATTTCATCTTGTAGTGTTGTCCCTTGTGGATAGTTCTATATCTATTTAACATACAATTAAAAGAAGTCGGCCACAGAGGTTTATGGTACAGCAAATTCGGTTGTTCCCTTTTTATTTTTAGAATAGTTTTAACCATTTGGGGTACATCTTGAGAGCGCAAAGGTGAGTCATTCTTTAAATAAGTTCCTTTGCAAGCACGTATAAATGACTTAAAATGGGAGGAGCGGAGCTGACTCATGTAGGGATGAGGCTGCAGCACTTTCCATTGCCCCCACAACACCACTGAGAAAACAAGTGTGGGGCTGTGTAGCCTTAAAACCATAGTGAGACAAATATCCTGTGCTTCTCAGAGCATTTAATTCTTAGTCTTAATAAAGCCAGGGTTAGGTGGGCACCCAAGAATCCAGGTGGCCAGCTACAGCTTATTCCTTGAACATGCAGGAAGCATTTGGAAACAGAAGAGATTTTGTAGCTTTATGTTATCATAATCCAGATTGATGTGGACTATATAGACTCCTAAACCAGGCAGAAGATTTTATGAGAGCGCAGGATTGAGCATATGCTTCTGTAACCAACCAAATACAATACATATGTGTAATATATATATATATATTTACATATGCATTTATAAAAGGCACATATCACTTACATGTTAGAAGAGAACCCAAGTGCCGTATATTTTGAGAACATTACACCTGTAAGAAAAAAAATGCATGAAATTACAATGCACACGTAGGCATCCCTATTTTCTGCCAACTTTCACAAGTTTGCACTCATTACAGATCCTTGAATTTTTTTACTCATTTTTGCAGAGAAATAAAGAAGGGGACTTCTGAGTTCACTTACCTGTTGTCAATTACTGACGCCTCATTACACAAATCACTTGGAAAGCTGATGAGGTTTTATCTAACATAGAGGCCAGGTCAATCAATCGTCATCAGACCTGTGGATCTTCAATGGACATTGAAAGGTTAACCCAGTTCTTCAGGGCCTCCATCATGTCAGCAAAAATTAGCAAGAGGGTGGCCGAGTTGTCAATAGAGCACAGAGACAATTAGTTAATGATTAGAATGTTAGCACTTGGGGAGTTGATAACAAAATGAGCCATCTTGGATACATTTGCATGCATTTAGAAAATCTATATAGCTTGGTGGGATGGGAGGGAAGTCTGTGCATATGGTGCAGTAAGGAGAGCCATAAAGCAGAATTATGTGTCTGAGTGTGTTGTAGACTTGGCTGTGCTAAATGAAGTCACTGTATCAAAAACCCTGCACATTTCAGTTTATCAGAGTCAGGTACTTGGCTTTACTGATCTACTTAGTAGCCAGCATTAGCAATGAGACTGGTGCCCTGTCATCATAACCCCATTTTCAGCTAAATGATTATGGATTTGATATGTTCTACAGTAAGCACTGGCCTTACCAGTTGTGATTGAACTTGGAGTTTGTTAAATTAGAGACAAGGTAAAATTAAAATACTTCCTCCTGTTTAGGATTTCATCACTTAATTTTATTCTTGACTTCTCTTCTTTCATAAGAATATTTTGTAGGGCTTCTGCCTGCAATTATAATTTCATTTTATATCCCTTGTTGGAACATGAAATCCTCTGTCCATATCACCAGGCCAGGGTTCCTCCTTGTGTTGGCTGAGGCTTCTTAACTAGTTTGGGCAGGAAAAATAAATGTCAGAAATAGTCTGCATAATTACTTGGACAACTGGGTTTTGATCGTTTCAAGGTCTCCTTTACCTTTGTGCTCTCCATCAGGTTCAGATACATTTCTGATGCTCACGACTGCATTTAAAAATTGCTCAAATGTTCTGCCATTGAAGTATTGCAGAGATTTATTTTAGGCTATTAGGTTTCTCTCTACCTTTGATGGAAGACTAGTGTAGGCTCTCTATCTGAATCGCATTGTCCACCATTATAAACACCCCCTTAATAAGAGACATCCACTCAGTGCCTAACAAAAGAATTCCTTGGATTCTGAGAACAGCTTTAAGAAGATATATCATATATACTATAGGTTACCTTGTGACCCAATTGCCTTCCTATTGATGTGCTGATACCTGGGTTTATGTCTCTGAGTGCTTTGACATACAAGTATCCAATTATATTCAATTTAGACTCAGGTGGCAAAGACCTTCACTTTTATTTAGCAAGCATAGATTTTGTAAGTTTTAAAGGAAATGTCATGAAGAGAAAGGGAAGATTTTCAGATGGCTGACTCCAGCTTTATGTTTTCTACCTCTATAACCCTCTGCAAACCATGACAATTGAAGTCATAATCATATTTATATGAGATTTAGTGGGAAAGGGGCATGAGATGACCAAGTGGTAGTTTCTGCAACACTGAAAGCAAGACATTACAGTCTCCAACATCTGTTCAGGCAGTTTTCAGCCCTACATTTTATAAACAAAAAAGGCATCTCTTTTCCTCCTGTGAGCAATAAAGGGGATGAAAATGTGCTTTAAAGACATCCGCATTTGAATTGTCGCATCTGAAGCAGAAAGCCTAATTGTCTGGAATATTAGTCCTCCATGCCATTGTGATGAGCCTTTATGAGTATCTTCCTCCAAGTGTATTGAGAAACTCAAGTGTGCTTGACACTGAGCACTAATGTTTCTCTCTACACGTTGATGTTACCGTCACAAAAATGTGTCGTGCCTTACAGCTGTAACTTCCAAAGCAATTTCGCACAGGAAATATTTTGGATTAAGTGAAAATAAAAATATCATGGCCAGTAAACACTGTTTCATTACCAGGCTCGTGATCAGAGTTGGTGTGTTTAAGCCACAGCCATACTGTGCTGTCTTTATTCTTTCATTATTCTCTTTATTTTTTCATTATTCAAAGGATTTTCTTTTCATCCACTAAGTTCAGGTTTAAATATATATAATGGGACAGATGCCACTTTATTACATCTGGAGCTATTCAGCTATGATCAATTGGGCTGTACCACATTAACCAAGAGGAAGCTTTTGCCCATAATGTCATAAGAACTGTCACAAAGAGGGACACATTTTCCATGAAGCATTGCAAACCCACACTGTTGGATTGTGCTTGTGGTACCCAGATTTCTGGAACCAGATGCATCCCTCCTTTTCACCTGCTTTTCACCTCTTACAGAGGAAGCCCTCCCCTTCCCCCAGGATGCCTTGTCATCCTGCCTCTTTGACCTCTAAACTGACAGAAATGGTTAAACTGCCTCGATGAAAGTTTTCTTCTTGGCATTTTGTTGAAATGCTGCTCGTACTTTAAGGCCACAATATAGATTCTTTAAGGATGGTTTCTGGTTCCCTAAAGAAATTCCACAATAGCTGTTGAGCTATTGCAACTATTGCCTTTCTTGTTTCTCATTTCTTTCGTGCACTTTGATCAAAAGCTTTGTTGAAATGTGTTGGTGTTGGTCCAAGGGAAGTTTTCTTTTTTGTCTCATGCCAGCTAAAGTGAAGTATATTTCTGAGTAGAAGAATGGGCTAAGCAGGGAGTCCTGCTTGGGGAATGTAAACACTGTTGTGGTCAGTATATTAAGAAATATCCTGAAGTTAAAGACAAAACTTCTGTCTACATGGGAAGAGATGCCCACAGTAAAAAAAAAAAAACAAAAACACACAACAAAACAACCAAAAACAAAACCAAAAAGCATTCACAAGCTTTCAGCTGAAAAATTTATTGACATCTATTTAACCACTGATCTTGGATTGGTTTTATATGAAAATAATAAAAAATGCTGAACCAATTCTGCCTAGTTTTCTCTAGAAACACAACAAAAAACAACTGGGAAAAGCTATTTTAATGGTATTTTCCCTGTAGGTGAAAATAAAAAAACCTAGCATGAAAGCTGTTCTCCCTAAGACCTCTTGTCTATGAAGACCTGTGAGCCTCATGTACATTTGGATAACAACAGCACCTCAGAGCTCTTTGAAGTTACACACTTCAGTACTAATCTGATTTCATTCAAAAGAGAAATCTAGGATGATGTTTATGAGGGTTTGCAGTTTCACCATGGTTTTGATCAGAAACAGATGGTGTATCTGAAACAATTAGGCAAACTTTTGTTTAGAAGCAGCCCACACGTAATTGACTGTTTGATGTAGGACATCATAGCATTTGGTATTTGGGGAGTGAAACTTGTCCATCCATTTGAATCTGGCGTGCCAGGAGCTCAGCAGGTGTCAGTTGGCATTGCTTCTGGAGGCTGTGTCAGTTCACATGAGCTGAAGATCAGAGGCCACAGCCCCCTCAAATGAGCAATCATCTTTTCAGAAAAGTGGCCAGAACCGCACCCTTTCCTAAGAGTTATGTCACACAAGATGCCCCAGGCCCAGGCAGCTAAAACATTGGCTTTGTTGCTGGAAGATGATCCTGCAAAATTACTTTTGTTAAGGACTCCTTCAACTGCAAGTCCAGCTGAGCATTGCTGGAACGTGTGTGAAGACTGCAGAAAACACCAGGCACTGAGATCAGGGCTCTGGGTTTGTTTTGTCTTCACGCTCTGTTTGCGTCTTCCCTAAGAATTAGTTCTCAGTCAGGATCTTGCAACTAAATCAGCATTTTCCTACCAGAAGGTGGGTCACTCTGAGTTATTGTCAAGGAAAAAGCCAGTGTACACAATATTAAGCATATGAGTCCACTTCTCATGACTGGAGGCTTTCGGGGTGGTCGAAATGTAGACATGCAGCTGTTTGAATGGTGGGATCAGGGAAACACTGTGGAGACCCACGCCTGCTCTGAAAACTGTTGGTGATCACTTTTCTATAAACTCTAGTGCGATATAACATTTTCTCCTTGGGGATGGTATTTACAAGAGAGCTCCACGAGGGGATACTTGAAAGATTCAGTCCTTTCCTGTGAGTTTTCATTGTCAGAAGAATTTAGCTTGTGCCTAAAATACAGTGTAAGCCAATAATTCTTATGCATGGTTTCACACATCTGCATGTGTGGACCTATGTTCAGTACAGATTTTTATAGATTTTGGAGGAAGACCAAACAGAACTAGCTGACCACTTAGGAAGGTCACCTGCTTAATAGACACTGTGGAGTTGTACTAACTGAGAATTTAAAACAGCATTGTGGTACACCAAGTCTCTGTCTCCCAAAGATGCAACTGGATTCCAACAGGAACAGGATTAGGCACATGAACAGTACAGAATCCCACTATATATGCACAAAGCTGACTGTCTTGTTTGTTGAACAAACTGCCATTTTTATTAAACCTTCTTTTTGCACTCCATTTGTAATGGGGTGAAAACATATGCAATAATGGGCCCAGGCACAGAAAAGTGCCCATTTAAACCTCTTAAGATGCATATGTAGCATGAGAAAAGCACGTAAACATGAATCGGGCCCATGTATAAAATTACTTTCACCCACGAGGCCCAGATTTATTCCACCTAATTTTAGGCACTTAACTAGCATGCTTAAGAATATACTCTCCTGTGGCTCTCCATGTAGTCAATGGAGTGAGAGAGGCACCTTAAGGAGGCAATTTAGCCTGTCTAGGATCTGAATTGTCCTTATGAGATTCCTGTTTCCCTCCAACACCTATTTGTAGGGCAACAATGTTTTTATAGTTGATACTTCAGTTGACTGCCTTGCGTACGGGAGATAAATCTTGGCCAAGCAGATTTTGTGTTGGAAGTAACTGTTTGCATTGCACTGTTGCTGTGCTTTCTTTGAAGTTATGAGCATTCCCTCAGGACTCTTAGTGATTAAAAAAATAATAATTTGGAGATAAGCTAAGAAATCTTTAGAGTTTCTTTAAGCCTTTATACCAGACTGTCCGTACACAACATTAATATTGCAAAATACTCTGCAATGAACTGGTTCCTCAGAATGCCAAATTTTCCTTCAATATCTCAGTTCTCAATGTACAAAGATCTGATTACTTGACTCAAAGGCAACAAACAGTGATTTTAAACAACATTTGGCTATTTGTATTTCTATTAATAATTTTCATGAGTTGCTGCAACAGCATGTAATGAGTGTAAAAGTCAACAAAAAAACGTTTTAACTAGCATTAAATTTGTTCCCTGCCAAAGTAAACACCATCACGATTCCACTTAAAAAGAAAATCCATCCTAGCACGAGCAATCCTGCTCATTCCTTTCCGCATGGGCTGGGAACGTACGAATAAGGCAACCGTTTCTCCTGGAGTAATATTACAGATGGTTAAGTAGACATCCATTTTCCCACTGCCTAAAATGACTTCACACGAACCTCATGCAAGGCTGTCCAAATGGCATTTATTTTTCTTACAAACGTGTGGGTTTTAATTCTTTGCTTCCAAGTCCGGTGTGGGTAGCTGTAGCTTTTCTGCCACGTTCTCTCCACAGCAGGGGAACGTGTGTCCCCTTTGTCCTTGTGGGATGTTGTTGCTCGTTACTAAAGGTGTAGCCACACGTTACCCCAGATATGGCTCCACTTAGGCAGTAGCGAATGTGCTTGTGGAGGATCAGACAGGTTCCACCTCCTTCCCCAGACTGATTCAAGCAGTGATCAGAACCAGATGCTCCACAAGAGAGGGCGAGAAACTCCCTAATAAATAACAGGATATAATCTACTCATTGGGAAAAGCTGTTTCCTTTTTCTGTAGAGATTAAGTACCATTTAAAGTATTTAATTTTCTGTAATTGAATCAAGAGTACAGCTTCGGTAATTTTTTTGTCTCTTGCTAAATTTTTATCCTCAATAAATAGCTTGTGGCCTAGAGCACCACAGACTATTTGTGCATTCTGCAAGAAGTATATTCAAGTATCTGTTGTCTTTCATTCTCACAGAATAACCCTTCTACCTGTGTGATACAGTGAAAATTCAAGTTTTATGTAATTCAGGATCTATTTTTCTTATTTTTTAAATTCATTCTACATTTTCTGTGGCATCCTCAGAAACTGAAAATGCATGCCTGAAGGTCTTACAGAAGATTTTGAGTAAAAGGAAAATAATAAATAAGCCATTAGCACCATTACTAGATCATTTTGCAGCCAGCCTCAAAAATACCTTCAGCCTTTAAAAATGTCTGGTGCTTTTTTTGAAGTCTAATGCAATATTACCACTCATTTCCAAAAATCTGTGTACAAATCTGTTTCTTTGCTTTCAGTTGGTCATATTTTTGAAACACTTGTGTTTTGGGGGGGGGGAAGTCTTCTTTAGTCAATCTTTTCATGAACATTAAACCTTTGAGAACAATCAATTTTGTAAATATTTTTAAAAAAAGTTTCAGACAGATTAAAGAGAAAAAGAAGATTTCTAAATGGTTCTAGCCCCAGAAAGTGATTCGTAATGGTTTGCATAATTGGACCCTGGCCTGTGAGATTGTAGAATTGCAAGTAACAGATGACGGATATTAAACCAGTTATTCCTTTGATTGAGAATTAAGGAATAGAATAGGGTGTACTACAAGTGAAATTAGTAATTGGGATCAGCTCTGTAGGAATAGAATTGTCTTGCTTTGGAGCTAGTGAGACCTCACCTACAAACTTTTGCCAAAAATTTGAAATGAAATAGTTTTTTAAGGTTTGAAAAATGTCAGTGAGATGCTGTAGTTAACTTTATTATTGTTTATTTATTTGCATTAAGGCAGTGCCCAGAGAGCCAGTGAGACCTAATCAAAAAAACATGAAAGGGCCTAAAACCTAATGTCTAATTTTATAGATTTAAGTAGTCCCTGTTGGCTTGTTTACATGACAAGTGACAACAACTAAATAAATTCCAGATTTAAGGGAGTAGCACATATTAATCGTTGGATGACTAAGACTGACGAAATTTGTCTCCTTTTCTGCTTTACCATAATGGAGCGATTATGGTTCTTTAATCTTCTGCTTTTTTTTCCCACATTTACATTTTCCCGGAACTCTTCCCACAGTGTTGAAGTAGGTGATTTGTCTTAAAAAAAACACAAATCCTGGTAGTGAAAGCTCTTATTTTTGGAGGGGATGAGCTACTGGAATAATGAAACAATAAAGGTAGATATACCTCCGAGGAAGGTTACAGAACTGCATCCTGTTTCACACATTAAGGGGTGCAAATAGGTACTCACATTTATTCCACCAAAAATTGCCAAAGGAAATAACGTTAAAGAAATATTAAGCAAAGTCTGCATGATCTTGGAATTCTGTTAGGATCTTCCAGATTATGGAGCTCTCCAGCCCAAATGAGTAACAAATTTGGAGCAATAGTTTAAAAAAAACAAAACAAAACAAAAAAACCAAAAAAACACCACAAATTGAATGTGTCATTACACGTGAGCATTTTAGAGATATCAGGAATAGATATTACAC
Source organism: Pseudotriccus pelzelni (assembly GCA_035584735.1). Taxonomy (NCBI): domain Eukaryota; kingdom Metazoa; phylum Chordata; class Aves; order Passeriformes; family Tyrannidae; genus Pseudotriccus; species Pseudotriccus pelzelni. The sequence goes on along the minus strand of JAWMRA010000016.1, from coordinate 4,456,250 downwards.
CCCATTTTCACCTGTGGGTTGTATAGACCAGCAATAGCTTTATGAATATTCGGGCATTGGTACAGAGTCAAAATCAATCAACGATGTGGTATGAGAGGAGCTTCTTTAGACACTAAAAACAATGAGGTTCAAAGGAGTCAACACACTTACATTTAAGGGAGCATATCACAAAGCGAATTGGGTCATCTCAGGGAAATATAAAAGCATTATTCTTCTGAGATTTGAAAAAAATACGTAATTACTTCTTCCACCAAGCATGATTCTTTTAAATAACCTTCATTTTTGTCCCTTGGAAATGAAAAGAGGTTTACATTAAAAAGGCATTTCCTCTGACTCTCTGTCCTTGAGCAGCACAAAATGTAAACTATACCTTTTCCTTCTTCCTTTGAAGAAAAAGGAGTTTCAATCTTCTTCTCTGAACACGGTCCATTTAAATAAGGAGATGGAGTCCCATCTTTTCGATCAGCTTTCTTTGTTTGACTTGTCAGTAATAACACTTTAGCTGAAATTGTACAGGCGTCCTGCTAATTTAGTAATTATTGACACGGTGCTGGGCAAGAAATGATAGCAAACACAGGGAACTGTTAAGAAGAAATGAAATAAAAGATCTTCATATCATTGTTGAATAATGGTTGAGATCATTTTGTGCTCTAAGTAGGCCCAAGACACCTTTTTCCATTTTCTCGACACATTTATAATTTATGCTTTGTAATAGTTCCAAATATTTTTAGGACTCCGCACTTTGTTTGAGAATCCAGAGGAACTGAATGAGAATCACGGAGTGCACACACGGATGAGTGAGCAGTGTGACCTGCCATAGCTTTTGATTTAAGAATGATCCCTTGCTTTTTTTTTTTTTTTTTTAATAATATCCCCCTTTCCCTGTGTCCCAATTTACAGTTGTATTTGGAGCTGCCTTTGCCCTGGCTCAAATCCGTGTTGCCCGCGCAGTTGGCCCCGTTGTATGTGGCTGGACACAGAGATTGCTTTTGGATTTTCTCCTGTAGATAACAGCATGGCAGCTTTACTTAGTTCAAACATCTTCCCGGTGGCCTGGTGTGCGGAGGGTTTAGTATCACTTCAAGGAGGTCCTGAGAGCTTCCACCCCAGGAGTACGTCACTCTGCTCGTTGTGTGGCCGTCTTGAAACGCCTCTATGAGAGAGCATCCGATAGTGCATTTGCTTCACACTTTGTAGATGATCAGGCTTGTTAATATTAAAGCTCCCTATTGAGAAAATATGGACTTGATGATCTTTGTGGATCCCCTCTAACTACTGATATTCTATGATAAAATAGAATATTTTATGTACAATAAAATGGACAGTTAACTTGTATATTTTTTATCTCCTTGAAATTCTCTTTTCCATCTCCCCTCACTGGACCTTGTTAGAGTAATTTCCTAGGCCTTCAATTCCTAAAACTTTTATAAAACTTGTTAAAAATGCCAATATTTCTCAGAAATAGAGAAAATACCCTTAATTAAGAGTTCTCTCTTTATTGAGGCCAACCTGTACCTCAGCTGAGGGTGAAAAATCTTTGTTCCCACCATGGAGCTCCCACACATGAACACATGGACTTGTTACTTCTCATTTGAATTCAAACTTGGGTCCCAGTTATTAATGGGAAATATGTGGTGTAGGTTATCACTGCCACTGCACTATGGAATCAGCCGGTGGTGGCACTAAAATCATGTTACTGGGATTTTTGGCAGGTGGCAGGTATCTCTAGCTCCAAGGTTACTGTCATTAGCTAGACTCACCTCTTCTTAATCACAGGGAAGTTTTTGTACCAGAACAACAACAACAAAAACATTGGAAAGATAATATATTGGGGTACCCAGGGCTGATTATTCCTTGCTGAACTGTGAGCTTTGAAACAGGAGGTAAGACAGAGCATGCAGAGCAGGTGATCTTTAAAAGCAAAGGCCTTAATAAAAGGAAATAGAAAGTGAGGTTTTAATGGCAAGATTATATCAGTGTCTGTGCAATGTGTTGGATTTTAATGCAGTTGTATATTGATTTATTTACAAACTCATATTAAAGCTCTTCTTTCACATACTGGTCCATGCACTGATAATACTCACGAAATGTGGGATTCTGCAGCATCCAGGGACACGAAACCCATACCTAGTGGCTGGTTAGAGAGGAGAGGAAAGGCTTGGTAATGTCAAAACTAAGAGGGCTTCGATTCCATGATCACTGCTCTGATCACAGCACAGATCTGTCCTACCTGCCTCAACACCCTTTCACCTCATATAGGAGCCACAGGGAGAGTTTCAATCCAGAGTCACTTCATTATTTGTTTATATTGATGGATTCTGAGTCTTTTTGTTTCTGCAAAGTCTCTGCAGCAAGAGGTAGAAAGCAGTGAAGCTGTATTATATTGCAGATGTTTCTAGCTAACCTCATATATTGGTTTGCGTGCACAAAATATTTGGGTATGAAAAGGAATATGAAGTAACAGATTTCATCATAAATGTGTCTGTCTGCTGCCCTAAGGTTACAGAGGTGCCTGAGCCACCTCCTGTTCCTGTTCCTGAGAGGTGGTTCTGTGTCTTACTCAAAATTCACCCTTTGGCCAATGAACTCATATAAGTGGTTTTGCAATAAAATAGGTGTTAACTGTAATTTGTAGTGCAAATGAAAATAGGAACTTTTATTTTTTCGAGTTGAAATTGCCCAATACATTTGGCAATCCCTCTTTCTCCTTTCCTACCTGTAAATGTATATCCATGCAAAGAAATAGAGTGAACCTTCACACTTTTGGGTCATTAGATTACGGAGTTTTGATCGCTTTAGGCATTTTCTTTCTTCAGAATTTTTTGCCCATTTTTTTTTCCATAATTCTACCCCTGTTCAGAGGCTTTTGAGGTGGCTTAGGGAAGAACAGGAAAACAAAAAAGAAATTACTTGAAGGAATTTCCTGAAGGACATTTCAGAAAATACTGAATTAAAAATACATCTCTGCTCAAGTGAAACACTCTAAAATGATGTGTTGGGCTGCACTGCTGTGTGTGGCACTCTGTGCATAGGAGGCCATCAACATGCTTTCTCTTTATGTCCATCCCCTTCTGAATTCAGTTAGGACCTACATTTTTTAATCATTCTCATAGACTGCTAACTTCAGTCAAGTGTTTCAAAATGATTTTTGTTTGTTTCATTTATGTGTGTTAAGTCAAATAAAATATTTAACAGAGCTTGGATACAAGTTGGAAAGGGCCTCATCATTGGATGGAAACAGAAGATGCAGTGAAGAATCATATTAAAGAAAAATTTGTATCATTTTCAGACAAAAACTGAAATGAAATCTGTTTACTAACCCACCAGCTGTCACTGCTACTTCTAGTTGCAATGTATTGCATACACTGAGCTATAGACTTGCAGTCACAGGCATTACTGTAAGGTTTCTGCTGGGAAACTGAGCCTAATGCCTTTTCAACTTCTATTTTTTTCTTCCAGAATGGGAAATTTAATTTTAGTGCCTGCATGCTTTTTGATTTGCTGCAATGTTTTGTAGGGTTTTTTTCTTATATTTTAAAGCAGATTTTATTTAAAGCAAACAAACCAACGCTGCGGTCCAACGTATTAAAAAGATATAACTGAGGTAAAAATGCTCAATGGCACTAAAACTTACAAAATACTATTGTAATCTGTCCGTGGCTATTCTGAATTCTTTCCAATCGTAGGTCTTTTGCATCTCAAGCAAGAAGAAATCGTGGCTATGTACTTAATATTTATGGCCTCTCTCGATTCACTGCCTGAGACCAAATTCACTGACCTGTGATGGGCAGGACACAGTTAGTGTGCCACAGTGTTTGTTTTCTGAGGGGAAAAAAACATGGAGACTTTTACTTGTGGGAGGAAAAGAATAAGTACCAAGTAATCAAAGTACTAGAAATGTTTTAGACACACACTTACAGATGAGCCAAACTAAAGCACATAAGTAGAGTCGGTGCCCGCGGCTCTGTGATGAGGACTTGGTCTCAAAATGAAGAACCAAATGCAGCTCTTCTGCCTGCCTGTGCTTGAGCTGCTTTAGAGAGAGAGAAAAAAAAACAGTCAGAAAGAGAAACACTTTTATTTGAGCTTAAAGGAAACCTTTTCCTGGGATTGTGAGTATTTGGGGGGGGGGGGGGATTAAAAAGAGCAAAATTTTGAAATGTAAAACCTTTTATATCACAAAATGAAATAACTTTGTTTTGACACTGTCAAAGTGAAACACGCTGACTTCATTTGAGTAGTTTTTCAAATAGTTTTGTTCTACAAAATATTCAGCTAAACTAGGGAGAATATGCAGGATCTCTAGTTTTTGCCAAACAGTTTTGCTCGCCTGTGTTTCTATTCTGCTACATTTATTCCACAGTCAAGTTTCTGATTCAGAGAACCACCTAAGCCAAAGCAGGGCTTAGTGTTGCCTCCAGCATGGTCAAAACAAGTTCCTAGTGAAAAATGAAATTTTCTGGACGGTTACAGCGGTCTCTTTTCCCAAGACTGCATTCATATTAAAGGGAAAACTTCATAAAGTCCTCCATTTATGTGCATGCAATTTTATGTGCTGAGACAAATGTGGTCTTTAAACAGGGTGCGTGGTGTAATGGAATACACTTGCTGGGCCGTCTGTGCCTGCATTTTGTTCCCACTGTGGAAAACTAACCACATCCCCTGTCCACACGGGCAGCTAAAAACGTACCAGCAGTGCAGCACGATAGAGTTTGCGCCCACACGGACAGGCTGCTTTCAAAAAGTGTGGATTTCTCTTTTTTCCCTTTATCTCTGAAATAAAGGGTACCAGTGTGGTTAGTTGCTGTGCTTAGTGTGCTACAAAGCAGTTATGGACATGCCCAAACTCTCTGAGCCAGGGGATGGAGCATGAGTATAAGCAGAGAGAGGCATGGGAAGCCAGCAAACTTATTTGTTTATATCCCGAATGTAAATATCCATATATAAAAAACACCCCTTAAAACCTGAAACCCGCCCGTACCGACTGGTCCTTTTTAATCTTAATTTTGAACAGTTGCTACTCCAATTAAATTCCACCACCTAGCATTTTCAAACAGCTCTTAGTTGTTTCAGCAAACTCTTTTAATGGACAGCTGTTTTTGACAGCTCCTCCTGATTTGCCAGCGCTGTGTCATCTGCCAGAGCAGGAGGACCCATTTTGTATTCTGCTGCTGGCACTGAGGGGATATGTAAATGTACACATGAATCAGTTGTCACCAGCACAGACACACTGTGGCGAGATGATCAGAATGTGTTGGGAGTTTAGTTGGCTTAAAATGGGAGGAAAAAAAAAAAACACCAACACAAAAAAACCCCACCATGCTTAGATTTCTTGAAGTGATTTTTTATTTCAAGTCTCTCCAGTTTATTTTCACTTTGTGGCGCTTGTTAGATTTAGTTCAGGAGAGTGCAATCTGCTACTCGCAAATCACCAACCTGAAACTCAAAAGTTGAGGAATTATAGAAACATTTCAGGTAAACAACATCAGAACTTCAGCTACACAAACAGAATTTTATATAGGGCTCCACTTTTCAAACATTTTAACCTCAGTGAGAGAAAACTTCACGTTCCCATGAGCACAGCATGGAGAGAAAGTTTTTTTCAGTTTCCCGAGGCATTCTGGTAAATGGTCCGTGTTGTTTCAGCCAGCGAGCTCACAGTGTAACACCTGAATTTCACACTGTATAAAGAGTTAATTTATGAAGTATAAGGGAAATCACAGGTGGGGTTAATGTCATTGAGTTTACTGCTGTCTTCTTGGTGACCTGACAGTGCAGGCCCTGTCTCTCTGTGTTAGCAAGTGGGGGAACAAAAATTTTATTGTCCTTCTGTTCAAATTTATTCCTCTCCCTGTTACAGTCCACTGACTAAATCAGATGCTTCTCCAGTTAAACAGAATGCATGTGGGATACACATTTAGGAGGTACTTTGAGGTTAGTTGCTGGGGTTTGGATTGCTTTGGCCAATATCTGCAAATCTGAATAACTAATAGCAGCCTCAACCTCCCTTTAAATACAAAAAGAAAATGGTAGGATATTTGGAAGTCCTGAAGACCTCCAAATCCTGTCTTAAGTTTGAATAAAAACAACCTCTGTTGTCTAAATAATCACTTAAGTGTAACTTTATTCTCTCAGAACATCTGCGTGTTTGAAAGATGCTACTGATGCAAGAATATATTGAGCACTTGAGATCCCCAGTGCCAAAGGCACAACCACTCCAGTGTGTCATATACATTTCTCCACAAATTCTTTTTAGAGGTGACCATCTCTGACTTCAACAGTGTTGCATCTCATTTCTGAGTTTAGAAATTAATCAGTGAAAGTCCTGGTGATGATGATTTTTTTTAATAGGGAAGAGTTAGACATGAACTAAGTCTCATTGGTGGTAATTTTCAGCTCTGTTTTATTTGTTTGTATCTTTATTTTGGTAGATAGCAATGCAGGTATGATTCAGGTCACAAACTAAATGAATTTGGAGTGTCTCAGGATAATATTGTTCTGTTGCAATGGCAGACTCAAGACTGGAGGATCCTTGTGCAGACTGAGCACTGTTGGCAGAGACCCCGTGATCATCTCATAAGGTTTGAAATTCAGAGGGAATGTTGTACCAGCCCCACCACAGGCAGTGTCAGAATTTCTACTCCTGTCTCAGAAACCACAATTCTGCGTTCAAGAAATAAAGGTGACACTTGCTGAACTACACAGCTTGGAAGGAAAACGAGCCTTTATCATCACTCCTATATAAGAAAAGGAGAAATGGTAGCTTGGTAACACCACGTGGCCTGGATGTTAGAAAGAATATAAAAATGATGAGAATCAAAGTACACAAAGAAAACTTCCAGCCAAGGCAGTGAAACATCAAAATCTGTGCGTGTGTCTGCATGTGCACATGCATGGATTGCAGGGTAGGGGTTAGCTCCCAGAACATCGTGTTTGGGTATTCCTAGGTGGATATGATAGAATACTTAATAACAATGCAGAAAAATCAGAAGTGCTCAACAAACATTTCTGTTCTGTATTTGAGGAAAAGCCAAGGTACGTAGTCACATAGGACGACGATGATGCTGAAATAGTTTCTTTTCCAAAAATGCCAAGGTTGATCATTTTAATAAAGTTGAATTTGAACAACCTGCATCCAATAATTTTCACAGAGTTGGCCAAGGAACTGTCTGAGCATTTAGTGTTGGTTTTTAATGCCTTGGAACACTGGTGAGTTTTCAGAGGTCTAGAAGAAATCTAATGCTGTGCCAATATTTAGAGAGGGAGAATGGAGTGACCCAGGTAACAGGTTTAAGAAAGGCAAGGTCGCAAATACCAGTCAATGTGGGATCGTGGGAAACCTGCTCTGTAGAGAGCTAACAAGGACAGTTTTGATGAGATTCAAAGTTTTTTGGTAAAAGCAGCAATGCTTAAATCAGATTGGGACTCGCATAATCACTCTGTGGTAGTCACAGGATGACTATCTGGCTGTGATTTCAGGGAATCTGTACATGCCTTTGAAAACAGTTCGATATTTTTAATCTGTAAATCTAGAAGATAATATTTTAGTCCTTTAGAACACATCCAGGCCTGTAGCACCTGCCAGCTATAGATTGCTGTTAATGGGGGCTGTCTGGATGTAAATAAATGGTGCTTGGTTCTCTTATAAAAACGCAATAAGACTAAAGTTTTACACTTCATGTAAAATGGCATTTTTACTTTAAAGAAAATAATTTAACTTGACACAGCTTTGCTGAGCTTTACAGTGGCTTAATCAAATACAGCACTGCTTTAAAAATAGGGATTGCTTCAAACAGTAGATTAAGTTATTGGTCTTTCACATCTCAAGTGCTGAAGCTCGTTAGGTCTTGGGCTGAGAGTGAAAAGCGGTGTCCTTTTAGCTTAGACTGAGTGTAATAGGAGTTAACTCACATACCTCTGTCAAGCTGACAGTTGGGTGGAGTTTTTTCCACTTAAAAGAAAGCCCTTTCAGGTTTATCTCAGTTTGAAGAACCTGCTCATAACAAACTTGGTGCTATTGACTAAACACAAAGGTTTGTTATCCAACACATGTGCAGCATCCCCAGAATTGCAGAAGGCCAGATTCTTTCTTAGCTGTTCTCCTTCTCTTATTCATTCTCCAAAATCAATCATATCCTTGTAGTGATATGGTTTTAGCCAGTCTTGAAAAATATCTAATTAAATAAGCAAAGGACATAGGTAAGGTCCTGTTTGACATGAAGCTATTGATTGACTAATGCATCATTTGAAAAATGTGTTCACATCCTCCTGTCTGCACGAGGATGGACCTCCATAATCTCCAAAACAAAGCTCCTTACATGACTCTTGGGTTTGTGCTAATGAAGTTTGTGCCTCCCGACCAAAGACCCTCTTCACATGAAATGTGCCTCTTGAACGAGATTAAATGAGGTTTTGTTATACACAATAACAATCCTGTACCTCTTTGCTTGCTTATACACTGATCGATCTCTGATCGATGCTAATGGCTGCAATGTCTGTTTTTCATCAGTGTGCCTTCCTTCTTCTTTGGCACTTCAGCATGTTACTGTGTTTTCTTCATGAGAGGCTTGTTGAAAGCAAAAAGTGTAAATCAATTGGTGTCTGTGTCATAAACAAAACCTCTTGGATCAGTCAGAGAGAGCCCTGGAGCACTGGATAGCACTGAGTTTTATCTACAGATTGTTTTAATGAGAGGACTGTTAAAACTCAAAATTCCTCACCCAGCCCAAAACCTTTTCAGTCATGATGGACCACAGGGTAAGGTATTGAGTCCCTCCTTCAGTTAAGGCTCTGCAGAATTTTAATGTTTGAGAGGTTAATCATCAAGCATGTGTATCCCTATCCCTGTCCCAGTCCTGTGTCACATGTACAAGGTCTGCTCAGGCAAAGGGACACAACTGGCATCCTACCAACCATGCTGTAGGTTTATAATACTTCGTGTTATTTAATTTCTTTATTTTAATCAGTAATTAGCTAGAACAACTGAGCAGGTATGAAAGTTCAAGGTCTTAAGCAGCAGCAGCAGCTCCGTGAATGAATACCCCACACAATAGGTCAGGAGTAGGGGGTTGTAGCCAGTCTAAGACCAGCCTTCAGTATGCTAAAAACATATTGCCTGTGTAAGAGGGGATAATATTGTGTACTCACAGCTAATTTCAGGCAAGAAACCCGTTTATGCAACTGGGACTTAGATGTTTGATGGTGTTTTCATTAGTAGGTAAAACCTATGCAGTTATCCTTGCTTTTCAGTGAATTTAGCTAGAGGAAAAATCAGTAGTGTGAATGGGACTAAAGAAACCAAATACCAAATTATTATTAAGAAAAACTGAAAATCTTTGTTCTAACATGTAATGTGGAGATTGGCTTTCTAAAACAGTGCTTTCATTTAATGCTGATTTATGGCCTTGTTATGGTTATTTATTACAGGAGAAGTATTAGTCTGTTATAAGGAGATATGAAGTATTGTAGATGCCTATGACAACCATCACATATTATTTACTGTTAATCACATTGTACCTAAAGAGCAATTTGTCACTTATCAGTCAGTTATAAAATGTCCGAGTGTGAGTCAGGTTCTAAATATGTCCTGGACTGTTGCAGAAAGCTAATTTTTTGTGCGTGTTTGTTAGAATTCAAAATTTTCTCTTTAAAAATTGAATCAAAACCTTCAAAACTTAGAGAATAATAATTTATTTGATAGATTGAGGAGATGTGTTAAAAGCTGGAAAACTGTGAAATAATCAGTTGTTATTTTATTACATTATCACCTTTTTAATATGGTGAGTGCTAATCCTTTCCGAAGGTGTTGTTTCAAGCCTCTGTTAATATTATACAACTTAGGATATAATTTAATACATACACATATACTCCCAAAATGACACGTGAAATTGCAGGTTAATGTTGATTTGCAGTCTGATGTGGCAGGGGAGGATGACACAGGCAAGGCAGGGATGGGTTTCCATCATCACAAGACTTGCAGAGAAAATGCCTCCCCCTTTTGGAGAATGATGCCCAGCTTCCTTGCTGTTCCCATGTTAAGGTCAGTAAATCTCCCTGGAAATGGTAGGGCATTTCAAACTGGAGGACACTTCAGGCATGTATGTTAAATATAGATTTTTCTCTTGGCCTTTCCGTGACTACAGCAGAAAACCCCAGCCATGGTTACAGAGAGCAGCAACATACAACAAACATAGAATGAAAGAGCCTTTCCCCGTCTCTCAGAAAATCCAAGCAGTGTCTTCTGCTACCCGCTGTCCATACCAAAACAACTGTCCTCTATTCCTACAGTCTTAGAGCTTTCATCTCATTCTGGTGTGTCCTGAGATACTGAGTCTTCAAATTGTTGTGTATTGAATGACTTAGAGGAGACATGTTTCTAAAGTTTCTAAAATGCTTGCCCTTACTCGTGTCTGGGGAAATGAACTTCTGGCAAGTTAAGGTAGTTTGGCTTTGCAAGTAGGGAGGAGAAAAAAGGAGACAGTATAAATAATTCTTTTTAAACATCTTCAACTCCTTTGGAAATGGTTTGCTGTTAAATATGTGCCATGGTTGGGTTTGCCAAAAAGTCTCTGTGGAATATCTCATATATTAATGACTTTTGGCTTTGCCATGTACAGTAATGAGAAAATTCCAGGAAAGTTTGTGCTGCCAAAGAAGTATTGACTGGATCAGAGGACAGAGAATGGCTGAGGTGGCGGAGACAGGACAGCTTTCAGCTAATGGGGTGGGCACGTCCAGGTCTCCCCAGCTTGATGGGATGGGAACAGGAGGAAGGAAGAGCCACTCACCAAGCTGGGGATAGATCTTGAAAAGGTCCAGAGTAAGACCTGTAAAAACAACTTGTTAAAAAGTGCTATTATTTTTAAAAACTGGTACAAAAGCAGTTATTTTTACAGCTGCCACTACCAAACCAGGTTTGCACAAACACCAGACCATGTTCCCAGGACTAGAGGGCATGGATGGGAAAGGCTGGTGTAATACAAGGTACAACCTGGGAACATCCTCACAACGCAGGGGGCACCGGGACAGGGCAACAAATCCTGTGAGCACCCCAAGGGCATGGAATTGAGCAGGCTCTGGAGTTGTACTAGTTGAGACCCTTCAGTGAATTGAGCCAGTGGGGTGGAAGACAGAAAATTCACGTTTTGGCAGGAAGCACCATGGGTTTGGAGCAATATGATAAGAGATGCTCTGATTGACCCTGACACAATGTACCCTAATGAACTCCAGCCAGTGGATGCAAGTAGCCACAACAATGTAAGTTAGAGAAGTCTGTGGTTATTTTTCATTAACTTACATTACAGGACAGTATGGCCCTTGTATTTATCAGCTTTCAGCTGAGAATTGAGGCCAGCATGGCTAAAGACAATGTAAAAGTTTTCTCTGTAAAAGTCCTGTAATTGAAGATCTCAAAGCATTTTACAGACATTAATAAATAAAGCCTCAAACACAGCTACCAGTATTTCAATCCCTAACGTTCAACAGTGCTTGTAAGTGCTGTTATAATAATAACAGTTGTATCAATGCTCTCGCAGTTCCAGAAATATTAATGGCATCTTCTCTGTTCTCTGTCAACAACTTCCCCTCCTCCAGGCCCTACTTTCTTCTCATGGGCAGGAAGCAAAATTTTGCAAGGCAAAGAGCTTGCTGGGGAGTTTTGGTCATTTGGGATTTTGTTTTTGTGGGTTTTTTTGTGTGTCCAAAACAGGACACCAACCAACTGGAGTGCTTTCATGTACTAATAGGTGTTTTTCCTGTTGTCAAAAGCATTTGGATGGATGGTTTTATTTTTTTACCTTTCTTACTGGAATGTGTTTGTGGTCACAGACAGCTAATGAAGAGAACAAAGGAGAGAAAATGTTGTAAAATCATTAAAAAAGGGAAACACTGTTCAAACAAATGTGTTTTGCTATTAAAGTGCCATTTTCAGTCTTGTTTGCAGCCCCTACTGTTCCCTACTCTGGTTCTTCACTGGGGACAAAAAATTCATTAAATGGCTCTTCATTTTACAATATCAATATGTTTTAAGTCAAATTGTGCATTCTTTGCAGTTAATTCTCTTTTAAACACAAAGCACCATCAGAAAGTTTAGCTGCAGGGGGGCTACAGGCAAGAAGGAAGATACAAACATCCCTCTTATGAGAAATAATAATAATAATGAATTCTTTTAAAGTTTAAAGGAAAATAGTGGCTTTTTTTACGCCAAGACTGTAAGACCTGTTCATTGATCTTTTCAAAGAAGCAACAACAATAAGGAGAAACTAGAATGAAAGAAAATGAAAGCAAGAGAATAAAAGCCGTAAGGAGTTGGGGTACACAGAAGCAACAATCCAGAATCTGTGGATATTGATGAAGCCTGGGATGCAACACATACATAATGCCAGGAAAAAATCTGGCTGTATTTACCTGTCTCTGCTGTTAACTTTGCTTAACCACACAGTATTTTTATTGAGAAACCTCTTTTTATTTTTATTTTTTTTTATTTTAAAACAATGCTCATCTTATTTATCAGACTCACAGCTCTTACAGTTCTCTGGGTGGACTCATTCTGTAAGTGGGAAGTGAAATAGGGCCTCAAACACTGTGCAGAAAGCCAGCCTTTCACTGGGGTCGTGGTGGAAGGGAGACAGACATGCTGCCCTTTTGAAACACAGAAGTTTTGTGATAGATGTTTGTGGTTTGAATCAAATTGAGCAACTGATGATTTGTGCTGCGAATGTCTCCACTGGAATATTTTAACTCACAAGTGGCATGTGGTTCCCCTGACAGTCAGTGTGAGGGACGGAACGCCCATAGCACAGTGTCTAAACAAAAATGTCAACAACACCCATGGCAAGAAAGACAGAGAGAACCTAGTGAAGAGATTTTTACAGAGTGTGTGTAGTTATGCAATTTAAATAATAATTATATTCACTCTTATTTGAGCAGAAAGAAAATAAGGGTAGTTGAAAAGTTCAACTTGCTGTCTTTCCAGTGAAAATAGACTTAAGGTGGAATATTTAACCTAAAAATTGCATCTGAATGAATTTTACACATTTGATGCTCACTTGGTAAAACTGCTCTAATTGCTGGTTGAAGAAGAGCAGTGGTGCCACTGCTAGGATGAATCCACATTTCAGGGAGATTTCCCTGACCTGACCCATCAGTGACACAACTCTGAGAAACAGAGAAAGTTTAGCATGGGAGGACATGCAGCAACGTGGTTTCAGTGTCACAGGATCACCAGCAGAGAGAAAAAGCAGAGGCTGACACTCCTCAGCCGTGGGGAAGGAATGCCAGCACAGTCCATTATTGCTTCCAAGAAGAGTGAAAGCCATTGAGATGTCCAACAAATGTGTAGAGGAGCCAGTCTTGTTATCATATGATTAGAAGTTTAGGCTCCTATTGGGCACAGACCAAAGTAAGTCCTGGAACAAGACAGATAATGAACTTGGGTTGTAAAATCCTGTGTGCTCTGCTGCCATTTTGGCCAGTGATCCTGTACCATATGTCAAGTGGGCTGCAAATTCCCATAAAGCAGCAGTTTGCTACACTAGACCTATAACAACAGAGGTTGTAAAAGGAATAAATGGCAAGTGGAAGGTGGAAATCCTGCCAAATGTACAGCACATGCTTATTAACAGCAGCACAGCAGCCAAAGGGAGGCAGGAGTTGCGTATAGGACTAGGATTGTGCATGGGGAAAATGGAGAGTGACAATACTGCCAAAGGGCTTTTCTTTTCTTTTTGCCACCTCTGAAATACTTCAGGCATTCTGGGATTTTGGAATGAGAGTTTTGTCTTTGTTTTTTTAAACCATGTTTTTGTATAGAAGGCAGATCTAGTTTTTTACTCCTTTTCTTTGCTGAATCTGTGCACACTGCTAAATCCTCTAGGTGTTGTGTGGATATAAGCTGTAAACATAAAATCATAGAGTCACAGAATGGTTTGGGTTAGAAGGGAACTTAAAAATATTCACAAATACTAACTAAACCCACAGTTTTCAGTGTTCTGGCAGAATTAAAATTCTTCTTGTTGATAGATGGAAAGTTATTAGGATTGGCTTCCATGTTTAGAATATGCTTTTTTATTGACATTTCATGAAAAAGACAGGATTTGTGGCACAAATTACAATTAAGCGCATTACTGAATTTCTCTGCAGAGTTTAAGATTTTAATGTATAAGGAATTAACAGCTGACGTACATTGCTGTTTAAGTGATACGTGTTTTATGTTCATAAACACAGAGCAGATCCCACACAAGCTGCAGTCATTTATGTTCCAGAATGAAAATGTAGGGTTAAAAGTAGTTACAGTCAGTCGAAACTAGGGGAGAGAAAAATTTTTTTAAAAGGGCAGAAAAAAGCACCCAAGAAACCAACAACCACCACCAAAAAAACCAAACAGCAAGAATCAACAGCAATGAAAAACACAAAACAAAAAAAAAAACAAAAACAAAAAATCAAGACAAACAAACAAACAAACAAAAACCCAAAGAGCACTTGCTGGTTAAATTTAACTCTGTCTGGCCATAGCTTGTTAGCCTTTCTCCTGTTGAGTAATATTTGATTGATTTTACTGAGGCTGTTTACAAGTACAGTTCAGTTCACTGACATGGCTGGTTGAATTTCCTCAAACAACACGCTCCCATTCTAGTCTCATTTTAGTGATGGTTCCTCCAGTTCACACCGGCATTAAAGAAGGAGATGTGTGTAATCTTAAGTGTTTGTACATTACTAGACCTAAAGACATAACTTCCTACCTGCAGGTACCCTACAGAATGGCAAACCTGAGTAGTTTAGACAAAATCCATGAGAAAAGAAAGAATAGATAGACATCAGAGAAATCACAACAGGGGCTGAAAGAAAAAGGAGGCAGAAAAATCCATTACAAATGAAAATAATAAAGTCCCTTAAACTTTGAGGAAAAAATAGAGGCTCATTTTGTACAAAGATAGTGAGATGTGTTCATTGATCTTTTTAAGAGTCAAGAAGAAATTGGCCAGCAGCTGAATAAAAGAAAATGAAGTTCCATTAATACAATCCATCGAAAGACAACTCGGGTAAATTGATCAATGCAGCACAAATAATTTCTAACCTTTCCCTTCTTTAGAGAAGACGTTTGGGTTTTTGTTCTGATTTTTTTTCTCCTCTCCCAAAGAGTGTAAACAGCACACATCACCAATTTCAAGTGCTTTTTAGATGGCTTTTCTAGTAATAATTGAAGAATTTCTGGAACTAAGCATAGTAATGGCTTTTCTTCTATCCCTCTCCTTCATCTCACCCTCGTTGCCTTGAAGAATATCAATACATCGAGAAAGTTTGAGGGCTTTTTTTTCCTCATTTTTAAATTCAACCATCTTCCTTCTCTGCCTGCTCCTTCAAAGAGTTTTTGAAACATCTGGCAATTAAAAAACTAATGCAGCCATCACATCTGTGTATGCCAGGGAAACTTCATATTGACTGAAATGCAAGAAGAGCCCAAAGGCCAAAAGATTTTTAGTCCTTGACAGCCCTTTGCTACAATCTTGGCCCTTAACCCTGAACAGTAAAGCTCTTGCTTGTAGAAGTGGCAGTCCTTTCATTTGAATTCTTTGTATTAGTCAGATGTCATATGCAGGAGAGTGTTTGGGACCTGAAATTGCTGCTACACAGATGCAGCATCCTTTATCCAGAGGAATTATACAGTCTGAAGTTCCCAACTCTCCTCTTATCATAAAAGTAAATAATCTCACCTCCCAGAAATGTGAAAGAGAAACTAATTTGTTCATAGTAAAATAAACCTACAAACTTTTAACAATTTGGCGATATTTCTTTCCCAACTAAAAAAAAATCTCCGAAAATCAAAAACATAAGAACCAAACTTGACACTTGGGATTTGGCATCTTCACACAGCATCAAGTGCAAATCTAAAGCTATTCTAAATTTTGCTTACTGGGATGAAATGCTGTGATTTGCACTGAAGCCACAAATTAACAATTGGAGTGTGGCAGTTAATGAAACAAAAGAACCAATGCAGCACCTTTGTGAATAGGCTGTAACCTGTGTTTATAGAGGAAGCTTTGTAGCATCCCCTTGGGTTCTGTGAATGAAATGGGCCTTCACATATGCTGCATAATTGTCAAAGCGTGAGGCTTTGTAGTCAACATACCCAAAATACACTCCATTTCATAAGGCTGCCTCACATAACTCAGCAGCATAATCATTTTCTTCTCCATGAGCAAGTTGTTTCTTACCCCTGAGACAGAGCTTCATTCAGGTCAGGTATGAAGTTTTGTGAAGGTCAGTGCAGGAAAGATCAAACTACACCTGTCTGGATCACACCCACTCTGCTAATAAAAAGGTATATTCCCTGCCTGGCTTGCACTCAGAAATCTTACACAGAATGGTAAAATGTTCCACAAGATGATTGGGTCCTAAACTGTGCAGAAAAGTCCTCGAAATAAATCATTATCACAAATATTTTAACACAGACATCTTTCTGACGCAGCTTTCATTGCATGCAAATATTTAAGCTCATGCTTAAGCTTGTTCTGATATCCCATCGTTGAACCTGCAGAGGGGCATTAGTGATTCAGAACAGGATATTATCCACTGACAGATAATCATTGTCTGTTCAGAAACTTCTCGTTTTACAGTACAGCTGGCGTCTATCAGCTGTGATAAAGAGTGGTGCAGGGAGATTTGTACAGTTTAGAGGGGCTTTTTAAGAGAAAGTGTAGAGTAAATATCAGCAACCACCATTTGAGTAAAATTAGCAAGAAGCCAAGACCTTCTTTGCTCCTTTATATAGGAAAGGATGAAAGAATTAATTTCCCTTCCTTTATTACTTAAGTTTCCCCTACACAGAATTATTTAGACATCTCTCCATTTAAATCCTAGAATATGTTCTAAAAGCTTACCTAGACTGTTATCTTAATTTTTCATATCACTAAACATAAAAATACATTTTCTAGAAAAGCAAATGGATTAATTAAAGGAAATGTTAAATGAGATGTTTATAATTTTTATACAGAGGAAATTAGCCTCACTTTTAGCCTGAGGATATCACATCACACAGACTTCTTGATGCATCTGTAAGGGACACACAGATGAGGAGCTGCTTGTTGGTTTTGGTTTTTTTTTTTTCACAAACCCAGTGAACTTCAAATTTTACAAGGTTGTGTCCAGCAGTGAAGTCAAAGCCACGAGGGATTCTGGGAGCTAAGATCACATGGAAGATGTTTTATTACATGATGGGAAAACTGGGAAAGGCTGAACTTTCAACCTTTTTTGTGAAAGCATATGAATACAAAAATCAAGCTGATATACAATAGCAACTAATCATCAAGAAAGACAATTGTTAGTGACTTGTGAAAGAAATCACCAGCAGATAAGAAACAACTGGAAAATATTGTTGGTTTTCTGCACCTACCTTATTTAGGCTTGGAAAGCAGTTTTTCTCTGTCTGTAAGCTTTGAGACAATCAGAGATGTTGAACAAGAAGGAAATCAGGTCTTCACCTCTCTTGGTTTTTAGGAAGAAAGGAAGGAGTATGTTGGTTAACACATAAGGACCTTTTCTGCATAGCACAAGAAATAAGGATCTTAAGTAACAGTGCCATCACTGACAAGCACCAGGAAAAGCCAGAACCAGAGGATAACAATGAATATGTGGCCTCTTGGAACTTTTTTCCCCTCAGAGATATCTCTGTCCAAATAGCTTCACTTACATTTGAGAACTTTACCAGACAAATTATCAAGGCCTTTCTGCAAGTGATTTTTCTGTATACTGTGCATAAATCCACAGATGAAGATAACCCTGAGATATGGGCATTAGTGATGGAAAAGCCCTGCAAAAGCGGAAGATTCTTTTCTTTCCTCATCACTTTCTTGAGCTGTGCCATTAGAGAGATCTCCAGCCAGACAATACCTGTTTTGTTCTCCTGATTTTGACCTGAGTATAAAATATGCTGTACCACTCTACTTGCTAATACTGTAACAGATTATTTTTTACTTCTTCTGTTTCCCTACCGTACCTGGCAGCACTTTCCCTGCACTCTCTCCTAGTTAAGGAGGTGGGAGATCTGAACTACTTATCAGATAAATTGATGTAGATTCATCATTCTCCACCTCTGTCCTGAAGAAGCAGTCACACATCTGATGTTAATCTTAAAACCATATTCTATATAATAAAATTTCTTGTGAAAACTCTCCCTACATCATTATGTGTTAGAATGACAATATTAATCATCCAGTGGCATTTGCACACCTACAGTATCATTTCCAAAATCCTTGGAAGTTTTCTTACGTGGAATCTGCTAGATTTAATGAAGCTTTTAATTGACGGCATTGAACACCACCCCACCAACCAGCCCCGATTCTTAACATGGATATATAGTCCTTGTTAGCAGAAACACCCTTACATTTGGCAACAGGGCAACTTCCCAAGAGGGATTTCCAAGTGTTTCTGATTTCTGTCAGTTTGAAATAGAACTACTGCATCTAGAAGTGTAAGTTTTCTTCTAATAAACGTAAGGTAAGATCAATCCATCCAAAATCTAAACCCACTCTGCACAGTTACTGCAGAGGCCAGCACTCTGGCAGACATTTAAGGATGGAGGAGTGGAGGTAGAGGTGTGTTAGTCATGTAGATGAAGGGTCAAATTACAGTAAGAAGTCTATAAACTGAGTTTCGTTGCATTCTTTTTCCTTTCCTCGGTTTGTGCCACAAATTTAACACTTTGTGACAGAATGTTGGTTGTTATTTTGTCTTTTTTCCCTTCGTACGTTAAATTTAATAGAAGAATCCAATTATTATGTAAAGGGAGCCTTGCTATAATTGTCACAAACAAGTTAGCATAACAATGAAGAGCAACAACTTCCTGAAGTCAAAGAAAGTGCTGATTTATGACTGTCTCTGAGGTGTGATTGATATGGAATGTTCTGAAGGAATATTTTCAACATTTCTTCTTCATTTTACAGCTGCTTCCTCAGATCATCCTAAGCTGAAGCATGTTTGCAAAGGAAAGTTGCTTTGGAAGTGGGAACTTTCCATAAATTCATTTTCTTTTCTTTAAAGAAAGAAAAAAACCCAGCAACCAAACGGAGCCTACAAAAGCCATTATTTAAACAGCCTCCTTTTTAAAATGTTTCCGGCAGATGTTTATGTAGAGAATGTGCTGGAGCTCCTTCAGTGAGACACAGAAGTGACATTTCTTGAGGGTTTTAGCTGGAGAATTTGTCTTTCACATCATGTCTTTAAACATCTGCAAAAGGCAACAGAATCTTTATTATCCTGCTAACTTGAAGAAAGGCACAATGCACAGTCCTGAGTCCTTAAAAAATGGTATTTAATGGGACTGACAGATGAGAAATATCCAGCTCTAATGTTTTCCTTCAGTAGAAATTCACCTCTTGACCTTATGACTCCAGAGTACGGCTGCTGCCTTCTAAAAAAGAACATTTCCTTCCATTCAGATGTGCTTTCTGTGGTTTTGCTGTTTTGTTTTTCCTTATTGCTCAGTTACTTGCTTTAGGGGAAGGTATCATCATCAGGATTCAAGCAAAATAAGATTATAAATACTGCAAGCGCACTTGTGCTAGGTCTAGTTTATGGCACTTGGGCTTCCAACCCTCTTTTAATTTCCTCAGTTGGATATTTTTCTTCTTCCTCACAAAAATCAAAGCTCTCTTTCCTTTTAAATGGATTTTCAAAGAGTGGTTTAATTCAGCTTTCCTATTCCTTTGCTGGAGTTTGGTTATTTGCTGCTGTGCAGAAAATATGGACTGGGGCCATTGCTCAGGGCTACTCAGGTTGGCCCTTTTACCTTTCAAAATAACCTTTTTAAGAATAATTCCATTTATCTTTTGGTTTTCTGGATGGTTTCAGGTTCGAGTTGGAGGGGGGCAAGGTGTTTTGCATTTGGGCTCTATTGTATTTTGGTTGTTGAAGCTTTTTTTCCCTCCTCCTTTTTCCTTTTCTCTTTCTCTTTTCTTTCTCTTTTTCTTTCTTTTTTTTTTTTTTTTTTTCCTCCCTCAAGGGTTTTCTCTGGGAAAAGTTTTCTGGGCTTCCATCCAGCCAGTGTCACAATTCACAGCTGTACCGTTTGATTCAAGTACTTCAAGCTGCCAGTGAGGTAGAGCCAAATGAGATTAAGGGCTTTTTTATTAAAGCAAGCACCCGCATGTGCTGGTATGGAGGAGGCTACGTCAGGCGTTCCGATACGAACCCCAATTTCTGGAGACCTTTCGTTCTCAAACATAAAATATTTATGCCAGGCTGAAACCTGACCGAGATGTACTCATCTGGGAGGAGCTGTAGCTCTTTGGAAAGAAAGGGTTTGGCTTTTATTAAATTACAGCTTGAAGAAAGGAAAGTGTACTGATTTCTGGATAAGCAGCTGGAAAAAAATAAAATAATAGAGGTTTAGCTGTGTACGTTAAAAACAGCAACAGGCATGGATTAAATAGATCTTTTAAATGATGAATTTTAGGAGAAGGCATGTTTTAGGCAGCAGGAGATTAATTTGTGAGCTTCTTGCCATGGCACTTGGTGGATTTGAAGCCTCCATGCTGGTCGATCTGGGACACTCCCAGTATTGCCTGCCACACTGTGCCCACCCCACCCCAAATGTCACCCCTGAGGCCCAGCCACGATGCCCAGCCATTTATTTTACTTTTTTTGTTGGCATAAACTATGCAGAATTAGTGATGTGAAACTAATTAGCACTGTTACTTTTATATTGAATATGAGCCAAAAGCTGAACCTGAATTTTCAGAGAGAAACGCAATTTAAGCTCCCTTTCCTTTTGTAAAGCACCAAAATTAAAACAGATCTTTTTAATACTGATTCTTATCTTTTGTGTCAACATTTCTGAAGACAAATGAATTGATATTTGAAACAGAAGCATACATGTGTCAATGGAAAACATGATGTGCTGTAGTAGAGCTGATTAAAAATGTTTGAAAAAATAAGGAAGAAAATAAGAAATTGTAAAGAAAAAAAAACAAATCACCACTCTAAAGTTATTTGTTCCATAAATTTGAGCTAATTATAAAGTGGATCAGAAGGTCTTAAAGGTGGCTGAGATTGCAAAATTTGAAATTCTCAGACTGAAGTAGCCTTTTGCGATCTAAGATTGCCCTTTCTCTTCCCATTTTGCCCCTGCTGGGTCACTGAGCATCGCACAGAAACATAGAATCGTATGAAGCTGTTTGTGCTTGGGATTGCCCTGACCCACGTGCAGGGATACCCACATCCTCATCTCTGCTGCTCATGGAATCTTAGCAGTGTTTGAGACTTAAATGCCAAGACACTGTTTAAGTCTACAAGACTGAAGAAGAAATCAAAGGCAGCAACATTAATATTCTGTGCAAATGTAAAGAAGCCATGAAAGCTTTGTTTGTTGCTAAAGAAACCAACTAAATCAAACAACTTGATGAAAACAAAGACTTGTATAATTGTTTTAATTAAAACTGCCACTTGTTCCAGAAAAAAACTGCAGCATAGTCGTGCTCTCTAAACATTTCTTGCTTAGATTTGCATGCTCAAAAACTATGTTTAATAAGTGAAATAAAACATTGCCAGCCATTTTCCAGTCCCCTTTGACACAAAAGCTCCAAAACAAATTGCAAGAAACCCATGCAAAACTTTGTGATGTTTACTTCAGATTTTATCCAAGAGGAATTTGTGGAACTTGCCACTCAACTCCAAAAACATGTTATCTCAAATGAAATGTAACGCTTCTTAAATCTTCAAAGAGCATCGTGACATTTAGCCATGGAAGTCACTGTGACTTTAGACATTCAAAAACAGCATTACTGCCAGCATCAGACTGCCCTATATGGTTATTTTAAGTCTTCACGGGCACAAATTCACTGTTTTGGGTCTGGGCCCTCTATACATTCAGTCCTTAGTAAATGTTAGAGCAGCTATGGAACGGCTTTGCCTTTCGCTGGCTGCTTATCCTCTTCACCTCTTCCCACTCCACAAGATTATTTTGGCGTCTCAAAATAAGTCAGATACAGAAGGGATCGTTGTAGTTTCCCAGCTCTTGGAACCAAGCCTCTGCTTTTTAATGCAAAGTAAGAATGGTATAAATACATCTTAATTTTAATTGAAGGAGAATGTCTGACCTTTCTACAAAATAGTGTCACATAAGGTTCCTGTATTTCTTGTGACCTTTCCAATGCTCATTAGGCTGTTAAGCATGCAAGTTCAGCTTAAATTTGAAATATTTTGTCTTCCTCGGTTATAGACTGGCTTTCACTGCACAATCTGGTCCCACGTTTCACTGTTGGTGTACGAATCCAGAATCCTGTCGCTGTGTGGTAAAGAGGCAGTTGTAAAATCTGAACCACACTTGCCTTTTCCTCTCAGATAATCTGTTCAGATACTGCAGTTTCGCTTGAGCCTTTCTTTTATCTTCTTTTCTCAGCACTCTGGGAGCTCTTTATCTTCACCAATGCTTGGATTTGTGTATGTGTGTGTTGGGAGCTATTTGTGGTATATATTAATTCGTTATGTCATTTCAAAGACCTTATTTTTTTTCCATGCTTCCTAAACATCAGCATTTTTAAACTTGGGAGAGGAGGGGGGTGTCTATTAGAAATATCCTACAGGAAGCCATAATTTATCAATGAAAGACTTGAAATTTTCTTCTAAACATGTTAGGTTGACCTCTTTGGAGAATGTAAAGAAGCTTATGGTAACAGCTCTTTTTTTTCTTTTCTTTCTTTTTTTTCTTTTTTTTTTCCCAGTGACTGAGTGACTGAAATAATTTGAAGTCTGTTTTTCCTAGAACCTGATCACCACCTGTTTGAGTGAAGAAACTGAGGACTGTTTGAAAGTAATGCCTTTGGCAACACATACACCTTGCCCAGTCTGTCTCACATCTTCATCTTATCATATAAAAGGCTTTTCCAAGCGTTGCCTGAGAACAGTGAAAACCTCATTATGAGCTGAAAACTGTTGGGGATTTCAGTGTTGATAATGAAAATCTTATTTATGGAATTGCTGAGTAGGCATATAAAGTCTAAAAAGTAACAGCCTGCTAGACAAAATAATAGTCCAAGGGAAAAGGAGTAACGTAATTACGTCACTCCTATTTTATAATGTCTTTTTCCTTGCATGGTCATAATGAGAGAGAGTCAAAGAACTGTGAGATGCAATTGTTTCTGGCATCTCCCAGCCTGATTTCAGAACTCACATGGGTTTCCCATGTCCAGTTGACATTTTGGTAGTATGCAAAAGGCGTGATCTTGTCAGAGACTGCAGAAGATGTGGATGCATTTTTCTGCTCAACAGCCTTTAGGCTCATGTAAGAAAAAGTGTGAACCCTCACCAGAGAAGGAAGAAAAAAACGAGTATGTTTTCTAAAGCACAGGCTAGGTCCTCTCATAAGTTGTGCTGTCTCTGTACTGCTACAGGGGTATGTTTGGTAAATACAGCCCTTCTGTGACTAAACCTGTCAGGTACATGTAAAGCTGAGACATGTTTAACAGAGAAATGTGTGTTGGAAGGGAATAAAGGCTACACAGTTTCCTAACTCTACTTCATTACATGCTCTTATTCCACTGAAATCAGTAATCATGTCAGAACAAAGCTAGTAAAATATGATGGGAAATAAGAGCCTTTAATACAAGCCTCTCTGCCTGTCTGTCCTTTTAGAAGGCACCTCCCAACATAGTGTCTGAGTGCAGAGTTCCTCACCCTCATCTGATTTAAAACTTAAAATGGATGCAGTGAAGACCTGCCGCCCATAGTAAACTGCTCGAGATGAATCAGCTGTTCAGATTAGCCTCACAGAAATGATAATGGGGCTCTGTGTTCACAGCTGAGTTATTTAAACTGTCTGATTTGGTCCACGGCTTCCTTGGACATTAATAGGTTGACTGCTATGTCGCTGAACTTAGCGCATGGAAGGTCAGCCTTTGAAAAGCTAAATAAGGTAAGTGCAAACTGAAGCATGTTCCAGGCGATACCGCGCACTCTGAATGCACTTGAAACCCCTAAGAATCGCTGCTGCTCCCTAGCATTTCTCCATATCTGATTTCAAAGTGGTAGATCCTTGGATCGATGCTTTGGGTTTTGATCTCTCCTCCACCAGGAGGAGATTCGGAGGTTTGCTCACATGTTACAAACATATGCTCCTCCTGATGCGTCTTGAGCAAAGCGGATTGAAAACTTGTTAGAAGGCAGCTTTTCATCGGCAAACGCAGACTTAGATGAATTGGAAAGATTTCTCAGGACTGCAGCGGTTTTGCTGAAATTGCTGAGAAGCAGCATTATCAGGCAAGGACACTGCTCTTCAGTAGAGATAGAATGCTTCATTTGACTTTTGTTTGATTATATTGTAAATTCTAACATACTGTTGTGCACACTTCGAAGCCATTAAGGCAAAATGAAGAATTCAAACAGTATCAAGATGGAATGTTTTCTGCTGTCCCAAACAAAGCACAACTCAGTTAAAGTATCTGTGATGATCTCTACATTGTGGCAATCTCATTTTTGAGATATATGTCATCATTTAGGTTATTACTCCAGTTTGAAAGAAAAGCAAATTTTGGAATGCTGCTATTTCCTCCAGACCCAGCAGCCCATGAGAGTGATTGGAAAAGTCAGAGTAAGAGCATCTCTCTTCCCTTTCCACAAGCCCTCTCTTTGATGCAGGACCATGGCAGGGGGGAGAGGAGGGAGAAAGATAAGAGTTAGTTTATCATCTATAAATAGAGACAGCCCTTCACACTCACTTTCTTGAGAAGTCTTAGAGCACTAGGGGAAAGAGGAACAGAATAAATCCAAGAGATGCTGGGAAAGTTCTGCACGTTTCAGGAATGTTCAAAAGCAGAGTTAACTCTGGCAGTCCAAGTTTAGAGGCTTATTCTTTCAGTAGACACCATCAGTTAGTTCCTCAGGTTTAATTCTGTCCCATGTCTACCAGCTGGAAGGTTTGTTGAGCAATAAGCACAAATGTTTGTAGAATATAAATCACTGCCCGTGACATCCTTGTTTTCTACTGACGTGGTTGTAGTTACTGCATGTTTCTGATGCAGTGGTGCAAAATACCAGGCAGAATCAGCAGCTGGGTTCAGGCCTAGATTTTTAGATTGTGGGAGTTACAAGCTGAAAGAAATTGTTGGGAAGTTTAGCAAAGGTGGGTTGTTATCACACTTTGACCTGAAATGGAATAAGACTGTCCACTGCTAAGGGACTTGATAGTGAAGCTGTCAACATTACTCAAAAATATTTTTAAAAGAATTGTTTTATAAGGACTTTACTGTATTGGATTTCTTCCTGTCTGCTTTTCTTTTTTTTTCCCCGTAGGTGAGGAGGATGTAGAAAATAGACCATATGTGGAAAACTGTGAAACCTACAGTGGCATCTGTACTAAAGCATCATTTTGTGGGAGGTAGGCAACTAGGCCCTTGCTGGTGTTGATTAAAAACAGTCTGATCTTATGTTTAAAAAAGATAACAAAAAGCCTGTCCTCTAAACCCACGAGCAAGTGATACCCAAGCCAGGAAGCTCAAAATCAACAAAATAAACCTTATTCCAAAAGCTGGGTTTGGTTATTAATTGACTGATTTCCTACCAATAAGAGCGTACTTTCAGGCTGGTAGGCTTGATGAGAGGTACTTGAAAGCCCAAACTGAACAAGCATGTGAAATATTTAAGGCCACATTTTTATATTTATTAAAAACAGCCTAAATAATTAAACTAGTTGATTCACTAGTGGCTTTCAGGCTCATGCCCAGAGTGAAAGGTCATGACCTGACATACCAGGGCCCCACTTGGTACCGATGATTGACAGGAAAAGGAAATAAGTTGATATCTTTCACGTGGGAATCACAGCTTGTAGCAACTATGAGCAAGTGGGCTATTTGGACTTTGTGGGAAAACTTAATTGTGTTATTATTCAAAATCTTCGTTCCCAAAGTTGGTTCAATGGTGATTTATTTACTTATGTGATAAAACAGCTGTGTACTGTAATAAAATACAGGTCACTTGCTGATGTTTAATGCACAAAAGTGGGGATATGTTTGGTTTTTCTTACTTTGAACTTACAATCACACTAGGCAGCAGGGATGACTTTGAATTATTAGGAATTTTCTGTTAGTGTATTGGAAATAATTAATGTTCTCATTGTACTATATATTCTTCAGTGCTTGGTTATGGAGAAGGAGGAAGGCACCAAACACTGAAATATGAGCGCCTCTCCACCATATGCTTTCATTATTTCTTTATAATGATAAAAAGGGGCTGCATTCAGTGCCAGACAATGTCATGGCCCCAGAGATTTCAGTGGCCTGCAGAAAAAAGGAGGAAAAAGCATTTATGATATGAATGAGGATTTGAAATGGCTTTTTATAAAAAAGGCCTAAGATCCACTTTCACCCTAAATTCTGAAATCACTTGAAAGATGTCTAGATGCGAGTTTGAAGAATAGCAACTTTCCACCAGGCTCTGTTTTATGTGCAGTATTGCTGCCATCTTCACCAGGCTTTGTTACAAGGTCACATAATTGTACCAAGCAATAGGGCACAGTCTAACTTCACATATTGTCTGATTTGTTGTAGCAATGAACCCTGTCATCTTTATCCAGAGTACATATTCTTTATTCTTCACCCCAGTCGTTTACAGTTAGCCGAGCGATGCTCGTTTTGTTTATCGCTCTGAGTTGAGAAGTTCAGGGGGTTTCATACCAGCTGCCCTGTCATTGTGCCTTTCTGCTCCTTCCCCAAAGCCTGAGGTCTGGGCACAGGGTGAACTGTGCCAGACTGCAGCTCCATACCACACTCCAGGGACTTCCTATCCTTTTGCAGAAATGCCATGCACTGCCAGTTCCTGCAGGATTGTGTATGGGCTGCTGGATGATAACAGTCCATTAAAAGTCCCATTAAAATCAGAAGTAGTTTTACTCCAGGACGGGCCACAATGGAAAAGGTTTGCACATTTGAGCTCGGTGTGACACGACAGTGTGGGTGATAAAGGAGCTCTCCTGGCATTTCTCTCAGACTATTTCCAGTATAACTTCTTCTTCTAGTCTTTCCCCATATCTTGTTCTCAGTGTAGAGCAAAGCAACTCTGCTTGGGAAGCTGTGGAAACTCCACCACTCGTAGCACAGTCTCTGGGAGAATGTTAAGCCTTAAAATAATCTGATTCTGACACCAATAAACAAGCCAGTAAATCAAGATAAAGGTTGCTTCTCAGGGTAGGAGCTGGTGGCATTTCTTTTGCATTGTTTTGACGTTATTCCTTTATATTTAACACTGGGCAATAGTGCATGGTATTTTACAAATACCGTGCAGGACAGACATCAGATCATGCCACAGGAGTGCAGTTCTGTGATAAGTAAATTATAATTACTGATGAGAAATTAAATTTAAAAAAATGGGTCCAGGGACAGTAACATAGTGAAAATTGAAGATATTTCTGCAGCAATACCAACCTACTTCCTCTGAACATTTGAGCAGAAGGGGAAGCTACTCAGGATACCTTTTTTTTTCAAGCAAAAAAAAAAAAAAAAAAGGTATGCACATCAGGTACCTGCCTGTCTTGAAAGGAAAAAGCCATGATTAACCCAAATCCATCTATTTTCTGGAATTTATTCAGTTACAAAATGGAGACACTACAAAGAGGAGACCACTTATCACCAGAGCTGTCAATGAAGTCCCAGCTGCAGATGTGTGGAAATGTGTCTGCTGTGTTGGAGGCTACACTCTGAGCTTACATAGCCCGTGGAAGTGTTTAAAAATCGTGATGACACTGGTTTATGACTGACTTTGTCTAGATTCAGCCTGAACATCAAGAGGCAAAAGGCTCTCTATCCCGTGCCAATTCTCTGATCTTCCCATTGCCCTCCGCCTCCCCACCTCCAGGCTCTCTGGCTCAGCAGCTCCCTGAAGTGAGCACCATGACATGAATCTAGAAGCGAAGAAGCCCACAACTCTTCAGAAAAGAGCAGTTATTCTTAGCTTTGCTTTGCTGATGTTTTTCTTTCTTTCTTCCCCCCCCCTTTTTCTTTTTTTTAAAGAAAACAGAAAGCCTGCCAAAATTTGGGCTCTTTGATGTGCTTTGGAAAGAAAAACAATGCTATCTACCCAAGCCCTCTGAAAGGAACATAAATATGTCATTTTCAGACATGAATTACTTGAGAGGAACAATCAATACATTTCACAATTAAAAATGGTCAAGAATTTTTTAATGTTTTGCTGGCAATTTTTTATAAAGAAATTTTCAGAGACGTTTTCCGGTTTCAGTGAAACTTTCTTTGGGAAAATTTCCTGAATTATGTTGTAGGCAAAAGGCAGGAGAGGGAAGAAAGAGAAAGACACTGATACTTGCTGTAGAACATTCAATGACCTAATAATATCCCTGGGAGATATCCTAGACCTTGTTCAAGCTTTTCTTCTGTCGATTTGGTTTGAGTATGTGAACCTGCCTCATCCATTTTACTCATCCTACTTTGGGATGAGTTAAAAAACAACAGGTCATAAAAGCAGTATCTGTTCTGTTTTGTTTATTTGTTGATTCAGCTTTGGGTGGACACTTGCTTTATAAAACTCTTCAGCTGTAAATGAGACACTGCCTTCATTGTCTCATAGGAAATTTGCTTTAGATGGAAGCATCCCAGGTTGGAATCTTTGACCAGTAAATGTAGGGAAGCTTTTGAAGCTGCGACCTTAGAAGTCATAACCTGGTAACTAAACTTCTGTTTGCCCTCTATTTTTGAGGTTTCTCCTCCACCACTCCAACACATCCTGAAAGAGCTGATTTATGCAATAAGAGTTTTTGACGGTTTTATTAAGTCCAGGCACTTAATGAAGACATTCTTTCTGCAATGTGATTAAACTGAGGTAAAGAAGCACTTGTGCTATTTCTCTCTTTTTATTGAAGTTTTTAACAGATTTCCTTTTTTGCCTTCCTGTGACAGTGCCTATTGCATCCTTTACACTATCTGCTCTCACTTTCCACAGCCGTGGCTGTGTGAGAAATGCATCTGCTTGTACAACTGAGCTTTAAGAGGCTTCTATTTATATCTACTATTTCTAGTCCAGTGTTTTCAAAGAAAAATGAGTAGAAATTAGACGTAGACTGCAAATGACAGGGCTCCTTGCTTTAGCTTGATATGAAGATGTTTGTTCCCTCGCTGCCTATGCTGCAATTTCTCCATTGATTGAGATGGGTTACTTGGAAAGAAACCTAGAATGCTTTGGGTTGGAAGTGAACTTATAAGATCACCTCGTTCCAAAACCTCTGCCATGGGTAGGGAAGATCACTCCCTACCTCAAGTTCAGACTACTTACTGTGAGAAAGACAAATAAGCCTGACTTTCAGAAGAGAGGTGTTGTGTTTTCTTGAAGGTTTCTTAGTTTGAGTTTGAGTATCTAAAAATTTGAGACTTCTACAATATCTAATCACCTTGTGGAAGTCCAGGCCAGGATTTCAGACTTTGAGGACAGCAAGCAAATATCTTAAATTAGAGGTTTCAATTAGAGAATATTAAATTCTCTCCTGTAACAGGAGATGTTTCAGGAGAAATGGGAATAGCCAGGTGGGAGTAATTGGGTTTGGAAGAGTTGAATGTGGGAGCTCTGCCCAGAGCTTTCTTTTATTATGGCTGTTTTCCTTCCACAGCTCAGGAAAACTCATATTCATGCACAGCCTTACACTTCACTGGGATTCCCTGACTCGGAGACTGTCAGCATCAGCTTATTATACAAGCCCTTTGTTTTATCCTATACAATACATCTCGCTCTACGCAATTTGGCCTCTTAACCTGCCGTGAAATATTTCAAGGGCTTGTTGCTGGAAGACGTGTCTCTCCTCGCTGTGATTTGTGCAGCCGTGGCTGCATTTTCAAGACAGCTTATAATGATTCGTGGTGGGTTGCAATACAATGAACTCATGCTGCAGAACAGCCCACTGAAAAAGATCTTTCAAATTATTGTTCCGGTGCAAAAGGTGCCCAATCACCTTCCACCTGCGGATTAGTTGGTTGCTATAGGAACACACTGTAGCTTTTCAGTGCTCTGCTACTGTAGTGCCCAGATTACTGACTCTGACAAACACAATAGGGGAAAAGAATCACGGGTTATTAGTGCTGCTGATGATGTGGTGTTATAAACCTGGGGTGGCACAGAGCGGATGAATAGAGCAACAGCCTTGAAATGCGAAGGACGGGAGGAGGAGAGGGAGCAGAGTGAAGTGGAGCTAAAGTCACCGCTACGGAAATGCTGTCTTTGATCTTATTTTCCACTCTGAATAGATATTTTCATAATATAATGCCAAATGCAAGCAATGCTGTAACTGATGGCAGAGCCACTGGTCATGTCTTTATGTTAGTAGGGGGTTACTCCTCCCTCCCTTCTCTTTTCTTCCTGTGAGGACTGAAATCTGAACCTTTTCATTCCTGCAGGATTAACTCTGACCAAGGTCAGAGCACCTGGTCACCAATATTCTTCATGGGTTAGTCCGGCCTCCTGCATCCCTGGAAAATATCACCTGAAACATCCACCTACACACAGGACTTTAACAGGGAATTCTGCAGTGTTGGAAACAGGTAGTGAATAGCTCAGATCAGGTCTCTGTCTACTTTGGTGGCCATAACTGAGACTCAGGAGTTTACACCGCTGAGCACCCTCCTGCAGAGCGAGCTGCCTGTGTGCTTCAGAGGGGAGATATAACTGCTTGCAGCTCTGATTTGTAGATAGTCTAAAATTCCCAGAAATAGTCTTGCTACCACTTGTGCTTGGGCAGGGTGAAGCAAAGGAATAAAATATATACTTGTCCGTTGCTTGTGTGCCTTGAGCAAAGCAAGCTGTGTTTAGTCACAAGTTCACCAGATGGTACTCTGGGGGTTATTGCTGTTATATTACATTACTGCAATATATTAGACAAGGCACAGTGATTCATTCTCTCTCCCCATCGCTTTTGGAGGCTCTGTTTCCCTCCCTACGGAAGCACAGCTGACCCTGCTGCTCTTGACCCTTGAGACCCGTGTAGGCTCCTGTTGGTGCCTGTCCACCATGGACAGGAAGGACCAAATGTTGCAGCACCATTGACAGCACCAAACGTTACAGAACACGTGGCTTGGACTCAACTCTGCGCCCAGAGAAGTGACTCCGCTTTCTGGTTAGCCAGGTGATTTGTAACATCTTTTTTTTTCAACCCTGACTGCCTTCTCCCTCCTTCTGTACTCCTGCCCCACTTGTCTTGCCTTCTCACTGGACCCTCCCCGACCTCATAATTGGACCCATGTGACCCTCTAAGCTGGAAAACAGAATTGCTCAACCACTTATTCGCAAAATGGACTGGAGTACAGAGTTTGCATTGTACTTTTAGAGCCCAAGAACTATCAAAACACCACACAGAGGCATTGTTTGCCTCCACTTCTGCTACTCTGTATGCTGAAACCCTCAGTCAAGTGAATTATGTGCTGACCGACACCTAAGAGCCCATGCTGGATTGATGCCACATGTGCATGCAGGGCATTGGTGCTGCTGCTGGTCAGCTGGATGGCCCCTGGGACCATCTGGCACCCCTCTTTGGCCTCCCTGTCTCCACCATTATGCTCACTGACCAGCTGCTTTTCCTTGTTGCCCTTGACAAAGCTTCCCAAGACACCGTTTCCCTTTGCTATGAGAGGAGACAAAGAAATGCCGCAGCCGTTCTCCCTCTCCCAGTGGCCTTGAGCTTCTGGTGCCCCAAGGCCCTGCCCTGGTTCACAGGTTGCCTTCTGCTCTCCAGCACTGTTCTCACAGTGCCAGGACACTGACTTTAGCATCCGCAGTGCCTTCTTGCTCTCTCAAGATTATCTATTTCACTCTCACAAATTAATGAATCCATGGGCAATACAAGGACAATCCATGAAAAAACTTGCCTGAGGCATCTAAGAGGAAACAGGTTGGTCTGAACATGCTTGGATCAGAACTTTACCACAGGTGTTACTGTAATTTCAGGCAACCTGAAAACTGCAAGTTGGGCCCTCTGTCACTTAGATTATGCTTTTCAATTTATGAGCCTCTGGAGAAAAATCAATTTCCCAGGCTGAACTTCTGTCTGCAAATTTAGAGGGACAGAAAACACTCTGCCTGTTTAATTTTAAATGGCTTTAAATGGGGACTCACAATGGAAATGGAGAGAGACACCTAACCAGGGGAGCACGAAAACGTAGCTCCAATAAAATAATGGGAAAATCTTCCATCACCATCATCACAGGTATGTATGACCCCAGCAACGCTCAGGACTGCTATGGGAGCAACACTCCTGTTAAGCCTTATTTTTTTTATTGACAGTGTTCTCCTCCACTCTGACGTCAGCTTCAAGATTGCTATGATGTGCTGCACCTTTCATATTTTCTTTCCAGTCATAATATTGCTTCAGCCATAACCTCAGCACTTTGAGGAATAATTGTCCCTGACAAGGGGGTGAATCACTGGCAGAGAGTTGATAAGCATTACATACAGATGACAGAAGTCAGGACATATTGGATTACTGCTGTGAATATAATAAAAGAGAGCCTAAACACTTTGGCAGCTCAAAGACAAGCCATTTCATAACTCTCTAGTGGGGCTATTATCTTCCATTTACTGCCACTGATAACCAGGTTGCAACTGTCTCCCTAGGATCTAGTTACAATTCACTTAACACTTAGAGGACCAGACATATTGGAGGACACTCAGATGAGGATAATTTCTTAAAGATCATTTATTTTTAAATTTTTATCTTCCTTGCTTCCCTCTTTATAGCGTGATAAGAACCTAAATCAGGAAGCTTTGAACTTCTTTCGGGAAAGGAGAGTTCATGGTCATCTTCCCTTTAATCTCTTACTCCTGAGTTCCTTTTGAAGCCTTTCATATCCAGCTGAATAAGTGACAAGCAGGTTTTCACCTCTGTTGCTCTTGTAATACAAACACCCAGATCTAAAAGCGTGTTCCAATGCTAACTCCATTAGGTTTACATGTAGGACTTATGTTTTTATTTTTGTAGCCAGGAAGGGGCACCTGAGCTTACAAATCAGGGGGTGTTGGTGTGTATCACTAACAGATAATTCACAGCAGTGCCAACTACAATCCACATTGATGGAGTCTGGATACAGATGATATTTATATGCACTGTGTGAGATTTTGTTTCTAAATCTCAGTGCCTAAGATGAGTTTAACACTTCATGCTCCTAGATATCAAAGTTCTCTCTTTTAGGCAAAAGGAAAAATCTGGCAAATCACCAGTGAGTCTCCTTACTATCCAGCACACCACTGAGAAATATTTATTAAGCTTGGGAATGAAACCCTCCCCCTGTGAAGGGAAACTCTATATTCTGCAAAACTTTTCTCCTGAAGCCATACCATGAGCAGCAAATGTAAGCCCTGCTCAGCTTTCAACATATGAGGTGTTTTCAGATGCTGGACAAAAGCTGTTTTGGACTTGATGATCTCAGAGGTGTCTTCCAACGCAGTTAATTCTATGATTACATAAACCACCAAAAATCTATTTGGAGAGAAATTGTACCAGGCTTTCTTAAACTACAAATAATAAGCTTAAAATTGCCTTTTTAGTATGATTTACGTCCCTGCTTGATTTTTCACAGCACAAGCCCTCTTCTGGTACAATAAAGGACAACAGAAATTAAGGAGGGAGGAAAAAAGTTCAGTAATCATGAAAACAGTAATTCCAAGTGGTTTCTCATCAGGACTTCTGGATCTTACCACTAACTTTCTAGCAGCCAGGGAAAGCCAGTTGAATCCCTTCTGCCCAGCTTTATCCATCCGTAAAATAAGTGTGATCAATCTTACCTGCTCAACCATTTTGTCACATGGTGCA
Organism: Pseudotriccus pelzelni; assembly: GCA_035584735.1. Taxonomy (NCBI): domain Eukaryota; kingdom Metazoa; phylum Chordata; class Aves; order Passeriformes; family Tyrannidae; genus Pseudotriccus; species Pseudotriccus pelzelni. Next base: position 4,422,469 of record JAWMRA010000016.1, on the reverse strand, counting down.
ACCAAGTAATATCTGCGAATTGCTTTAAGATGCTGAGATCAAGGGAATGATGGAAGTGCCAAGTGTTGTTGTTGTTATTGTATTAACAATGTTGGCTGTTTTCACTGTTCATATGGTAGCCTGGCTGGAATTGGGCAGGAAGCCCAATAATACCAACAACTAACAAGAAACTAAAATAAAATGTTTTACTTAATGAGCGCCTCTGTTTAATCAGAAGCCTGTGTAATTATGTCACAGAGGGCTAAGGATCTAATGTTTTCCTAATACATTTGCTTTTAAAGGGACGATTAACCCAGCATATTTCAAGATGATAAGCTGCTTCTTTGTTCAGTTCCAGTTATTCTTTTTTTTCCGCATTCCCTGGTGAGACCAGAGAGAACCTGAAAGTCAGAGGATTGTTCTTAATTGCACAATAACTATCTTGTATGTCTGATGCTGGAGTATTTTCTAAAGACAGAGGTTATTAGTCCTGGGTTGGATGGGTTTGCAAGAGAATTCAGATGCTGAATTTATTCTGGTTTGGCTCCTCTGAGGCACGGCAAACATTACAGAAAGCCCACAGTATTTCTGCCTGAAACAGTCAATATTCTTAGAAGGCAGTTTGGTCAGGAAGAAGGAATAAAACTATGCCTTACCTTGAAACAAATAGATCTTGGTTTAAGTAGTAAAGATTGGCTTCAGTTTACTTCTGAATGGTTTGTTTCCACACACGTCTGTGCACAAGTCTGTCCAGTTAGTTCTTTTCAAATGCCTTGAAGAGAATAATGAGCAAAAAATCACTTTATCTCCTAAACACCACTGTCTTAAGAGATGTTAAACATCAGTTCGCACTGAGATTCCAAGAAAGAATTTATTTATGCTGCGTGAGATGGAGGGAATGATTTTATGTCATATACATGAGATTCTCTGATCTACCTCTCTGTGAATAGGCTAGATGAAATGCATTATGTCCATACCTTAGAGGTGTTTGTTCATTTCTGTTCTTAAAGATCTAAGTGTAGAAGACCCCATGGGCCCTCCAGGGAATTTATCCCAGGACATTGCCAGTAAGGACATTTGCTAATATCCAAGCAGGCTCTTCCATGTCCAGTTTTGGATTGCCATGATGAGGATGGAAGATGCCCCAGTGCCTTCCTCTTTCTCTTGCAGGTAACCTCGTACATGAATTTTATGTGTTTAAAGTGTGATGACATTTACTGGGTGTTTGTTCAAACTCTTTTACAATGCAGTTTGTGTCTGTATTTAGGTGTGCAAATGGGATGCTTTTTTCATGTAGTATGGTAGTCCTACATATTCTTTGGTTGCTGTAAATTACTTTTAAAAGAAAAAAAAAAAAAGAAGCAACAGAAGTTGTATCTCCTTTTAAATCGGCTATCAGACACAAGGGAATTTGGTAGGAAGGAAAGAGTTAATAATATTATTATCAGGTCAGCAACTTTGAAAGGTTCTTCCACTTTGAAAACCATTTTCTTAATTATTTTAAGTTAACACTTAAATGCATAGAAAAAAAAATCACGTGTAATCTGAAACCCCAGACATGGGGACAGGACTGGATTGAGATAACATTAAAGATTTTATTGCTGTTACATTATAAATTATTTCTATTATGACGGCCCTATGGGTATTACATTCTGTCAGTTCGCTTTCACTGTTACATCACTTAATGTTATTAACACACTTTAGGGTATAACATTACAGTTTTATTGTGGAAACCTTAAACACTTACATCCAAAGTACTGAATCAAGTTATTATCCTAGCTGACCAGATCTGGTCTATTATCATTTTATCACTCATAAAAACCTGTGATTCAATTTGATTTAACACTTGAGGAAAAATCATGGCTCATATATGCTTAAACCTAGTTGCAATATTAATACAAAGCAACACATGGATGACTTCATTTTATTAAAGCTGAGGTAGCCCTGGGAACTGCATTTATGATCTTTATGCCACAGGAGAAATTTCATCTGACCTGTTGCCGTTTGTGATTCACTAGTAAACTGATAAGGTTTTCTTACCAGTATAATAAAGAATTGTGAATATCTTACCTTACATACTGCTTTCAGTGTACACTCAGAAACCATGCATTGATCACAGTGCCCTAACCAAGCAAAAAGGTATCTCTCTCTTTCTCGGAGTCTTACCCTATAGACTGGAAAAATTGGGAAGGAGACACGTGCTCCACTGAGTTTAATATTAGAGCAAAATTAGCCCCTTGTTTCTGTGTTTGGAGTGTAAACACTTTTCTGTAGAAAACAACTCTGTTGTTTTCTGTATAGTTCAACAAAGCTCTTTAACACTTGCATGATGTTTAGAGGAAGAAGTTCCACTGGAGTCACAGACTCTTGATTATTGAGTTTGGTTTGTTGTCTGAGTTTGCTGGCACTGCCTGAAATAGTCAATATCTTACTTAGGTTATCTGTTTTTCTTTTAAGGAGAAGGCCAAGAATTGTATGCGAAATTTAAAATGTCTTTTGGAAATTAAAAATGAGGATGTTCTGAATTTTGAAAATGTAAAAACAAAACAGTTCATACATTTTGCTTCAGGGGGAGGAAGAAGGCAAAACTATGCCAGTGTGGAAAAGCAGTGCTGAATGACCTTAGCAAGGAGTTCTGCTCCTGCAGCCCCATTCCCATTGAGCTCAGAGGAAAGGGGTTTGCTTAGCCCAACATCCAGGAGTTCCCTGACACTCCCAAGGCAGGAGGGTGGACTCACTGAACCAACCAGTCCTGCTCTGGCATGTGCACAAAATCCCCCACCCTAGCAACAAAGATGACAGCCTGGTAACAGCAGCTGCTGCCTAATAGAAAACACTGGAAAAAGAACTCATTCGAGAGCTGTGTTCCCTCTTTGCAATTTCCTATTTATCACGAAAGAATTTAAAAAAAAAAAAAAAAATTGTTCTGAGAAAACCCACCATCCAGAACCTTGAAAAGCTTTAAGATGTGAGGGTCAGACACACACCTGCACAGGCAAAGAGCTGAGTTTCAAAAGCGGGAAAAATGTGACCCTGTAATTCCGACACACGTCGTCTTTTTTAGCCAAAGCTAAATTATTTTCCACTGAACAAGTGGAACTGTGTACATCTTGTGGGAGTGAGGTGTATGTGCAACTATTTATTCTTGCACCAAATATGAGGGAAGGCCAAACGTGACCAAATGTATGTTAAAGTCCAAGTCAGCACCTTTTGGGGTTTGTTGTTTGCAGTATCCCTGTTTCTGCTCAGTCCTGGGCTCACTGGATAGGAATTAATATCCTAACAAAAGCAAACCACTGCTTATGGTAAAATCTTCCCCTTTTTATTTTTTAGTAAAAGCAAACTCCAGTTTCCCTTTTCTTCCTCTGTTGCAAGTGTTCTTGAAAATTCCAATGAAGACATAAAGACAACTGTAAAGCAGCTTCCCCTGTTAAAAACCAAGCCAGAGTAATGCTACATCACCATGTGAAATAACAAATTAGGTGGAGAGACATTAACTAGTGCCATTCATCAGCCTGAAGTGATACAATTTATTACAGGATAATAATGGCCATAGTTGTATAAGTAGTAAAGGTAAAATTACATCATGACTTGCATTAGCAGTATGAGATTATATCCTGATTAATGCACAATTAACTTGTCACGGGTACAACACATGTGTTTGTAGGTGGCCAGATGGGTTACACCATGTCTTGTGCTCACATATGTAACATTTATCACTTTCTCCCAACTTCCTCCTGTATCTCCAGAAATTAGATGGCTACATTCACTAAAATCTTTAGATACCTCACTGCCCTAATGCAGAGCCATCTGAAGTCACAATATGACTGAGACCCTTAGAGGTGAGCACTGGGAAATCTTAAACATGTGCGAGAATCCTGCTCTTCTCCACAGATCATCCACAGTTCCAGGGAGACACCTCCAAGGTGAGAGCTTGGAGAACTTTAACTGCTCTTCTCCTGGCAGGCACTGGTCACCCGAACTGCTTTCAGAGCTGTACATCACAGCTCCTACACCCAAGAGGAAGCTCCCAGCACTCTGAATCACTGTGGATGAAGAATTCCTTTGCTCCTTTTTAATTTTAATTTTGCTGGGGGAAATAATTAAGCTACAGGGCCAGGTGAGAAAGGTTATTACTTTTAATTGCAAAGAGTTGTCTGACTTTGATCCTTGCTGTGCTTTATTTTCATGGCTGATGGCACTCCCTGGATCCAACAACAATTGATGGTCATTTTCCAGCAGTTCCAATATAGAAGCAAAAGCTTATATAATAAGCAAAAAGTCTAATCATTTTGTTGTCTAGAAATATCTTTTCCAGCTGACAATATTGAGTACTTGGATATGGGGCAACCAGCATTTGGGAAATGCAGATTCTGAGTCCTGGTTGTACACATATTTAGTGTTCAAGAGATAAAGGAAACCATATTATGTTTGTATTCAACGATTAGAATAATTTTATATTCTTCAGAATTACTTCTTCTGAATAGAATTTGGCAGAGTATAAATATTGTTTAAAGTCTGCATGGCTACAAAATATCCTGTTTGTTAGCAAAGGAATTCCTAGTAAACATGCTTGTATCAAACAGTTCCAGGACAGACAGTTCAGTTCATCATTTCCATCACTGACATTTTTGATTCTGGGATGATTAGCTAAGAATATTTTAAGATTATATAGCTAAGATTATTTTAGATTATATTTCTTCTCTCTAGAGTAGACATTTGACTCTGTACTCTATAAAGAGACTACTTTTGTCATCAGAAATTCACTTTATTACACCCTAGTCTCCATTTTCAGGATATCCTGATGATGCTACAAAAAACTAGCCAAGACTTCATTTACACAAGTAAAAATGAAAAGTGACATCAGCATCTATTTGAGATTTAAGCCCTGAAATAACAAAGTTATTATATAGGCATTAAGTCTGTATTTGAGTGCACACTAGGCCCTAGACTAGCGTAGGAGAGACCAGATTCTGGTGTGCTCCCTTGAAAATATAACTCAAAATTCATTTATTATTAAAAATAAAATCATACTCTCTCATTCTTCAGGAGTGGTTGTGTCTCTTGAAGTACTTCGAGATGACAGAGGAGAGAGTCTTTCAATTGCACCACCTGAAATAACTGACTTGCTCTTCACTTGTAAGAGTGAATTTAAGATTCGATGATACATCAGTGCTTACAATGGCCATGGGCAAAGGCAGGAGGAAAACAGATCATTTCCTTTGTTAGTAAACTCACTAATAAAAAGAATTGTCAAGTCTGAAAATGTGAATAGAGTAGACTTGGGGCATGTTGAGAATTCAGGCAAAATGCTTTGGGTTGAAGTAGTTAATTGTCAAGCCTGAAGCAGTTCCATGTTAAACCAATAAATGTAAATGAAAAAAAAAAAAAAGGCAATTACATTTGAGACAGATGTCCACTTCAAACCCAGAAACTGAAAAGAAAAAAAAGCCTTAAATTAAAAAAACCCATTCATGCCATTCCTTAGATAATGTTTTGAGGAGAAAAAAAAAAAAAAAAAAACCAAAGAAAAAAAATAGTCCAATGGATTTTGCATTCCAAACAGGTATTCTTCCCATAAAAAAGAAGTTTTGGGCAGAACTTCATCCAAGGACACAATTCATTTTTGCTGTTGTTCAGAAGACATCACAGCTCACAGAGAACCAGCATAATCACTGGCTCACACCTGTGTTCATTCCCAAATTACCCTCCAAATGCTGGAGCCCTCCCAAAACACCCACAGGTAACTCTCAGCCACAAACCCCTGGTTTGCCCTCTGAGCAGTTCCCTGCAGTTAGATCAGGGGCAGGCACGCTGTGCAGGAGGCACCAGCTCCGCTGCCTGGGAGGGCTGCACACTTCCTACTTAATTTTGCTTTTTGAAATTCCCTCTCAGCCCCCATTATTGACGTCTAGGCAGGAAGCCTGTGCGAGCTGAAGGGATCTGACATCCATGACTAAGACAGTTAATGCGCCTCGTCACAAAGCCACGAACGCGAGCCAGGTAGCAGCTCGCCTGTTTGCATTACAGAGCAGAAATTGGAGGGGTTTGGGGTGCATCCTTCAAGCTTCAGGAGCTGCTTTGCAATGTTTTTGAGCAGAGAGCATGCAAGGCAAACACAAGAGATTATCCTTCCCCCCCCCCCGCCCTGCTCCTCCAGTCCCCATCAGTCCCCAGCCCAGCCTGTAATTTGGCAAGATGAATGAAGTGTTTTCGGAGTGTCATCACTTCTGCCTCTGGCAGATTTGCTTCCCCAGTCTGCCTTTCGCCTTTTGGACCTGTCACTCAGCCCTTTGGCAGAGGGGAGGAGGGGGAGGGAGGAGGAAATCATCTCTTTGCTAATCACCTATCACAAGCAATGAAATCCCGCAGGCTCCATGCCAGCTAGGTACATTTCAAAGGGAAATGGAGGGGGGCAAAGTGTCACTCAAGGCAGATATTTATGAAAGATGACAGTTTGCAAATATCTCAATCTTGGACAAGGCTGCTCCAGTGACACAGAGGAGTGTTGCAAAATTGGAAGAGTCAGCAGCCAACATTTATTTCATCAGGACCTGTCCAATCTTCAGTGATCGCTTGACAGTCTGGGGATTGCTGGCACAAGCCGGCCTCTTTCCATTGGTTGCTTTCCTTTAGTTTGCATGGATCAGTCTAAAGAGTTGTAATAAATATGTAAAGGAGGATAAGAGGAGTAGTTTTGTGGAGCTGTATCCTCAATGGGAGAGCCAGCACAAAGCTGCGCTACCCTTTTTAGCTATGCCAAATAGCAGCAGTGGTAATTACATCTCTATTGATCTCTGCTGCATGGGAACAATGAGATACAGGCCCCATCTCGCTCGTGGGGACCCCCCCACGACTGCCAGGTTCTCCCCATTGCCACAGCAGCTGCCACGGCAGCGGTGGCTTCTCTGAGGGGCTTGTCTCCTGTCACCCCTGGCTATGGGGGTAGTACAGGAGAGATTCCCCCTCTCCCCTCAGGGCTGGGGAAGGAGCATGGACAATTTGCTAATTGTGCAGGAATGAGGTGAATGATCTAGAAACTCATTTCCCTAGCTCTGAGTGGGCTGAGGAGTTCACCTGGCCCCTGCTGTCTACACCCTTTGGTAAGTGGTGCCAGCTGCCAGCACTGAGTGCTCAGCCAGTGGGAGGGTTCCAGAGCCATCACTGTGCTATCACTGACCAGCGCAAGGGTGTATTTCCCCCGTTTCGCTCAGCCTCCTGAAAGAAGAGCCTGTGGGTGCTGTTTTGGGCCATGGAGGTTGACTTGGAGAAAAGAAAGGGATTTGCTGCATGGAGTGCCTCAGGTAGGACAGAGGGTAGGGGCACCGCAGGGAGGGAGATGGACAGAGAGTTAGAGAACTGAGCAGGTGGGAGGAGGAGGAGAAACAGTGGAGAGGGAGAGGAGCTGTTTTCATGTGCATGGCAGTGAGATAAGGACCACTGGTGGACTGTCCTGCTGTAAAGGCTGTGAAAGCAGGGAAGGGCACGTCCTGGTGCTCTTGCCATCAACCATCTAGCAGGGAAATGTTCCTGTGGGTCACATGCCAGCACTGCCTCTCTGCCTTGTTCTGTGGAATCTGTAGCTTAAAGCTTTGAGGACCTGAATCTCTGAATACAGGGTATGTGCTTCTGCTTCTTAATTGCCCCTGTCATTTCACTTGCCCGTGCTACAAACTAATTCAGAGGACAGTAACACAAAGATGTTGTCTCCTACGCGAACCAGAGCACTACAGATTGAATTACTCTGCTGCGGGCTGAGAAGAGGCAAACAGTTTCTGAAATGCTGTGCTAGAAAGGTCTAAAGTAAATGCAGTTATTGACAGCAGCAGAGGAACCAGTGCAGCTGTTGGCACAAAAACTGAAATTTCCAAGTGAAGACGTTTCCTTTCTTGTAACTAACAAAGAGTTGTAGATTATAGTTGGAATAGTCCTATCTCAATATTCACTATTTTCACGGGGAAATATAAGGCCTAAAAGGAGAGGCTGATTCAGCTACTTGCTATGTGGTGTTTTCTTGCATCTTATGCACTGAGGGTATGTGTGTGTGTGACTCATGGGGAGTAACATGGATGGAGGTGGATTATGTTAGCAGAATGCAAAACTGCTCTTCTGTTTTAGGGCTTTAGCAATTCAATTGAAATGGATCTCGAATTCAATTAAAGGCCTTGTTCTTCCGTTCTTTATGCCTTGCATATCTCAGAGTTCTGCATAATTTAAGCTAAACTGTGGCAAAAAAACCCAGCACCCTTATTTTAGTCATCAAATAGTGTTTTTTCTGAGATCTCTGGAGTTCAGTATGGATGTGTACGGGTAACAAGTGGTAAGATGCAGTAGAGTTCCTGATGAGAGAAGCTACCCTTGCTTTTAGTCTAGTATATTCTAAGATAACAGATAACTCATGCCTGTCAGGAGGAGTCCCCAAAATTAATAGTGAAAGGAAAAGAAAGACACTAACAAATCTGCTTATTCATAGTCCGACAATGAGAAGTGGGAGTATTCATCAGAGGTTCTTAGAAGTGCAGCTTGCTTTTCATAAACACTCAGTTCAGTGGTGTTTGCAGGTATGCTGAGGCCAGTACACTTGTGATGTAGGCCCTAAGGTTAATTTTATGCTGGCAGAATGGTAAAAGCTGCAGTTGTCTGCATTGTTTGCTGTGTTAGCCTGTTCAAACTGGCATGGAGAATCGTCCTCCACAAGTTTCTCCCTTGGCCTCCCCTGGCAGCCCACAGAGAAGCTGATCAGCTGAGTGGGCTAACCGAGATAGAGGTTAGCACCCTCCCTTCACTCTATTGCAAATATCTTTGCCAAAACAAATTATTCTTACCCAAGGATTCTTGGGTAAATCTTCCATCACAGGGGGAAAAAAAATGAAGTGCTATAAAAGGCTAGTTAATCACTGCATACCCTGCAAGGAGCAGAAGGCCATTCCAGAGTAATTGGAGTTATGTTCATTATTCTTATTTTCAATTACATTTCAAAATCAAATAACAACTTGCCTTTTAGACAGTTTCATGATCTAAATCCCAGTTCTATAATTTTTACTTAGTGCTTACTTACACAAAAGTTCTCCTTGATTGTAATGGCCTCTGAGCTCCTGGAAGAAATTTGCTGGAAGAAAGAAATTAAAAAACTTTTGGTCTTTGAAACAGCAGAATCCCAAGCTGTCCACACAAATGCACATGTAGTTATTGCAAGTCACCTGTCCTGTTATTTAAATCTATATTCAAATAACTGCTTTTCAGGTGCCATCTTGACACCAATTAAATGCACAGCTGTGCATCTGTTCATGTGTAGGGCTCGATGTGCTGTAACTCAGGCCATTGCTGTTACTGCAGAGTAGGCAGAATAATTCTTAATAATTATTAAACCGCAGATGAAAGAAATTAATGGCTGCATCTAAACTATGTGAAGCAGGTGCACAGTTTAGTGGCCTTGACGAAGGGAGTTGGCTGTGCCCTGGTTTGAGAGGTGGTGGATTAATGTTATTCTGGAGTGTGCAGGGAATATGTCCTCAGAGGATTTTTGGTCTGTGGTGCAATGTAAGAATTGTGGTTATCCTCTGGAGAAGAACACCAGGCTGCTGACAGTTATGGACACAACTTTCTTGTGAGGTTTCTGGTTGTTTTTCTCAGTTGTCCCTGTACAGAGGAGTCTGCACGTGCACAGTTACCTGTATGTGCATATATCCTTATGTCAACACTAACTATCCTGGCAGGATGGACACCAGGTAGTAAAAAGGTGCTTCTGCTTCTCAAATCAAGAGAATTCCATCTCTTCTGAAGGCATAAAAGTGATCCATTCTATAGAAAGTTTTGTGCCTGCATGTGTCTTCATACCACATACTTAGTCTTGTAGCCCTCTGAAATATTTCTTGCCTTGCAGGAAGGAAGGTACTTCAAAAAGAAAAAAAAAATAAAAAAAAAGGCAAACCCCACAACCAAAAGTCTCAATGTTGTTCAATGGAATTCATCCCACAGGACAGGAATTCCCATACAGGTCAGGGAAAAAAAAATACCACCTCCTTTTCTGAATATCACTTTTCATATGGTAAATCCCTCAGAGTCTTTATTGTGGAATGAATAATAGATTAATCATTCCTCTGTGTGCAGTGCTGGGGCTCTCTAATGTCACTGATTATTCTATATTGAATAAATAGTGTTGCTAGGTTGATATGTTTAAGGCAAATGAGATGCTTATTGGTATCCAAGAAGCCAGTTAACAAGATCCATTTTCCTCCATTGACTTCTACTCATGTATTAATGAGGTTCAAAAATGTCTTTTCTGTGTGTATCAGATAAACGTGCCTTTGTTATTCCCAAGAAGCACACAAATATTTGCTCCATTTATGTTTGTATTAATGTGTCACTGAAGCTAAATCTTCAGAAAGGGAATAAATACCATATCCATTAAGCTACTTAAGGGGTGAGTTGTGCAAAACTGTGCTGCAGTTGTTGCCATGGCAAGCATCCATATTTAGGGAATTGTGTGGCATCAACTCTAGCATGGAGGACCAGAAGGAAATGGACTTCTCCCCTAGACAGCTGTCACCTCTATATGTATTTAAAAAGTTTCAGTGGCTGAACAGGGCCTGTATTGAAAGGTAATTGAAGTGTGCAAAGTGAGGAAACGCAGAACAAGCCAGGGAATGTGCAGAGGGAGGAAGAGAACAGAGAACAAACAATAACTGTTGGGTGTAAGTGTCAAGCTTTCCTGGACTGCAGAGTTTTTCCCACTAAGGAGGTACAAAGATATTCCACAAAATTGAGTCTTGTACAGTTTTTGTCATGCTGGTCCTTTTCCCTTTTCCCAGAGTAGTCTTCAGTAGGAAAATGTGTTTTCTTTTCATTGACCCAAGAGTTTTGCATTTTTTGTCTTTGGCTTTGCCTGCAATGTCTGTGGATGTCTGGAAAACTGTTAGACTTAGGAGCTGAAAAAATCTCACAACTGTAACCTCTACATGGGGAAGTAGATTAACCTTATCTTGAAATCACAGGTAGGATTAAGTGATCTTTTTTCATGGCTTGGAGTGATTCGTTTTGTTTAACATGCTTAAAATCGTTTGTCCTGTAGCAACAAAAATGGCAGAAGACTTTGAAGTAGAATTCTGGAGTACTGCCTTTCTGATGTTTCTCAGCTTAAAAATTAGTGTAAAAAAAAAAAAAAAAAAAAAAAGGCCTGAGAAAGTGCAGGTTTTTTCCCTAGGGTGTTATGACACAATCCATTTTTTCGTTTGTAAGTGGAAAAAAAATCTCTGAAACAATTTAAATTTTACTGTGTTTTTCTTCTGTCGAGAAAAATTAGTAAATTGACTAAGAAAGGCGTTAAGATTGTTTGTGGTAACATTTTACAACATTATAAACAATAGGAAAATATTGTAAGTCCCTTCTAAGATGGTACCTCTAAGTTTTGGTTTTACTCAGACTCTTTGTGTGGTGACATTACCTGAATGAAAGAAAGCTCATAAACGTGCTTTAAAAATAACTTAACAAGGTCTAAAATAAAATCCTGGCTGACTTCATGCCTGTTTAGGAATGTGGGCATCTTGAGGTTGAATGGAGAATGAATTACACATGGATGTTGGGACAAGGGAGGAAACATTTATATATAGGAAAGCCAAGAAGTTTACCCCTTTTCTTCACCTGCCTGGAGCAAATTTCCTGAAAACATCTGTAAATGCTGTATAATAGGAAAGCAGACCTGGGCCCATACTGTGCAGGAAGCTCCAAACTTTGTCTGCAGTGCTGGATACAATAATATCAGGATGGTGGCAGAGTGAAGGGTATCTCTATGTATAAATCCAAATCCCTTTTTTCTTTTTCTGCTGAGGGGTAAAAGAGAAACCAGGTTGTGGAACACCTGGGAGCCATATGGAATTTACAGATTTTTTTTTTAAATTTTTTTTTAATTAAAACTTTGCAGGTTAGTTTCAAACATTGCAATAACTTATTACAGAGTAAAACTTTACTGGATTCAGTGTAATAAAGTCCCCTAAATATTCACACGTTGCCTACAAATGGCAATTGTCTTCTAATGCAAGCTGGGAGAATTGCTGTTTCTCTGTGGCCCTGATCCAAATCCACAAAGTCAGCAGGGGGGCCTCTGGCCTCCAAATCAGGTCTGAAGCCTGGTTGATATCTCAGACCTTCTTGAGTGTTTTGAAAATGTCTTGGACCAAAAATGATTCCTTCTCCAGACATTGGAATGTTAGCAAGGAGTAGAGGTCAGACTCTTCCAACTGATTCTTTTGTTTACAATTCATATTCAAGAAGGGGGTCTATTTTCATGCCCAGACTCTTATGTAGACCCACCTGGGGGCATTCCAGATGATAGAAATACCGTGAGAAGGGGTTTACCATCAGCATGCCCAAATGTTTGGTAAATTATCAGTATGGAAGGGAGTCATTCTCAGTCCTGGTTCAGATTCCTGCTGGCCTGTAATCAGCTTCAGCTCATTGCTGTTCCAAGCTAGGGCTGACTGGTTTGAGCCAGAGGTTTTCCAGCAGCAGACCAAGTACCCAAGTGAAGCTCCTCCTGATTTGTTTCCTGAAGTCTTTTATTTCCTGTGCCATGCTGAATGTCATTGATTACAAGTTACCTTTTCGATCACTATTATAAAGACAGAACAGTTAGATATACTAAAATATGGGTTTAATCTTTACTCCCCATGATATTTTTGTGGCATGGAAGTTTTGGAAATTGTCATTTCACTCCTTTTCCTTTAATGTTTTAATCAGAAATACAAGAAGCAAAAAAAAACCCAAGGCACATTCTCACTTCTTTGTGTCCTAAATCTGGCAATTGGAAATCACCAGTTTCTTATAATAGAAGTTGGGGTTTAGGAGATTATTTTAGCTCAGTTTCTCATCCAGCTCTGAAAACTGAGAATGTGAACCACATTGCATCTGGTTTTGTGTGATAGAGTATTTCGTGTTCCACAGTTTGGGTTGTTCACATCCTGGGAGGTTTCTGAGTTGAGATGTGTAAAAATCAAATTCTTACAAGAGGCTGCTTTGGTTAGTTCTCAGATTTGTTTTAAACTGGGGTACCAAATACAAACCTGCTTAAAGATTTCTTATCAGAAGTTTACAAGTCAATGCTCAACTTGTTGAGCCATTTAACTTGCTACCTTCGGTGTCTGTGTTTTTCAAAGAAACTGTAACTGTTGGAATCTTCTGTAACTTCTAGAGAGTTTGAAATAAAGTTTTACATAAGTTGGTTTCAAGTGACCATACAGTATCTGGTTTGTAAACGCAATCCTGCAGTCCTAGAAAATCACAGGGTATATTTTCTGAGATGACTGGCAATGTTGCAGATACTTATTAGCCCTTAGGACCTAATGAAAACCGAGACTATGGAGTACTCCATCTCATTTCTCCCATCCTAAAAGGCATATATTTCACATAGGTATGAAAGGATATAAAAGGATAATTACACAAAAAAGGCAAATGTGATTGTGATTTTCATTGTAGGGCACAGAGAGGGGAGACAAAACTCCCCGATCTTTGATTTTTTTTTTTTTTTTTAATCTGTATGCAATTACATAAGTCTACTTCAAAGAGAAGCAGGGTATGAAGCAGTAGTTTGAGATTTTGTGATGGAGATCAGTAAATCAATAGGTAGAAGGACATTCACAGAAAGGTTATTCTGCAGATGAAGTGGTTACTGCTTATTTCGTTTAGGAATATCTCGTACACCTAGGGCAGGAAAGCAAAGGGAAGTTATATCCGTGGTTTGACTCCTCAGAAGTGTTTAGAATAAATTACATCTAATGGCTGGCTTTAAAAAGAAAATAATAAAAATGCAAGACTGCCGCCAGGGCCTTTGAAACACAAGATTTGAGAGTGTGTCTGAGAGGCAACTTCTGAGTAGCCCACTGGAGTCAGCCAGAACGGCACAGCTGAGTGTGAGGGGAAGGCCAGGCTGGCTAATTGAAAACTGGGAGCACTTTGCAAACACTATTACATGAAATGTGAGAGCTGTAACGTGGCAGAAACAAGGCAAGGCCCTGGTGTAAGCAGTTAATTGTGTTGTACAGCGGCGTGTTAGAGCAGCACGCTTTGGTAGAACTTGATCTACTGCCATTTCCAGCCTCCTCGTCCCCGCGCCGACTTGGGTTACGGAGATGACCATTTGGGTGAGAGGGTCCCCGGGGAGCCAGCGCACATTAACCCGAACATTTCCTCTGTTTGATGTGCCTTTATCACACTGCAGCAGCTCAGTGGCTCTGGTTATTTTTTTTATTTTTTTTAACTAATGCACAGCAGTGACTTGTTAAAAGAGAATTTATTTAATTCAGGGTGAATATGGGCTTTTACGTTAAAAGCCCCAGCTTGTCTTTACCTGCAAATGAGGGTGGCTTATTTGTCTGCTACTGTCAGTGTCAGCTGGGGGCCAGAAGTGCTGTTTTCCGTAAATATATTTTAGAGTTCATGTATTCAGGGGGAAAGGAGAAGAGAGAAGAGTAGGTTTCTTCTTTACAAAGTTACCCAAACAATCAGATAATAATTCTCCAACACCACCTTAACTCTGCTGTTGCTGGTTCAGGGGCTGTAATCACTTGCAAACCCCAATATTGATGCAGTTATCTCCAGCCTTCTGCTTCTCTCTGCTCAGGTGTCAAAGCAGACTGATCTCTGAAGCTCAGGAAATGCCACCTTTTTATTCAGGTGGCGTCCTAAACTTCTCGCAGTTCTGTGTCCATGTTCCCACGTCGAAAGTAGTTGGTATTGTTTGGGGATGGGCTTCTTCCTTGAATGTATGGATTGCAAAACTCCAGCTGCAAGAGCCAAATTTTAAAAGTGTGGTTCTTGAAAACTGCAAGAAACTCCCTAATGTATCCGTTTTCTTTTACTTTGCACATTATAAAGGGGCAGGGGAACGAGTATCCATCTGTTTACAGCGTAGGCATTAATAATTAAACAGATGCAGAGTATTTTGATATTTGGGGAACGTTTTCCAAAACAACCTTGTTTTGTTTAGGAAACAGAAGTGGTGTAGTTGAATTTTTTTTGTTTTGATGTGGGATGGGAAGTAGTGGAGTGGATGTGAATGTGTTTCAGTGTGGATGACAGATAAATTCGAGGTTGTTGTTGACTATAGTTATATTTAAATTCAAAGTATTCTTGCCAGGGCAGGTTGTGTGGTTTCCAAGCCCAATAGTTCCTTCAGAACCCCTAGGAACAACTTGAATCAGTGCCAGTCATTGCAGTCTTGAGCCCAGAATGGGAAATTAGTTGTTATTATTGTGGATTTGCAGAAAATCCTACAGCTATGCTACAACTGCTTAAACCAGTTTAACTGAACTGTGATTTTTCTGTTGCTTTTACTGGATTGTTCTGTACTATTGTACCTGTGTCCCTGGTCTCACAATTCAGACAGAACAACTGCATTATCCAGGTTTTAAGTTAGTGTGGACTTTTGATATGCTCTACAAACTTGGGAAATGTACAGTTCACCTCCCAGCCCTAACTAATTTCCTTCACTGTGCAAAAGGTTTCCTGCAGCTTGTGAAAGTGCATTTGTCAGAAGCCCCTGACCAAAAAACAGCCTTTCTGTGTCTCTGTTGGAAACCTCCTGCTTCCCAAGAGCAGTCCAGTCTGCTCTAGAGGCTTTGCAAAATTTGGGAGAATGAGAAAAATTCTCTTGCTTCTTCTCATTTCAAGTGTTCTTAGAACTCTAAGGGCAGAAACAACTGAAGATGGGAAAGCTTCTGCTCACCAGAAACCTCACCATTCCTTCTTCAATTTCTGTTCCCTCACAGATAAGTCCTATAGAAACTACTTTCTTTCAGCTGTAGGACATGTGATCTAAGATTGTTCACGTGCATTGACTGCATAATGGCAGTAAGAGGTTGAAAACCTACATATTGTGCTGACACACACGTAGCTACTACTTCCATAGTGGAAGCGTTGAAGCTCAAAACACCTCTGGGGGACTTGGGGAAGAGGCAGTAGGATTTTCATAATTCTTCTGTTCAGTTTGTTCAACTGTAAAATAAAAAAAAAAATCCCAGAACTCATAGTACTGAAGATGAAGTACTTTTTTGACAGGTAGAAAGGTCAGTGTTTAATACTCAGTATGTATTTCTTGCACACAGTACTGGATTGCCCAAAATCGGAATCTCCTGCCTACGTGTTGTCTTCTTTGAGCAGAGCACAAACCTCTCAGCCTGCAAAGAGCTGAGGCCTTGTCTAGCAAGAAGGTGCAGAAATAAAGTAAGTCACTACAAAAAGCCTATCAGAAAGATGTTCACTGAGGTACAAAACCAGTAGGTTTTCCTCCAATTCTTGCCTGCAGATCAAGCTCTAGGAGCAATATGACACTTCCTGCCATGTGGATGGGCTTGACTGGGCATTGCTGTAAATTATACATAATGCAACAATGAGTACTAAAACTAGCCCCAGTAAGGCTGCCGACAAAGAATAAAGTATATGCTCTCCCTATGTGGTTTTTCAAAAATGAATTATGCTATTAAGTGCCAAGAAGAAAATTAGCTATGAGCTTTTAAATTTAAAATGATCCCCTTTTTAATTGTAAAACAGTGGCACTTAACTGCTATTGATCCAACAGAGACACATTAGGGAACAGGGTCACCATAACTGTTAATATTCACTGCTTAGTGAAAGAGCATCAAAGGACATTTTAATGTCACAGACTTTCTTGGGGAGTTTTTAAAGAAAGCTTAAATCGGCCAGCCTATGAATGAAAAGGACATGAGGTAGACAAATGTAGAAACAAATGTGATAGCAATTTTCTGCTAATCAAATTGTAACTTGGAATTGATTTTTAGGCAAAAGTTCACGTCATATAGATTTCCAAGGCATAACGACATTTAAAAATCCAGAGTATGTACTTTTTGTAGACCAGGACTTTATAAAAATGGTCATCAGGGAAGGAAGGTTTATTTACTGCTGATGCATTAGCTGGTAGCAAGTTCTCTGTGGCTGATGCCTGGACCATTCCTGTTCCATGACTTGGAATACACAAGTAAACAGGGAACCTTGTTGCAGGGCTTACAAGTTTTGTAGCTGATGCTCCAGTGGAACAGCCTACTCTGAAAATCTGTCTCAAGGTGACCACCCAAAACTGAAGCTTCATTTCCCCATCCCTGACTAGCACTGCCTGTGAATTTGGCAGGCCTTGCAGCATTATTATCTGTAGCAGTGGCCACACAATCTGTTTCCAGCTGCTAATGGAACATTTTCAATAATAGTAATTTTTGCAAGTACAGAGTTTTAAGTTGTAAAATTTTCATCATTTTCCCAGTGGAATCATATCCTTGAGAACTTTTTTTGGGGGCTGTGAACTTGAGTTTTACTAGCAGCACTAACTCAAATAACTCTGTTACATATGGGGCTATGCTGTAGCCAGATTTTAGTTACCATTGCATAAATAAGTGGGCTTGGTTGTCTTTCATTCCAGGAACTCCGAGGAAGTACTTTGAGGAATTCCCTGTAGTCTGTTATTCATGGTAGCTTGATTACTTTCATGTTTAAGCTATTGATCTCTTTAGTTTCTTCATCTTATTTTCATAAGAAAATATTAAGAATGCAGGGGGAGCCTTTGAAAATGAAAATAGTAGTTAATTTACCTTTAGGAGTAGATGTACTGAGAATATTATCCATTCTGAGAGGCGAAGGTGATAACTGTTCCCAGTTTTGGACGCAGTTACCATGCAGTGACTCTGTAGACTGCAAACAACTCAGACCAGGGGGTACGTCATCATGTGTGATTGTACAGCCCTTTGCACAACCTTCCTAACACAGGGTTAATAATATTGTTTAAGGAAAAGAGAGAAAGAAGCAAAAACTTGCCCCTATTTAAAACTCACTGCTTCAAGTACTAAAATGAGCAGAACAGGAGACTGTTTCCTAAATGCACCAACAACAAACCCAGAGCTGAAAACGATTTTAATATGATCGGGGAGGTTTCTCCAATTTAAAATAAAATAAAACAAGGGTAATTGCCATGCACGAGGAACAGCTTCCTGCCATTCGGGGGCAGCTCGGAGAAACATTTTATCCACAAAGACCTTAAATGAGAAGTTTGAATGGGGAATGCTTTTATCCTGCAGGATGGAATTTGATAACTAGGCTCTGTACCTCTTTCACTTGTGGGTTATTAGGTCTCTTTCACTCTTGGGATCAGTATAGTGTATGGTTTGTGTAGGAACAGATAGTTCTTGTCTCTGTTGTGAAGACAGTGTGGTTGTAGGAGCCCTCCTGGGACTTTTATAATGATCAGTACAGAAAACTCAAGTCTATCCTGGAGCGGGAAAGTGCATCGTTTAATGAAAACGTTGTCTGTTATTAATAGAGTGATGGTAGAACTGAGGAAGAAGCAGGCCTGGGGGGCCTTTGGGTCTTCAGCTAAGTGTTTCTACTCTGCTTCTCTCTTTTTTTCCTTCCCAACCCCTGGAAAAGAGCAGTTACAGTAACCTGAAGGAAGAGATACAATCAAGAGACAGCCTAGAGCAAGAAAAGGTCTCTGTTGTTTTTCAGTGAGGTCATTTGTAGTTCACAAAGCAAGGTCAGACGGATGAGACTGCTGCAGGCTCTACATGCAGTCACTATCACTAAAAGTTAAATTTCCAATTTTTTTCTTACATGTCTTGCTGTATTTTGTTGGGGGCTGCACAGGGCTGTTATTGCAGAGCATCTTATCAACTGCATTCTCTATAACAAGCAAATGTGTTTGCCTGACTTCCAGTGACTTGTTTTCCTAATCATGCACTGGGAAATCAAGGGATAATCACACAGTAAAGGGCGTGCGTGGGACATTAACCTATAAACTAAGAGATGCGCTGAGATTAAAGTTGCTCCTTCAGTGAGTTTGTTGGGTGTTAATCTCCTTTTTCTTGGTTTTGCCCACATTTAATTTTCTGTTAATGTTCAGTAGGAAAGTGGGAGGTTTCCGTGACTCCACAGGCATTTGCCTGTATAGCCAATTATATCAGAAGGAATATTTAAATTATTCAGAAGGTGTATCTGTCCCTAACTATGGGGCCTAGTAGAGGATATCTGTTTTCCTGAAATCAAGATAGGATTAGGAGCAAACAAGGTTTTTATTTCTTTGCTGGGATACAGAAAAGAAATATGAGTGTGCACATACACATATCCGTTTTTTATACACACAGCTTGCACATGTGTATATATTAGTTTTCTTAAGAAAAATTCCTCTACACAGTTTGGTAAAGGCATTTCCCATCCACACCATTTTAGTCCCATGCCAGCCCTCTACAAGTGATAGATTTAAAAACAATAAGTGACAAATTGAATTGCTGTTGACTGAACTTCTAGATCATTAATACGTTTTGAAATGGTTTCTTCTGGGCAGGGTCAATCCTGCAAGGTGCTGGTGTTGCTAAGGCAGAAGCCAAAAAAACTTATGCACGCACTTCATTCTAGTTAGATGCTAACACCTCTCTCAAAGTCAGTGCCCTGCAAGGCCAAACCCACAGAAAAAATTTAATTTTTTTTTTTTGAGTGCTTTCTTTGCTAAGGAGGGAGATGAAGGGCATATATGAATGTGCCTAAAATTCAATGTGTGTTTAAATATTTTGCTGGACTAGGCCAAATGTTCAGCAGATTTGAGTTTTCCAGGGCCAAATTCTGATATGTTCCAGTGTGTGATTCCTTCTCCCTTGAAAGGGACTCCTTGAGGAGTTAGGTACCACTCTGAGTAAGGATGTTAGAAACTGGCCCATAAGTTTGATAAATCACTTCTAACAGCTGTTTACCATTAAACTGTATCTAACACATTGCAAATACTGGAAATGCACTGGGCCACAAAATATGTGAGAGTGACATTCATGTAATGCCAGATTGTGCACACATGGTAGTGAGCAGTTATCCACTGGGAAGTCTCCCTGAACTTACTCAGATGAGTAAGGGCTTGCAAGACAGAAGGGTTGTGCAATTAAGCCCTCAATAATTTGATTTATAAGCAAACCGCCCTGAGAATGTTCCAAGGGGGTCTCAAAAAATATCATGTATTTTCTTCCTCGGATTATAATTAAAAACATTCTCTTAGAACATTTTTAAAAATCAAAAAAAGAGATCCATGGAAGCCCAATACAAAAGTGACGATGCTTAAGTGTGGGGGGAAGATAGAGTGTGAAATGAAGGAAACACAATTTGGGGTAAAACTGCTTGGCAACAAAGATGAATGGTGTCATTTACAATCCTGTTGTCTCTCTCTCTCTCAGGTTGTAGCTTTATGCATGGAGTGATTTGGGCTTCTGGGACCATAGACATTCTGGAGAGTTTCATAATGTCCTCAGCAGTCAGAGTCAGGGATGTATGTGGTCTGCTCAAGATAAAGAATTGTCGTGCAAGTTTTGGAGAGCTGACTGAGCAGGAGCCACTCGTGAATTAAGGGTGTTCTTAGAAGATATAGGGTGTTCTTCAAAAAGAAAACTTGCTGAAATTCATAAATTTATAGAATGGTTTGTATTGAAGGAACCTTGAAGATCATCTAGTTCCAGCCCTTCAGCCACGGGCAGAGATACCTTCCACTAGACCAGGTGGCTCATCCAACCTGGCCTTGGACACTTCCAGGGATGGGGCAGCCACAGATTCTCTGGGCAACCTCTGTCAGTGCTTTACTACCCTCACAGTCAAGAAGTTCTTCCCAATATCTGATCCAAATCTATCTTCTTTTGGCTTAAAACCATTCCCCCTTGTCTCAAGTCCTTCTCCAGCTCTCTTAGAGCCCCTTCAGGCAGTGGAAGGGAGCTCTAAGGTGTGCACGGAGGCTTCTCTTCTCCAGGCTGAGCACCCCCAGCTCTCCCAGTCCGTCTTCACAGCAGAGGTGCTCCAGCCCTTAGAGCATCTTTGTGGCCTTCCCTGGATTCACTCCAGCAGCTCCATGTCCTTCTAATGCTGAGGGTCCCAGAGGGTAGTAACACAGTAGGGTCCCACCAGCGAGGAGAAGAGGAGAATCACCTCCCTCAGCTTGCTGACCAAGCTGCTATTGCTGCAGCCCAGGATACAGATCACTTTCTGGGCTGCAAGTGCCTATTGTCAGGTCGTGTTGTGCTGCTTTTCAGCTCTCTGGAGTTGGCTTTTCCTTTGGCTCAGTGTTTGGAATAATACTTGAATGTAGTGGTGTCTTAGTGTGAAATGTAGGTAAATATTGTCTAGCCAGGATCTGAATATGCACTCACAACTTTTTTAATAGAATACAGAAGGATAACTCTATTCATAAAATTTATGGAAAAGTAGTTTAGAGTCTCTTTAATTTTATATACTCATTGCAAATACAGCTTAATCTGTCAATTCCATAGAGTTAAGGCTACACATCTAACAGAGGGAGGTAACAGACCTTGCAGATGACTTAAAATGTCTGAGGGAAGAAGTATTTACAGACTGGTTACACATACACACCCTCATGTGTGCACATATATAACATGTATATTAATACCTGATTCATAACCTGGTATGGTCAGACAAGAGGCTACAGACACAGGTTAGAACATGCCCTCAGGACAGGTTTCATATGAAGAACTGCAGATGTTTCCAATTGAATTACTTTTTTTTCATAAATATGTGGAAGCAAATCGGTATGAAAACTGAATGTTTCAGGCCATTGTCTGCTGCAGCTCAGCACAGAAATCTTGTTTTGTGCAACAGCTACTCATATATATGAAAAAAAAATAAAGCACACAGGCTTTTAAAATATCTACTGGGGGGGTACATTTTTGTGAGAGAATATATGCATGGCTAGGGTTTGATGTAGAATAATATACCATATGGCCCCCAATTGACTGCAGAGTTGTAAGCCAGGTGTTGTGCTAACTGTTTTAATTGTGCAGTGTGGTACCTACGCCCGGGGCTCAAATTGGGAAGGGAATTGGAAGGAAAACAGTGATCCTCTTGTTGCAAAATGTAATTAGTTTCATAAATATAGTAGTGGACAAAGGGGAGGGAGGGGGAAGAGGTCCCTTTTTTTTAAATGTTTACTAATGCAGCTTTGCAGGTGCTCCCATATGCCGAGTATTTATTGTTGGTGCTAAAAGACGACCACTCAAATCCATACTTTCCAAAATTCCCTCCTTTAAAAGCAGAAGCACACATTTCCTTTCTTGCATTCTTGGCCAGGAAAAACTGCTCTTCCACTTTTTTTCCACAGATAAGTAATGTGCAAGTTAATAAGTAGAGCGTCCAGCTCCCACAGAAAAAACAAAGGGCATTGCTTCTTCTGAACCGACCTTTGATCCTGCTCAATGACAGATTAAAGAGGCAAAATCAGTGTAAATATGTCAAATTTCTTTCTCTCCAATTTCAGGATTGGTCCATACCTAGAAGCCTATTTCCCACCAATCTTTGCCATATTTTTAAGTCAGATTTCAAATGCTTCAAAGAGCTGAACTTCAGTTTCCAGAGGCTGTCCAACAGGCTAAAAGATCCTCGTATCAGCAAAGCTTTCCTGCTCCCTAAAGCGTTCCCTGAATTTTGCCATGCTACTTTCCAAAGTACTCTTTGTACCTTCTTATCACTTGGACAAGCCAAGCACAGAGTTTCTCTTTTGGGTTACAGCAATCAAATTTTGAGTTGTTCTGCTCCTGCATCCACCTCTGTTTATTAAATCTAAATTCCTTTTTTTAAAGGGGAAAAAGATTTCATCACACCTTCCTCACAAAAGATTACAGACTCAATTTGATGCTAACGTGTAGTTAATTAATTTATTTCAGTGTTGGCAACTTGTTTGAACTGCAGAATGTCCTCCAAAACAGACAGATATCTGAATAGTAGTTACACCATTTGAAACTGTTTCATCTGTTTGGTTCAAAATGCCTTGTTAATTTACCTCTGAGGGGGTTTGTTCTGGTTTTATTTGTGCTGATCCACCAAACTACAGAAATCTAATTTACTTCAAGTGCTTAGGCAAGACACCTAAATATGTTAAACTGTAAGGCCTGATAATCAGTGAGGGATTTTCTCACTTACTATAGGATGTATCCCGAGGGAAGTGCTGTGTCAGGACATTTGTTAGGGAATTGCTGAAGTGGCCACCAGTTCAGGTTTTTCAGAAGTGGATCAACTAGTGCATAGTGAATGCTAATCTATCAGACTATGAATTATCAATACATAGATGAAAATGTGTATCTGGAAAAGCTTGTGAGGTAGTTCTGCGGTTAACAAAAAAAAATAAAGAAAATGTTCCGTGTGGTTCTTGTAAAACACACAATTTTATACCGCTGAAACAAAATTTTTGCAGAATATTTGTAATGCCCAACTACAGAAATAAAACTGCATAGAATAATGGAAATACTTGGAAAGCAAATAGCCAGCAGTGTTTGGAAGAAAAATTGCAGCCTGTGGCTCTTACAGCCTTCTTGATAATTGAGTGCCTTAGCCTGCCAGCCAGGCAATCAAAAAACAAGAGTGAATTTGTAACCAAAGAAAAAGACCACATTGCAGATGCCTTGATAGAAGACACAGCTTACATCTGCCTTCAGGATCCAGAAGCTGTGGAATGTCTGAAAGGGAGGGATGTGTTTTGGCAGCGTTACCTGATCCATGTGTCAAGGGAAGCATTAACAACATACTTCCATCCCTCACAGACACAGATTGATGGAAGCAACAGTCCCATAAACAAATCACAAGGGGCCACCTCGCTCTCCTCTCGCTGCTTCCAGCCAGGCCCATCCCACAAAGCTGTGTGTCTTCAGCAGTGCCTCAGGAGCCAGGCAAGGCTCGATCAGTGCATTGACACTTCAAGCAGCCAAGGTTGTCACACTGCCTGTACTATTTTTTCCAGAGTGCTGGAGTTTAGGAGCCTCCTTTGTCATCATACGTGTGCTCTCAGCAGAGCTTGCCAGACAGAAACTTTTCTTATGTAATCTGGATCTGTTTAAAACAATAAACCAGGACTAGGATGTCAAGGGAACCACAGCGTATTACTAGAGAGAATCACATTTGAGAAAACACTTTTAAAGAAGTCATGTTTGCCTTTCATGTGCTTTCCATAATGTCTTTTACCCTGTTAATTACCAGTGCAGTTGCTGTCTTGTAACTCATCTTCCTTTAGCTGAGCCTGTGGTGGAGCTGTAATGTGGTGTGAGGTAGTACAGACTTCTGCACTTAAGTGGCATCTTTCATCCCTGTAATCACAAAGCAGGGTATCAATAAGAATGAACTTCCAAGTGGGGAAAGACATTGTGTGCTTACTTAGGGAAGCACCCAAACTTTACAAATCCCTGTAAGGAATTGTACTCACTTCACAAAGCAGGTTTTGAAGAACAGTCAGGCTTGAATGGACATGACAAGGTGTGAGTGGAGGAGAGAGATCCCTTTACACCAGATAACCTCACAACTGTTACTTAATTATATCCGAACATCCAGGCAGAGTCTTTCCTTCTACTGCAGGGCACAAGTGGTTTTAAACCTTTCATCCCACAGGGGCAAAGTGGGATGTGCATGATTAAGGTCATAATGAACCACTGGTGGGGCCAGAGAAAGCCTGCTTTGCAAACCGGTAAGGTGTGCAGGTACAGTGCATTTCACTGATTATAATCTCCTCTCCCACTTTGATTGCGGGATTTTCCCCCTGCAAAACTGTCATATCTCTTGATCTGAAAGCTGAAGAGCTGGGGGCTGGAAGCAAATGCATAGTTGTTTCAAAGCGAGCAGCACTGTTTTCTCAGAATGGAAGAAATTTATCCCAAAAGTATTTGGAATGTGGTGCTGCTTGGACAGGTGTAAGTGAACCCACTTGCACTGCCAAAGCAGTGCAGAGAGCAGCTAAAACGAACAGGAAAGCAGCAGTTTGTGTATAAGTTACAGCATAGTTTGGTTTCTTAGAGTAAATGTGGTGACAGCACACAATTTCTGTGTCATGCTATTACGCCACCCGAGGGTTGTGCTGTTGGAGATCACGTGTTACTAAGTAGTCTGCAAGGAGAAGGTCTGTCAAGCAACACAGAAAGAACTTCAACACTATTCTAGTTTTGAGGGGCTGCTCTTGGCTTGGCTCTTTCTAGTCCTGTTAGCAGCTGGAGTGCAGTAGGTGCACTCATGGCACGTATCTTCTGCTTTAGATTCATCCAAGAGGAATGCATGAAGCTAAAGCAGCCCAGACCATTCCACAATTCCAGCCAAGGCACAGTAACGAGGATTAATCAGAAGCACACTCCTGAAACCAACTAAAATGCTAATGCATATGCACTTGGCATCATTCAAAGGTCTGTTAGCGTTGCGACCGAAGCAGCACGGCATATGCAGTTAGCAGGATGCCTGTTCCCTCAGTAACTCTCAAATTGGCTGGTTCATTTCAATCATTCAACATGTGATATTGGGGCAGAGATCTTGGGTGCTGTGTTCCCATAAGCTTGGGAAACACAAGTGGGTAGGTAGGGAAGAGCCCTCTAAACGGGTGACCTTTCTGAAACTGAAGGCTGCACTGTAAGTCCAGCTGCTAAAGAGGCTGCAGGGAATCCAGGGGGAGAGCACAGACACCCCAGCAACAGCAAAAATTCAGATTAGGGCTCACACCTTCTTAGGCACAAAATAATCCAAACGTGAGACAGAATGCCATGGGCATCATATATGATCCATTCCTCCCCAAACTGTTTGCTTACACAGCGGTCTGCATTTCTGTGGTTATGAGGTGTAAGTTTTCCCTGTCCTCCCACTTGCACGCTGGATTTTACAATGGCAAGAGAAGCTGCATTGTTTTGCACGACTTCACTGCAGGTGACAAAGTTCAGAGCCAAGAACGGTATTATAAGCACAGAAGAGAACAGCCCACGTGTCTGCCTGCCCCACACGTAGTCCTGCAGAACAGGAGGGTGCACCTCAACTACCTACAGACAAGGATAGGTCCAGTTTTCACCCACAGCCTTGAATTCACTGGTGCATTCCACAGTGTAAAAATACCCCAGGTTCTTAGCTTACATGCCGCTATTTATAATCTTTGTGTGATGCCAGACATGTGCATATATCAGTGTGACACTTTCAGAAAGCAATGCTGCTATTTTAGCAGCCCTCTAATGAACAGTGTGGGTAAAGCCACCTAGACGAGCTGATTGAGAAAAGTGTTGGTGAGGGAGGGCTGTGGTGGTCTGCTGGTTATTGGTTTGGGGATTTTTTCTAAAATATTAGGCTCCTTTTTTTTTTTTTTGGTGGGTTTTTTTTTTCACACTTTGTTGCCATTAAGAATAATCTTAAATGGCCCCTTTCTTCCCTGGCAGTCCTCCCTCCCCCTCACAGCCAGCACCCCTCCCCCAGATGTCTTGATTAGTGGCTGTGTGTATGCTGGTCAGATTCTGGGATTAATGATGGCTAATTTGTCTGAGGTTGGTACAGCCTAGCCAGCAGGCTCTCTACCACCAGCTTTTGCTGCCATATGGGTAGAAGCAGCTGTTTCAATTACTTTCTGTGCCCAGATGTGTCAGACGAGACACCCGTGCTCTGCGGGGTACGTTCAGCCGCTCGGCAGCTAATTACTTCAATCGCGTGTCGGAGCATGATGCTGTGTACTGTAAAAGGGGGTTTGAGAACAGCCGAGTGCCAGCTGTCACCACGGCTCACACTGATGCGAGCCTGATAGTCTGTGACTCGATTTGAGCTTCAACTTTTCTGGGAATCTCAGTACGCGCCGAGGATGCGTCTAATGGTGGGACTCTCGTCCGCGTGTGCCCCTCTGCGTGCGGGTGTGCTTTTGTCGCGGAGAAATGTGTGCTGGGGAACGAAAACTGTAGAATATGTGCTGTGTACCATCCACATGTATACATGTAAAGTACCCTCAGCTGGTGTAAACCAGGCTAGCTCTGTTAACTTCGGAGTTTCACTTACACCAGCTGACCGTTTCCCTAGACTGTGAGTACAAAACCTGTTTTGTTGTGGAGGTGGGTTTGGGTTTTTTTGCCTTCTCACTGGCTCCAGCATAAATTTGGAGTCACTGTATTTTAGTTAATGCGGTTCCCCTAACACGAGGTGGATGTGACAAGGGGATCAGGTTTGTCAAATGGCTGTCAATCAGTGTGACAATCTCATTCTAGATCCTAGTTTCCAGACTCAACAGCTTTGCCTCCATCCTCTCGTTTTACTTTCAGCATCCTTTCAGTGTCAGTCTCTGCTTGATCCGGTGTTCTTTGTCCCAGGGGGCAGAACCACGTGTTTTCCCAGTGGAGCCTTCTTTGCACTTGGCAAAGAATGTTGGGTCCAGCCAACATACTTAAAAGGAAAATCACTAACTATTACACCAGCTCTAGTATCCTGATCCAGTAGACCTTCTTTGTGGTCCCTGCAATTCCCAGGAATATTTGTCTTATCCTGAAGTTTGAATCATTTCCAAAGAAAATGTGTTCATCTGGGGAGATAAACTAGCCCAGCCAAAACAGTGCCTAGGACTCCTGACCATGTCAGTGTCCCAGATATGCTTACCAGGATCCAGCAAACATTAGCAGTGGCCCAGTGCAAGTGAAACAGTTCAGCAGAGGAGTCAGATGGCATCCTAGAATCATTTCCAGAAGGAATTAAACAAAGAAGTTGGATTAGACACATAAGGGCTCAGGAAAAACAAACAGGAGTCCCTCTATTGTACCTCCAACATTTTTACTTCATTTAACGTAGTACCATTTTTTCCTCAATGCTCTTAAGCCCAGCCCTGCATACAGTCTGTTGGTTTAAATTCATATTTTCATTTATTGTGGTGTGATTCCCTGAATACACAATCCCTGAGTGTAAATTAAAATCAAGCCTGTGTTGTTGACTAGGTGAGAGCCCTATAAAAAGGTTAATGGTGCAATGACTAATGTCAGAAAAGTGTTGTGGTCAGCTGTGAAGTGATCAATGAATCCAACTGATATTCAAATTAATGGAGCTGGTAGAGAGTCAGGGAGGGGGGACATGGTGGGAGAAAGATTGAGGAAAGAATCTGTTATAAATATACTTCTTACACAAATTACTACAAGCAAGTCTGAAAACAAGTGCAGAGCAAAGCATTTAATGCAATACCATTGCCATTTTGGGCAAATACTCTGTAATTTGGGGTAGTTACTAACATTATCATCATCATCATCATCATAATACATGTATTTAGGAAAAAATAAACATTTGTTTTGTGTTAATTCTATGGTAATCAGAGTGATTGTACTGTACTTAGCTACTGTTTGTTACCATGGTTATTTCTAGTGGTTCTTGGTTATTAATGTCCTGGAAGATTCAACAGTCTTCAGCGCTATTTCAGCCTGCTCTTCTCCGATAGGCACAACTATCTGGGGGGTTTGGGATTTTTTTTTTTTAATATATTCTAATGATCTGCTACAGAGTTTTACAAACAAAAATAGATTTGCTTCTTGTCAGACGAACACTAGACACTGGCTTCTTGCTTTGCACCAGTCTAGCAGTGTAAAGGGCCTAGAGTTGAGTGTCATTATCCTCGCTAAGCTTTATTTATATTGCCAGATGGGTGCAGAGAAGCCTTCATGTGAAGAGAATCAGTCTCCCCCATGTGTTTTCTGTGGTCTATAATCTCATAAAGATGGACGGTGTCGCAACATTCTCACAAGTGAAGTAACGGGTGTCGCGAAGACCAGCATAGAAACACATTTTTCTAATGTATTCTAGAAGCTATTTTTAGTCCTTCCAATGAATTTTTAAAATCTCAGTAGTGTATTGGCACATACCTACTTCCATTTAGCATGATGGACATATTTGTTTGGGAATTCAAGGCTCAGATTTAACAAGTTACTGCTGTTGATCTGTGATAACCAAGCGTGTACGTGTGTGCTCTTTACGAGAGTGACCGGGGCTAACTCAGCACATGACCGTGACAGCCTATCACTTAATGGGCTATAACCTTTTCCTGAGTCCATGCTTTACCTTCTAATCCTATTTTCCTGCTCACTTTCTTATAACTTCCTATTTTGTTCCATAGGGAATATGTTGAGAGAGTGTGAATAACAACTGAACGCCACTTTACCAGGCAATGTAAGCAATAGCTTGTGTACGAATTGTTTGAGCTGTTTATCATAGTTTTGAAGGCAAATCCAGATGAGAAACATACAGTTGCATGTTAAAATGTATGGATCCAAAAAACTTATTTTCCTATTTTATTTTTTTTTCACTTAGGTTTCTATAACACAGTAAAGGCTATAGTTAAGATTCTTTGGGTACTGTTTTTACAGTGTGACACATCGGTGTATTCTGTGAATGTAATATGCTGTGTGGAAGACTAATACGGCTCCAGGCAGGAAGGAACACTTTTGTGGCAAAACACCTTTGTGTGGATTTATTCCTTATGCAATGCATGTAATGTCCTTGGGACAAGCATAGTTGCTCTTCAGATCCCTTCACATCCCTTCTTCACTAACTTCTCTTAAAGTTGTCCACTGGAAAAATCAGGTTAAATCATGACTGCTAATTGTGTCTGGGCATACTTGATAGGTAGGCTGAGACTGAACTAGATTCGGTTTGGATTTGAATTGGGGAATGGCTTAATCCAAGGTTTGCATTCTGTTTCCAGAACAGAAAAACAATAATAGGGAAGAGGGGGTTGACAGTAAAACCCTCCTGCATCTTTCCCACTGTATATTTAACTACAAAACCAGTAAAAGAAGAGAAATTTCACCTTTTTTTTACAACTGTGGAGGTCTGACTGCACCATCTCTATTCATGCCCATCCGATGTTTTAGTGTGGTTTTCCAAGTACTAAATTGTGGAGACTGTCTCCAGATCTAGGCAGCTGTGAAGGTCCCAATTGTCCCATCATCAGCTGTCAATCCATTGAAAGTGGTAAGTTACAGTAATGGACATAAACTCAAGTGAAAGTCAGAAGGGAGTCAAGGCTGTTGTTGGAAAAGCAAGATCTACAGGAGAGAACTATCAAACTCTCGTCACAGATGGAGCCTCAGTAGTGCAGCAGAGCTTTCGAATTCTGTGGACATTGTCTTAACTGAGTCAGACTTGCACAAATGAATTGTCATTTCCTGAAAGAAATGAAAGTCAGAAAGAAGTACAAATGAATTGCTTAAATGTGACAACATTGAAGCCTAATAAGCAGACAAAAGAATGGAAAGGTTCCCAGAAATATTCCCCAGGGAGAAGTCAAGAATTATCTAATGTGGATAAATAGGTTAAAAGGATATCCACATCTTGGGTTTTGATAAATTTAGGATTGACAGGTTGAATGAGGAAGAGGTAGCCCTAAGCAGAAGCTTGTATTTAGGGCAAGATGTCAACTGAGGGAAAAACAGGCTCAAAGCTGAGGCGTATGATTTAATCAAGGAATCTGACAGACTCACTGAAAACTTCTTAGATAAGACACTGGAAATAAAAGAGACAATGTCAATAAATACATCTGATTCTCATACTTGTTCCAGGAAAAAAAGTTTTATGTTGGGAAATGGAAGTTGAGGCCACATTCAAAAGTTCTTTATTATCTTCCTTATGGAGCAGCATAGAGGATCAAAATATGAAGATGTATTTTGATATTGAGGGGGAAGATTATGCCCAGGAAGAGTATCACAGAGCTATCATAAAACCTAAATGGAGAGATGGGTCTTCTCTCTGTGGGCTTTGCAGCACAGATGAGGTTGCATGAGTTTGGATATGGATTTCTAATGTGAGTTGAGCTATAAAATGAAGCAGGTGATGTCAAACCATGACAGAAACCAGATAGGCCCAGTTGGATTTGGGCATAATTTGTTTTGTGTTCATTGAAGTCTCCCAGATAGATTTATGGAGGCTAAATGGCATGGGAAAGCTTGCACAATGAGTCAACAGTAAATTCAGGATTTGAATATTTCACGGCTTTATTCCATGTCCCCGTGGCATATAACGTATTTACTTGTGTTCTACTGCAAGAAATGGCTTTTGATACAGGCCTCTATGAAAATATGGATCCCATACAGCGATGAAAGAGTTAATTTGAAGGTTTCTTTTGGTTTATAGGTCTACATCAAGTATGGGGAATAAAAAATTACTATCCCGTACAACATTAAATCATGAATTAATGACCTTTAGAGTTGAGTTTGTAACACCATAATATAATATGCTTTTGAAAAAAACAAGTCAGTTACTTTGTGCAGACAAGAAGAATTGCCAGGTCCTCAGAAACTGACTGCATAACACATAAAAGTTGAAGAAAGACACAGGTAAAAATGCAGCCCATGGAATCCTCTTAAAAGAATGGAAAGAATAGGCTTGATGAGTGGTTTACTGCAGCCTCTCTGAACAGAGGGAAAGGGGAATGCAAGCATTCTTAAGTTACTCATAAAAATAACATTAGTTTTTCTTCTACGTTTTTACGATTGAAGAGGGAGATTCACTGGTATCTAAGAACTTCCAGAGCTGGCAGAAAACTCTCAGAGCTCTTTGAATACACTGCTACTCCAAGAACAAGACAGCAACCATCAAGATAATTGTCTGATACAAATCTTTTGTTAGAGTAATAGATTTTGTACTGTCACGATTCCTGAATTATAGCCATATGTACCAGTGAATGATGAAACATGTAAATGGTAATTCATCATTAACTCTGTGTATGAGAAACTAAATTATTCTTTTCAGTGCTGTTCTTGTATCTGAGACATGATACATTACGTTATGCTGTAATTTATAGACGTGGTGGAATCAGCCAAAAAGTTGTATTCTCTTCCAACACTTATAGTTGAATATTTAGGCTTCTCCTCCCTCATTCATTCAATTTTTATTTAATTGTAATTTATTTCCTCAGGGGAAATTAGGCATAGTGGCTGTGTTCCAGAAAAATGGGGTGCAGCTTAATATGGTAATTTTTGGATTAGTCTAAAAGTTTTGATGCCAATAGGCTGTGTAATTTTGAGGAAATCACTCAGTCTTTCCATGAATACTGTAAGAAGGAACAATGATGTACAACTGTGTCACAGGGGGGCCACTTAAGAGGTGTGTTTAAGGATAAGCATGCAGCTTTCTATCTTCTTCAGTCCATAATCAGCTTTATCAAAGTTAAGAAGACTTTTTTTTAAAAAAAAAGGACGAGAAAAGTCTGCTCAGGAACTAAATACCCCTCTCTGGGGTAAAAAAAAAAAAAAAATCAACGCTTTGTGTTGGGTATTAAAAAGATGATCAAAATTTCTACTTTGAAAATCTTAATTTATCTCTCATTGTACCATTGCATTAATTTATTTACCCTTAAGTGGAACATGGCCTTTCAGTCTGTTCAAATGTGATACTGGTGGGACACCACTGCTGATGCGACTCAGATAAAGAGGAGGAATAGCTGCTGTTTTGGTTGCCCCAAATTCTGCAGTCAGAAGAAGAAGAAAGGCCTGGGAAAGGTGTTCAGATTAATGGAATACCACTGCAGAGGTGGTTTGTGGGATTTGACTGTTTATTGGCGTTACTCGTGCTGGCATGTTCTGTGCAAGCCATAGCCCACACCGTGGGGATCAAATAGATGGCAAAGACTTCATGTATTTCCAGCCAAGTGATAAGAGCAGATGAAATAAAAATCAGAAACAGACTCTGTGTTACAGTTTAAAGGCCAGAGGAGGGGCAGGGTTAGTATTAATGCTCAAGAAACAAGTCTTTTTAATTGGCTTTTCTGGAAAAAAGTTTTCTGGTTTCAGAAGAGTTTTCCCCAGCTTGATGTCCATTTCCAATGTTGTGGGTTTTTTTCTCTTGCTACATCTGTAAAACATAGAAGTGCTGTATTGTTTTATCTCCCAGGGAAGATATCCTTTTTTCTAGATGTAACCCTACCTCTAAATGACTTCAGAGTTCAGATTCCTGGAGGTGTAGTGGATATATGGCAATCCAGGCCGTAATTTACAATAAACCATCTTCTGACACCATTTCCATGACTTAATGCTGGAAGTATGTTGTTGAAGAGGTTGCCCTACACTGCCATGGTGAGAGAGTCTTACTGTGTCATGGTAAATATCTTATTTTTTATCCTGTTGTGGTTGTTTCATATGCTGCCACAGACGTTTTCTCAGTTTCTGTTTCTGCCTGGACACGTTTTCTGATATCCCTCCTGGAATAGGCAGATGTTCCTAATGGACAAAAAATTCAATGGTTGCAGCACACACTAGCTTGTTTTATTATCCTTACGTACTGAAGGAACTTTTCATCCCTCAAGAATGCGATTCAAACCCTGAGCACAAAGTATTAGGGAAAGGGAGCAGAACTAGAGGGGGGTGGAAGACAAGTTTATATTTTTCTGTATAAAAGAATGATTGGTCAAGAATGTTTTACATTTCTCATTTTATGTAGTTAGTTGTTTGTTTGCTGTGTTTTGGGGTGAGTGACTTGCTTATTTTCACCGAAAAATCAGTAATTTTGAAAATGCAGTTGTTTCATCATGGGCAGTAAATTACTGCATTAGCCTGTAAGATTAGCAAATACTTTCATATCTAGAGGAGTAAAGCTGTGCAAAGTGACAATATTTGGAATGCATAACCATGCAAACATTCTCACTGAAAAGCATGTTTGGGACATTTATGATACTTAGTCTTTCTCTGTCTTCTCCTTTAATTTTTGAACAGGTTACACAACTATTCTATGATTCACCTTCTGCATTTATTAAGGGTTTAATGAATAAGTGGTTTGCTTCGCCAGTACATGTTGTAAGATTTAATTCAGGGATGCCTTGGAAGTCTTCAGAAGGCTGGAAGTGCCATCCATGGCTATAAAACGCTGTAATGTAATGACCTTTAAATCATCTTCTTTGAAAATCAATTAACCAAAAAATACCACTAAGAATTATCTTCCCCGTGTTACTAAGAGGCATCTTTTGCCAGAGAGTTGGAATTGCAAGAACAATGTCAAGGAAGGACCCCGTAAAGATGAAACTTTTAAATTTTCTCTGTTTATTGTACTGTGTATCTACTGTGCAGCAGATACTTTTGTGTGGGAGAATATACTTTAAAAAATGTATCTTACGCATGGCATTTTAATACAATTGCTTAAAAAGTGTGTAACTTGAACAGAGCCCTCTCAGGAGATCCCTTTTGGCAAAGTGAAAAAGCCCTGTTCTAGCATTACAAAATCCCCACAGATAAATTTGAAATATATGTCCCTTCCAGTGTTTTGACAGACTACAACTGAATTACCGTGAA
The DNA here is from genome assembly GCA_035584735.1 of Pseudotriccus pelzelni. Taxonomy (NCBI): domain Eukaryota; kingdom Metazoa; phylum Chordata; class Aves; order Passeriformes; family Tyrannidae; genus Pseudotriccus; species Pseudotriccus pelzelni. The sequence goes on along the minus strand of JAWMRA010000016.1, from coordinate 4,388,441 downwards.
TGAAAGAAATCTTGGGGGTAGAAACTGGAGGGGAGGGGACTGCTTTCACTTCAGGGATGTATTCTACACAAGCCAGTGCTTGATGATACTCAGCTTCATTTCGGTGTTCATCATCACTAATCCCTGGTACAAATGAATATCTGCACTTCTAAACAATCAAAGGTTAAAGACAACTCAGCCATTCATGTGATCTCATCATACCATGTTGATTGCAGTGGCATCAAGGTTATTTATAACCTTAGTTCATAAAGTTGGATTTCCCGTAAATGAGTTCCTTTCCAAAGGTTAAATATTTATGTCCTTATTTTCTGTCTAAAACAGTCTATAGTTAGGAATGCGTGCTAACTAATGAGCCATCACAACCATCTTCAGGAAGATAAATAAAAGTTTTGAGTTGCTATACTAGCTCCCAAGGCTACTCCTTGCTTAAACTGCTTCTTACTGCTCCTATGAGTGTTTTCCAAACAGATCAATGCCACGGCAAAGACTTCAAACTGTTAAATTTATATAGTCAGGCTTAACCCTAATGGAGTGTGCAAAACAGTATAGTGATAATAGTGATATCCTCTATCCGCTTCCCTTCTACTGAGCTCAAAGAGCCAAAACAGTTACAAATAAAGGACAGTAATATAATCAGTTCTTTCAGGCCTTTTTAGTTCATAGCCTAGGGACAAGTCTTTTGCACTCTCAGAAAGGGTAGGTGGGAGATCCTGTGTTGTCATTCTCTTATCCACCAACTAATGCCAATTTTGACTCAGCCGTCTTTGCTTCATTGATCTCTGGACTTGCAGTTCTCCCATTTTCCCATCGTGGTTGGAACACAGTTCTCTAAGGTTACCCAAGAGTGCTTTCTGCTCAAAATAAATCCGTACATAATGAGCTAAGTTGCACATTCATCATCTTAAAAAAATAGAAAATGTAAGCCTTTGTGCAAGAGGAGTGCCCTGTTACATACTGTCCTGGGAGAATAGACAGGGAGCAAAATGAATGGATTTTTCTCACGCTTATTATCCTGATTTCTGATTTAAAAAATGTATTAAGTGATACTTACAAAACTGAGCATGAAAAAAATTCTGTCATAAAATAGGGAAGCATTAGTATTCAAAAGGCATTCAAGGCATCAAGACATCCTGCAGTTACGTGACACAGATGTATTTATGCTGTAGTTTACTTATACTGGTCTTTTCTAAGCTCATAGTGATTTTTTTTTTTTCTAAGCAGTAGGCAGTAGATACTTGCACAGTTAAGATCTCTGTCATATTTGTGCTTGAAAGGCAAGTCTTGGTATTCATTTGCATGTCGTACTTGGAGGACCTGTCTCTGAAAACACAGAGCATTTAAATCCCCCTGCAAACAGGCTCCCCTAAACCAATCCAGCGGTTTCCCAAGATCACTGATACTTTCTTCAGATTAGTCTCCATGATCAGGCTGTTTTCATTATCTATCACCTGTGGACTTTTCCAGCCATTCTGTAATCTCTGCATCCTGAATTCAAGGAGCAAAAACATGGTGAAACTTTTTTTTCACTTGAATCCCTGTAGCTACCCCAGATGTAAAAGATAAGAACTCAAATGAAGGTTCTTCCCAGTATTTCTTTCAAGGTGCCTTTCTCTCCCTCAAAGGCCCTATAGGTCTTCCCTTGGCCACTTCAAGTAGATCACATTCCATCCTTTTGGGTGGAGATGTGAAAGAACTGTAACCATTATGCATCTTTTTTCTGAGGCTCTTTATTACATGAGTAAATTATAAGCACTGTAACTTCCATTTGTCACTAGAAAAGTGCCAAAGGGATCCAAGATGTTGCCAAAACTTATTTCCCCACAGAAGCAGAAAATTTAAATAAAGTACCCAGGTGATTCTTGGAGGATGGTATGTCCCAGAGAAGGGCGAAAAAGCCAAATAATACTCATTATCAGTCCTGGAAACAGTACTTATCCCTAAACTTGCAGCTTGAGTCTCTCAACAACTTCGAAGTCATACAAGTTTGAAGTCCCTTTTCTCCCCTCCACAGAAGATTGATGAGGCAGGAGAGGTAATTACAATTCTCTAATTGCTATGAGGTAGCAATTTCATTAAATTGTGAAATTCACTATACCAAGGCCGTAGCATATTTATAGGAAGACACCCAATCTCAGTGTCAATTGCATGGGACAAAAATATTTCCAGGGTTTCTGTGTGGGCAGGGGATAAGGCTGGCATCAGTCCTACAGTTGGTGTGGGACTGACCCACAGTCTTTCCAATGCCTTCCTCAGAAAAATAGTAATCCACATTGAAATACCTTTTGAGAGACTGTTTTACTACTTCTCTTCCTCAAGTCTGAAAATTATGGATAAATAATGATCTCCCAATTGCCCTTCGCAATCACAATACAGCCGAAGAAGTTAATAAGTCACCTCTGTAGCCCCCCTCCCTTCTCTGTACAGACATTTTTTACCACATGGGTGAACACAAAGAAATAATCAGATAAGAGATTTTTCTTCTAAATTAGGCCTCTTGTTTGTAAACTGAAAGAGTGCTAATGCAGTTCAAACTCAGCTGTGTACCACATACGCACACTCGGCCCAGGAGTATTATAAAGAGTGGGAGAATAGGAGGTTTTGTTCTATTCTTCGGTCCCTTTCTATATGAGAGGGCCATTCATTCAATCCCTATGCTTCTCTCTCTCTCTCTCTCTATTTCTCTCCATAATGCCAGCATTAGCTGCAAGCTGCTAGCTGTAAAAGTGCTTTGATGTTGACCTCTCACTGCCATTGACAGACCCTCATTGGTGGGTGAGTAGCAGAGCAATAAGGGCATGTGTGGGAGAAAAGAGGATGAAAGCCTGGACAGCTAGGAAGGGATAATATGAACAGATTCCTGCCTGTTCACTTAGTTTCTTTTTTTTTAACTGGGTCTTCTGATTACAGAGGTTACGAACCAGTAAAACTTCAGAAATGACCACTGAAAGCCTGCTGTACATGAAGAATCAGATAATTGTTCCAGCTCTTGCCTTGTAAAATTAAATCAAGCCATGAACTAGGCAAGAACGCATAGGGGAGTTGAAAACATTTTCCTGTTTAAGGCAATGAAATAGTGGGGTTTTGTCTGATACATACAGCAATATTACAAGGGCAAGTAGCATGTGAGAGGCATGGGGGTAGGGGACGCAGGGGAGAGCTGCCTGCTAATGATGTTGATTATTTTGTTTTTCATCTTGTGCCAAAACCTAAAGCGTAAGTCTTGGGCTTTAAAAGGATCAAAACTGAGAGGTGCACTAAGAGGTCAAAAGAACTCAGAGAGGTTCCTGCCCCAGGGAGCACGTGTGTGCACACGCACGGATGTGTGCACATAAAAAGCTACCTATTGCTCCCCACTGTGTCCTTGCTTATGCCATAAGTGCTCCTGTATTCAGATCACAGTGGGGCTCCCGGCCCAAAAGCAGCTTTGCGCCCTCCCAAAGAGAGCTGGGAGATGGAGGGTACGATCAGGACCACCTGGGCCCGCAGCCAGCTGTTTGTGAAAGCACAGTCAGGGACGCTGGAGAGGCAGGAAAGCCTCAGTGCTGCCTGTGCCCTATTGAGGCAGGATGTCTCCAGCCACTTCACCTCTGCACTCCCCCTTCACCTCTCTGAAAGCTCGGCTTGTCATACTAATAATTAAACCCTAAGGCTCTAACTTGAAATGGCCAAAAGGCCCTGCAAGGCCAACGGAGGGAACAGGAGGGAGGGAAAGTTCACACAAGTTTGTATTAGAAATCTTGTTTTTAGTTGTGACCTGAAGGACCAACTATCAGAACAAAGCCGCTTGACTGAAGGTTCCCATTGCCTGTGCTCTGCGGAGCAGCATCTGATCTTCTGCTTGTTTGGGACAGGAAGAAATCTGTTCTACCTCCCCTTCAGACCCTGCAGCAACTCCCTGTTGGCAGCATTGAGCCATCAGAGTTGTTTAACTGTTTTAGGTGAGCTGTAGATCACTGGCTAAACCTGGCCTATGGCACCTGCAACACACGTGCTGCCATGCTGAGTAACCACTGGGCTGGAGCAAAACAACCAGTTGGAAAAACGGGGGAATGGGTGAAACAGGTGCCCGTGTTACAAACTGCCATTTATTCAGTAATGTCAGCATTCAAATCATACTCTGTTCCAAGCACTTGAATAAGAAAGGAGCCATCACTGTCACGATCTGGATTTGATTTCTTCTTTAGAAATTATAAGGTATTCAGCACACACTTTTGGTGCAGAGACTCTTCACACGTTAATCCGTTAGAAAGAAAGAAATCTTTCACTGAATGATTAAAAATATTCACATTTTGGAGGGGACAAAATTCTACAGCACTTTTTGCCTTGCCGTCTGCATTTGCTATCAGGGAACTAATTCTCCAGTCAATTTCACAGATGGTTTCCTGTCATTACTATACAATTCTATTTATTTGATAATAATTTTATAGGACTTTTCCAGAGGGATTTGGAATTACATGTTCAGCTTGTAGCAGTTTTTAAAAGGTGTGTGAATACTGCACTCAGTCAAAACTTCTAAACTTTTTAAATAGGAAATGGATTTTCAGTTCAAGCAAGAAATACTGCCAGAATTGTCTTGGTTAAAGTTTTTCAATTCATTTATCTCTGTGTAAAGGGAAGTGTATATAACCCTCTCTGTTCTGCCACTTTACCTTTTGTTCTTTTCAACCCATCTGAAATAAAGGCTATTTTCCCCCTTTCCAACTAGAAGTGAAACGGGACCTCACTAGTTTTTCAAAAAGGTAACCTTTTTTAACGTGAGAGCAGAATATAGAAAATGTTTTAAATGTCATGTTTGCTATTACTTTTTTAGGATAGCATGATGTACCAACAGAACAGGTCAGACACTGCAGAAAACTGGGGTTTTGTGCAAGTTGCAATTTCACCCAAAAGAGAGTAAGTCTATCCTGTTTCCGTAATTTTTCCAGGAAAGATCTCTTCTTACATCACCTTCTTCTTTATGAATATTTTACTTGGAACTGTTTTTTAATACAGTCCAGTCTTTGATAGGGCACTGTGTTGTTGCTAAGCTACTTGAGATTCCAAGCCCTTGCTGTTTGGTGGCACTCCACTGATCACGGCATCGCTGGAGCAAGCAAGGATTTTTTGTTGGTTGTTAAGAAAGAAGGGTCTTCATGGGGAACAAGCTCCATCCCAAAACTCCAAAGAGAGGATGTTTCAGTCTGTATTAATCTCCTTGAGAGCTACATTAAAGAAGCCTCTGGAGCTTCTGCACTGTGAGATAGGCCCGCAGTTATAATAATAATAAAAAAAAGGTCTTCTCTGGCATTTTCAATTAATGAAACCTTAGGGGATCTGGATAGGCAGTTGGAGCCTCCACTCCAGAGGATTAAAAATATATCTTTGCCAGAGGTAGGGGAGCTGTTTTGGTAGGCACTTTGTATTCTGCCTGTCTGTGGACTGCTGGAATCCTTACTGTTCCCTGATGTATCATTTCACTCCAGTGAAAATCACAAGCGATAACTCGGGAGGCAGTAAAATTACAGGGGTCACAGAGTACCCCCAGTATGCTTGAAATCAGGTCATCAACCTCACTCAGCTGGCCCCCTTGCTGATAACTCCCCTTTTCCCACTTCTCCACTCCCCTGTTTGCTCCGTGCCTCAATTATTCAAAAAAAAGGTAAAAAAAGAGAGGGAAAACAGCCAACTCACCAGGGCCTATAAGAACAAGTGCACTTGAGCAGCTACAGCAGTGGACAGTGCTGGAGTAAGGGAAGATACATTTCTGCTACCCTTTGGGCTGATCTGGCCGTGTGTTTGACACAGCTGGAGATTTCCTGTGCTCCAGCCATGCTTTGCAGTGTTCCAGCTCTGCAGAGGATGGAGCTCTGCCTGAGAGCAAATCGTATTTCAGAAGGAAACTCAAATAATAAACGTGATTTCAGTGGGAGTGACTGTGTTGTTGACTCCCAAACGGTTTGATGAAGCATGGTAACATTGGTACTTTGCAATTTTATAGCATAAGCTGAGCATGAAATAGAGTGAGGGAAAGAAAAAGGATATGGTTGTAGAAGGCTGGAGGTTTTCAAGTCCCCTTCTTCTCGTGGTGTTCACAGATGAGCCATAAGTGATGGAAAGAATTGGATCGGTCTTTCAAATTCAGGTTTTCTTCCAAGATCAGAACAGCCAAGAATCAATATAAATTTATAGGAACTCAGAATATTGCAGAGGTATTTCCTTCGTAATAGTTTTTGTTTCTTGAATTTTCTCCTACTATCTATAGGAAAGTATCCCAGACTGAAGGGAGAAAACTCAAAGCATTCATTGGAGATTTCCAACACATTTGTTACTTTATTGATACCTTGTTTAGTAAATACTCTCTTTATGTGGTCTTTCTGATACCCAGTCTTCTGTTTGGGCTTATACAGCTTTAATTTTTTGATGATTTCTGTTTTATAACAATTCCCTGGAAAATGCTGAGCTGGACTCCTTGAGTTTTGATAAATGGAAGTACTAGATACCTGCTGTACCAGGTGTTTCTGCTCTGGGGCCTTCTTTTTCTCTCAGAAGTCGGTACTCACCATTCTTCACTGAGAAGAACTTTGCGGCTTTACAAAATCCAATTTCACTGAGGGGTTTTTTGTGTTGTTTGATTATGTCAAAGCAAGGGGAAGAAATGCCGTGATGGCTTCTTTTTCTAAAAGCCTCCAAAGAAAACTTTGGAGGGTGTGAGCCTTTCTGTTCCTCCTCACTCCAAGCATCCTTCTTCCTGCTAGTTCTTTGCAGCAGGAGCTCAGAGATCACTGTGCTTTGCTCGTAAGCCAGGAGCAGCCTTCCTTCCTTGCACTGGAGGGAAGAGCTGCTATAAATCAGCCAGGCAATGAATGCATTTCAGTTGCCTGCTCGGTTGGATGGGGGCAAGGAACTGAGGAAACCACCTACAGATGAGGCAGTTGTGTGAGTCATGAGAAGAGAGAAATGTTCAGCACTTCTCAGGAGGTTTTTACCAGTCGTAGAGAGGCAGCTGAGCACTTATGAGCACTTTAAGAAGCTTGTGAGTAAAACTCCCAGAAAATATTAAGCTCTGTTAGTGCATGGGCAGCCATGAGGAGGCCAAGACCCAGTATTTCCTTCTGAGGGGCACTTATCTTACCCAGGGAGCAGGAAGGCTTTCTTGCAATGGATGTTATTCTGTAGAGCTCCTCAGGGCAGGTTTGTTCCCTTGACTTTTAATATTCCGGTTTTTCTCTGTTTGTGCCAGAAAATATGACTTGGGTTTCATTTTATAAAAATAATAAAGCCAGAAAAGGTTAAACTCAGATTTGGCCTCTTTGCTTTCTAAAAGACAGCAATAGGCATTTTCAAAGGACCAATTCCAAGCTTTATTATACTGTTACAAGGCCCGCAGGAGGGAAGAGAGTTACGCCCAACTCATAGTGCAGACAGAGAAAGATGGATTTTTAAATTATCTACCTTTGCTTTGCAACATGAACATTTCAGGGCAATTATCCTGAGATAATGCCTACAAATTGCTGAAGACTTTGGGTTTATAATTGCTCATGTTCATTTAAGGTTCCCAGCAGACTAGACCAGGAAAATCACTGCCAGTCAAGCCAAGGTTGATCGTATACGGTAACTGAGTTTTTCTTAGAAGACAGACAAGCAAATCAGTTTTCTTTAAGAGCAATAATTCTAACTAATTGTTTGGTTTCATTGTGCTTCCATAGCAGGAGCTGTAGTGCTTGGCAAGGCAGAACAGTGACACTTCCCATCCAAGGCTCATCCATGTAAATGGGCAAATTGAATTCCACTGCATGAGGTTACTCTCGTGCAGCAGTAAGCAGCCAGCAGCACTCCAGAGCACATCCCCACATTCCCTTATTTACACACCAGCAGCCATTCCAGCTACCTCAGAGAGTGAATCATGAATTTACAGTGAGGTAATGTTATCGTGTCAATGCAGAGAGAAATAACTGTAGCTGCGTGCCACGGTTTTAATTAAAAACCGTTTCCTAATATAATATTTAGGTGAGGTTTCGAATCAGCAAGACCGTTCATAATAAAAGAACACACCTTCAAAGTAGGACTTTGTTTGTAATATTTAAATCACGTATATTTGACCACATTTAAATATACTCATGACCAATTTATATACTTATATGCCTATTTGTATACTGTGATATATTTTATAGAGAGCCTTACTTCCCATCAGTTTTGTTGTGAAGCTCTGATGTCATTCCTATCACAGGCATCCTTCAGGCATTAGTTAGACAAGGGAAAATTCATTTCATCCTTATTACTTGCTAAGCACAAGCAGCATTGGCCAGTTTAGGTGTCACACTCCAGCAGTGTAAAATCTCCCCTTCTGTCCCTCCAACTGTTGCTATTAGAGCAGCTGAATAACTGATTTTTCTCATCCAGTAACTAAGATTAAAGAAAAAAAATATAAAAGAGGCTTAGCTGACATTTCTGACATTTGGGGGGGAAAAAAAAGGAAAGATATTTTGCACAAGAAAAAAATCCTCTCTCCCAAAGTGCATTGGGTTATCAAAAATATTTTGCTTGACCTATATAAAAAAATCTTTGGGTTGTTTTCATGTTATTTTTTAATGTGTTCCAGCAATATTTGGACTGAAAATATTGTCTGGAGAGAGATAGCAAAGTACATGGTTAAAAAAATGTTGAAAGTGTGTGTCTAGGCTTTTCTGAATATTTTTGCATTTTTTGGCCTTATTTATTAGAGTTTACAGATAACAGTGGTCAGTTTGAAGCTAGGTTTTTCAGTGAGGAAACTAATTTCCTGAAAAATTCCATCTAGGCTTAGGAAGCAAGGAACATGCCCTGCCCCAGCACTGAAAATGTCATTAGTACCCTGCTAATGTACTTCAGTAATAGTTGCTATATTATTCAATTTTGGCTTATTGTAGTGCTAAGTGGGGAAAGCTTTTGGAACTTGTGCCTTTATAAAGTTATGGAGCCCATACATTGTAGTTGGATACAATACTGAAAGCCATTGGGTCAATATATTCATTCTGCCAGCCACCAAAAATATCTGCTTTATTTTGAGGTGCTCCTTCACAGCCCTTCATCCTTTCTTGCAAACTGTGGCAAAAATTATGATTTGGGTGAGGGAGACAAGAGAGTTTTATGTCACCAAACCTTTGGTTTGGTGTATATATGTGTGTGTATATATATATATATATATATGTATATGAGATTTGAGCTCCAGATACTGCCAAATTGTTTCACCATTTTATTCATATTTCCTTTCTCATGAAAATAAGTCTGTAAAAATCAGAATTGTTTCCAGGGCTGTATGAGCACCAAGAGCTGATATATGTCATAGGCAACCAAATCTAGGACTTCTAATAAATTATTGATGTCAAGACATATTTCCAGAGAAAACCAAAGAGCACATGTTACTTGCTGGCAAGTGGGTTCTTAGAATGAGGAAAAATCAATTTTTCATCCACAGTTCTTCTCAGCTAAAAAAAAAAAAAAAAATAGTATCTTTCCCTAAAATTAATTCAAGGTATGACATTCGCACAAACTAAATTTTTCATTGTCTTTTTGAGAGACTAACTTGACTAACTGTTATCTCCAATAGATTCCTGCATTGTAAAGTCTCCCGTTTACTGGTGTCATCCTTTTGAATGGCAAAGTGATGTCTCTTCCTACCTTCCTGGGCCTTGAAGGAATAATACAAAAGGCTGCTTGTAAATCTAACATGTCTGGAATGTCAAATCCACTTTCCTGGCCCATGGCCACCATGGCATGTTATGTTGTAGCATTCATAAGCTGATCAGATTATATTTTAAAACTATCTGAATTTTAGTATTTTAGGCAGGGGTTTTGTCCCTCTACAACACTCACTGGAAAGTCATTTCAGAAATTTTTATGCCAGTGGTTAGAAACGTCTTGTAATTAAACTCAAAGCCAGTTTATAGCCATGTCTTCCTGGGTCATCTTTACACATACATATACATATATATATCTCCTTAGATAGCTGGTATGGACACCTTCATTCCTGAATTATATCTGTGTCCCTTTAAGCCATCATTCAGGCAGGCTTAACAAGCAGAGTCTTTTAGTTTCCTCTCGAAAACTCTCCAGTTCCTTGATCATTGTAATAGTCCTCTTTGCACCCTCTGCTCCAATTTGCATGCATCCCTCTTGAGCATGGGTAACTAGAATTTACACTGTATTTCAGATAATGTCTCACCAGTGCTTTGTGTAGTAGCATTAATATTTTCCTCTCGTTATTAGCACTATTACAGGTGATGAATCCTAGGATTGCATCTGCCTTTTCAGTTGCATTATATTATGGCACATATTTATCCTGTAATCAACTAGGAAACCCAGGTCTTTCTTTTCCTTTGTCATTCCCAACAGCTTCTAGCAGAAATTCTCATTATTAGTCCTTTAGTGCATGACCTTGCATTTTGTACTGTTCAATTTCATCCCATTTCTATTACTTCTGTCCTCAAGGTCATCCAATTCTTCCTGCACGATATTGCGATTTTCGTTTGTGTTGATGGTGCCTCCCAACTTTGTACAATCTGCAAATTTCATTTGAACACTCTTACTTTTTGTGCCCAGTTTATTAATGAAGCGTTAAATGAGATCAGTCCAAAGACTGATCTTTGAGGAACTCCCCTAATGTTTTCCCTCCAGCCCCATATTTCCCCCTGCAGCCTATTACATCTTCCCTTCCCTGCTCACCAGCCCAGACCTTAAAGTTCTGACTAAGTCTTCTATTTTCCCCCAGTGAACTGGGTAGTTCCCAAGTGGCACCTGCTGAAATACTTTAATGAAGGCTGGATGCATTTTAAGAATTCTAATTTTAAAAATTATTTTTATCAAGAAAACTCTCAGGGTAGCTGGGCACAGTCTTGCTTCAGGAAATCCACGTGGTAAATGTCTGCCCTTTACTCCTTTTGATTCTTTCTTCAAATTTGTTCTAAAATCTAGTAAGCTATTAAGGTCTGACTGACAGGTCTTCCCTAAATCCCCTTTATCTACTCTAAGAAGAAGAAAATGATACTACAAGGTACAAGGAGTAGGTACAAAGGGGGTAGGTACTGCTGTTCCCTCCCCATGTTATAGTGCAGCACTTCACTGCTCTATTAACTACTGACAGTGGCTACTGGATGTGCAATTTCATGTGTTTGTTCTCAGTTAGTGATCACATTGCCACTCTTCAGAGGTAATAAAAGGAAGATATTCATTTAGGCTTGTGAAACTTCCCGCACTCTCAACCCATCCTTTCCCCCATAGCGATTTTCATCCCTTCCTCCCTTGTTCTCTTTCCATTCACTTAAATCATGTTCTGATCAGTTCGTTTCCTTTCCAAAATCCAGCAGGTTTTTCTGAAGTTCTTGTTTCTCTCATCTCTCTTTCTCAGCATCCTTATGAACTACAAATCCCTTCTTGAATCCCAAAATTTCGTGGCACAATCAAAATTCTGGCTTCTCCTGGCCTGTCGGTGTAGAAGAAAACATCACACATACACACACACACACATAGATTTGCAGCAAGAAACACAAGTAACCAGAGCTCTATAAGACTCACCATGACATTTAATGGACCTTGATGTGTCTTAAAGGTTCTCTGACTCTTCTTTTTCTTCCCTTTCTGGCTCATAGCTCTTGGAGAGGTTTTAAGAACTCTCGTGTCATGTCCATGTGGATTTATCTCTCTCTGGGGGAAGGTCATGCCATGGGAGTCAAAACCCCTGTTTTTTTACAAAAGCAGTGGCTACAAAAGGTGCCCTCTAAGTATATTGGGAGCAGCACTGACATAGTATTTGCTCATTTGCAAAAGTGGAGGCCGACAGGATACAGAAAAAGTCAGAGATCCTTCCTTGAGAGAGAACATGGCAGGAACTTCTGAACTCAGAAACAGCTCTTCTTCCTTCCACCCTGGTTTCAAACGGTGCCTTTCACCTGGAGAGATTTCAAGCTTTGTCAAATTTCCTTCTGTATTTTACCTGGAGCATTTCTAGCATGTGTGGGAGCAGCGTGTGGAGTTCAGCAAGCCGTGGTTTCTGTGAAGCAGCACAGCGAGCAGCATTCCCAGAACCTGCATTTGATAAGCAGAAGATGAGCACCTTGGTGGCCAGGCAGGATAGTTTAACAGGGTAGGTTGCATTAAAGTTTAATTTCGCCTCTTGGAAGGTGCGTTTCTTTGATGGCAGCAAGCTGCGGTCTTCCGTGGTCTTGTGCACCAAACATCTGAGGTGCACCTTGGAAATTAGTTTCTCATCGTTCTCATCTCAAAACCTCCAGAATTTACTGTGCAAGCAGACAATACAGCCCAGTGTTTGCTTTTATGAGCTGGAGTCTCCTGCTTGTTATAGCATATGCTGTTTGTTAATTATTCTCTTTCTCTTGTGCCATCTCTTCCTCCTCTTGTTTATCCTCCCCTGTGTTTTACTTCTCTGATGGTCTGATCTCTTGCACTGCATCTCCTCAGCCCCAGCATGCTTTTTTGCATGTTGATTTTGATTTTCTTTTGCTGTGTGGGATTATACATTTATAACAGGCCTCTACAGAGCCTGAAAGGGAGTATGTTTTGATAGTCAGAATGAGGAAAACATCATCTCTAAATCATGATTCCCTTATGCTGATTATTGATGAGGGGAAAGAAAGAGTTTTAAAGCCTTGCCTTCAAACCCTTCCCTTTTTGCAGCCTGAGTTCTTTCAGTATTAGAAGCACTTCCCTTGTCTCCTTTGCTTATGCCACTGCTGGTGTGTAGTGAGCACAATATGGAGCAGTGATACCACAAGGAGTGATGATGTAGCAGCCCTGGAAAATGTCACCATGATTGTTTTTTAATTCCCCATCAGGATAAATCTTGAAAGGGGACCTTGGCCAGCACAGCTCACGCACTAGATCAGTCTTGCTGAAATCTCTGGTGCTGTTATGGGGATGGGCTTTGAAGAGCTCACTCCAAAGAGGCCCAGGTCCCATTTCAAGGCAAAAATCAAATCTGTTTTGCGTTAATAGAGTTGTATTATGCTGCAGTGAATTCTAGGGTTCTCCTTTTTAAATTACCAGCACACCAGAAAGGATAGATAAGGGCAAATTAATGAAAAGAGGAAGATATAAAAATGTCTAAGGTACCAATCAGTGGAGGAAAGAAGGGCTCTGCCATCAAAACCTTCCCCAGTGAAAAGACCCAGCAGGATACAGTGGCTAAATGTATTTGCCACAGCACTGATAGTTAAAGAAAAGTTACTTTCATTCACCAGAAGTAGAAAAAAGATATCTGAAAAAGCTCTCCTCCTTTTTATTCCCTCAGTTCTTGTCAACAGAGCAAAGTTCTGAATGGCAAGGGGGAAACTCATGTCCCCACATTGCCAGGCAGTGCCTGCCATGTTGCTGCACATGGTGGGGAAATGATCACCCCCCAAAGAGTGATTACAACCCGAGCAATAAAATTGTGGCACTGTCAGTGGAAGGCTGTATTTTGATACTGTGTTTCCTGCATTTCATTTCCTGTGGGAAGCCCGAGGAGAATTTTTTTTTCCTTTTTGAGCATCTGGGGGTTCAAAGACCGAGATACTCATCAAGTACTTGAGGAAAGCAGGAAAGGAGAACAATTCTGTTGCCATCAGAAGACTGTGCTTCCTTTCTTTGTGCAGAATCCAGGGTGATTTCTGGGCCTGAGTCCTGCTCCCTTTTCATGGCAGGCAGCAGGTATCATGCCACTATTCACTGAAATACTGGGGCAGGGGTCTCTAGGTTGCTCCAAGTCTTATAAATGCTGGAAAGATCCTTATAGCTAAATGCTTATTTGGAGTGATGTAGCAAAATGTCTCAAGAAAAGAACTGTTCAGAGAACTGGAATGGTCCAGCAGCATCCCATCCTCCATACATTGCGAGAAGACCCTTATAAATGTTCCAGGGGCTCTCAGACCAGAAACATCTGAGTCCGGGTCCTTGGTTATGCTCAGATCTCTATTTCTTGCATTACTGTAGAGTATGTGGAGTTTCTCGCAGGCTAGAGAATTTCGCTGTGATCCCTAGGGTGTTTTACCACTGCTAGAACCACCAGATTGTTAGGGTGATTTGTGTTTGAAGCCCCCTGCACCCCGAAACATCTCTTTTCATATGCTTGGCATTGTAATACTGCATGTGACATGCTGCATTGCACTTATCTGTGTCTTATACCAGAGAGCTTCTTCTCATCTTCTTTCATGGATGGGAGCAGAGTGGTTTAAATCAAAGCATTTGACTTTGAACCTCTCTTGAGCTGGCCTTCAGGCAAGTTCTTTCTGATCAAAGACAGCAGCATACCAGGGTCCAGGTATTAAGGCTGAATAATTGGTTCAGACTAAAATAAGAACTGTCCCAAACCTCCACAGAAAAAGTTTTTATGAAGTTTAAAAAAATGTGCAGGGAACTTTTTGGCCCTTGATATACTTCTGCGTTTTCTGAGGGGGTGTCACTGCAGAGATTGCTAATGCAGAATCTGACCATGAAATATCAGTCAAATTTGCCAGTCAAAGCTTATCAGATTACTTGAGAAGTAGGTAGAATTAGGGGTCCTAAGCAGAATGGCAAAGGGTGGGATAGCATCAGTATAACAGCATATGATTAAGGAGATTTTGCAACATGCTGATTTATTCTGCCATACAGGACTCCCCTTTTCTCTGAAGAAATGGGTGTTTCCACAGCACATAAAGCTGTGGCTTTTCTAGAGACATCACAGACCCTTTCAAACTGGGGGGGGGGGAGAAAAACAAACCAACAACCCGGCAATCACACGCAATTTACCAGCCGGCCCAGGATGCCTGTAGCATCCCAAGCAGCCTGAGCCTGTCTGCCTCTGTTTAGGATAAATACTGAAACCGCACCTCCGTGAACTCTTCTGCCTGTGCCCATCAGTAATGTGTATATAAAAAGTCTATGCCTGGGGATCAGCTAACGGGATTATTCACAGACACAAAATGAAGCTGGCCCGATCCTGACGTCCTTTGCAGCCCTCCCTGCAGCCTGCTGAGAGGGGCAAAAGCAGGCTCAGGCTCCAGGTCTTCATAATTTTGGGAACCTGGGAAGCAGAGTAGCAGTGGAAATAGGCTCCTACTTTTTTGGGTTTTTTCGTTTTTAATAGAACAACTTTCACTCCGAAAGGACACCCTGGTGAAGTGGTGAGGCTTTTGTCTCTTGCTATAATGCCACTGGGCTTTGGATTGACCTGTGTGATACAGTGACACTGTGTGGTTTGAATTTTTACATACAGCTGCATAAAGCAATTCTCATGTAAATTCTGGAGGTAAATAAGCCTGCTGTTGGTCTGCTGCATGGACACATATGCTCAAACCATTAGGCTTGAAAGGAGATTAGAATTAACCCACCCGTCTCTCACTGGCTCGCTCTTTCCCTCCCCAGCACGCAGCTCTTACAAGAGCCTAAACACCTTGCTATTTTTAACAAATGGCAGCAGAGTTAAGGCTGACAGAAGAAGAAAATTGTTGCGTCCCTTCCCTCCCCCTCTTCCCTCAGCCTCAGAGCCTCTGCTAGAAGCTGTGTGGATTTAGACAAGGCCACGAGCTGATTACCGTGGCACGGATGGGCACGTTGGAGTTGATGCGCTTCCCTCGCTCCCTCAACCTTTGAATTGCACGGGGCTCAGCTGAACCCCTTCGGTTCCCACTGTGGCAGTGGGAAAGCTTGGAGCCTGCTGTATCAGGCCTTGTGTGTGTTTTCTTTCACTCTGGATAGCTCCGTTACCTCCTGCCGGGCAGGGAAAGCTTCCAGAGCCAAAGAAGCTGAGAAGTCCTTTCCAGGCGCCTGACGCCGGGACGAACCCAAGCGCTTCTGCAGGGCTTGAATGGGCAGGGTCTCACCAAACAGCAGGCAGTGGCCACTGGCTACCAGCGTATCTGGGCCTGACATCTAAGTGGCTTTGCTTCCCAGCTGAGGAAGGTTTTTGTTGCGTGTTCTTTAAAGGCAAGAGAGAGACCAAGCGTGTGTGCGCGCACACACGTGCGCAGAAACACTGAGGGGGCGAGGGGGCCGAGGGGAACCTGGCCCGGGGTTGTTTGTTTATGCGAACTTTAAATAATTCATTTTTGTCCCTATTGAGCTCATCACAGCGTGACAAAAATAAACGTGTCTTCTTGGCCTATTGTTTGGAGCTGAGGATTGTCGAGCAGGAGGAAAATATTACAGTGACTGAGGGAGATACACGTAAGAGTGTGACCTTTAACTGCAGTACCTATAACCAGTCTCATCAAATTAAAGCACTGTATATTTTCCTTAATAATCTCTGATTAGGCTCGGGGTATGAGCGGACACGAACGCCCGCCATTGCTATGCAGCGGGAGGCCTGCTAAGCACCAGCAGAGCGCTTGGGAATAAGTGAGCAAAATGCTTTAATTTGATAGGGTTAGAATCCTGCAGGCTCTGGGGTGAGAAGTCACCAACAGCTCCGCTCGCACTGAATATGCAGAAATAAAAAAGTAAATTGCTTACATCTGCTGCAGGCGGGAGGGAAAATGATCTGATTGGACAGGCCGAGGGCTCTCCATCTCTTTTGGGTTAGGAAGAGGGGTTTGGAGCATCAGAAGCTTGTAATTGGAGTAATTCTGAATTAACAGACATACACACGCGCGCACGCACAGGCGCGCGCACCGTTTTGGAGCAGCTGGTCACGGGATGCACGTGCTCAGGAATGTTTGGGGGTTGCAAAAATGCTGTTAAAAATGTTGCCCCTTGTTCCTAATATTATTGACATTTGGATTTCACGGCCTGTAAGAAGTGCGGTAGGCACAAAAAGCCCTGCCCATCTGCCCGATAGAATTGCCTGCCTCAGCCTACATCTGTTTATTCACCACACAATTATTCTCCCTCTCTCCCTCTCTGCCTCTCTATCTCTGTTGTCTATCTGTTCTTTCATGTCTGAGGGTCTTCGCTGTACGCAGAATCCCAGGCTTTAGCCTTGTCATCTGATACTGTATTTAATCTATGTATTTGATCAATAAGAATCAAAGACAAGGCTCAAGGTCTTTTTGGCACCAGGCATTCAGCTTTGTGTCGGGTGTCAGAGGTTGTCTACAGTGTCACCTTGATGGTGTCACACTAATTTGTAACCTACTTTGCTTGCCTCTGTGATCACGGTCTGCACTGGGGGTTTTTTTGGTGTGGGGTTTTTTTTTTTTTTGCTCTCTATCTCCCCTTTTTTAATGCTTGTTTTTATTAGTTTGGGAGGAAAGAGGTGGGGGAGCTTAGAGGTGGGAGGCTGAAGACATTAGCTTAGAGATTTAAGGAGCGCCTTTCCTGACCCTCCTCCCCCTCCTTCCATGTCTTCCCTCTGCGAGTCACTTATGCTACAGAGTCAGGGTGTTACCTCTACCTGACAGGCACCATATCCCAGGGGGGAAGATGTTACTAAATCCAAAATGACCAAGGGAAGAAATCCTGCAAGGCAAACTTTCAGGAGCAATTTCCCAGCTTGCTGCTGACAGGAGAAGGCAGGCACACCAAGCCAGGGACTGAAAGGCCAGAGTCCAGGCTTTATCCCACTTCTGGGTAAATCCACGGAGTAGGTACATCTCTAAATTTCACTGGTATTTTTCTTGGAGCCAGGGTTCTTTGGATCTCGCACTGATACACAAACTTGAACAATTTGTTCTTTTATGGCTGCCTAAGGCTGTACTGCATCATTTCAATGGCCTTTTGTCTTGTGACAAGTATTGCAATGCCTATAATGTACTAAACATTCAAAAAATCCATGTAATTAATGCCCCAACATATCTAATATAGAACTATTATCTTGAGGACAGATAAATGCAGTTTATTATCTTTTTTTTTTCTCCTTTGCCTACACCTCTTCCTTCTCTCTTCTGTGCTGTTATTTAACAGAGAAAATAATAGCACAGTAAATGTATTATTTAAGTCTCTCATTTAGAATTGTGTGTGTGTGTGTGTGAAGGCACTGCACAAAATGAAGCTGTGTTTAGACCCAGATCTTTAGATTTAGACTGCAGGCTCTACTGCCGATTTCCTGAGGTGCCTTGGAAAGTCAGCCAAAATTTTCACGAATGGGTGGCCGACCCTAAGCATCCATTTCGAAATCCTGTTTTCAGAGGCACCAACCCCCCACAATGGCCGCAAGAATCAATGGAGACTGGAGTGCTTCAGAACCATGCACCTCCAGCCACTGCACTCGGCTTTTCTGCCTTGTAAAAATTCATATTGCAACATTCTTTAATGAGCTAGTGGAAATATTGGGGCTTAAGAACAGCAGAAGGGCCACCTACCCTGGATCGTGTGCCTAATAAGAGCTGAGGTGGATGTTTAAGGACAAAATACCTGAGAGAGAGCAAACAATGACAGGAAAATTCTGGTTGCATTTTTTGAAAGCCGCGAGCTCTGGGAAAAAGGACGGGGCTCGGTGCAGAGGTTTTACTGTTGTGCTTATGCTGCATGTTACGAGTAAGATGCATTTTGAAGTTGTCTGGAAGAAGGGACACCCTGACTGGATCCCACACGGCCTTTGGACAATGCTGCTTTTTCTGTCTGAGCTGGCTGTCAGTCAGCAGAGGATGAGAACGGGGTCGATTTTACAGGTTTGGCTCTAGAAGGTTCTTTGGGGACGCCGGTTATTTCCTAGTTAAGGTGCCGTGTCTCCAGATCGCTCTGCTCCGGCCTCTGTCGTAGAGAAGCCTCTTTTGTCTGCCTGGCCATGCCTGCCACAGTCTATTGGAAGGTATTTGTCAACAATTATATGTCTATTAAGGACAAGTCAATCAGGCCATGTGCAAATAGCCAGACCTCTGGGGTCTGCCTATTGATAGGGACCTGTCAATAGCCAATCCAGTCTTTTTTCAACCACACAAGAAATTAAGCACTCACCAAAATCATTGCTAGTCTGAATCCCTATGGCCCATTTTTATTCTCAAAGTGTTGGTCTCTTTCTTTTTCTTTTTTTTTTTTTTCCTGGGCTAATATTTATTTTGAATAAACAAAAGAGACTGGAAGGCGCTTGTTAAAGCACTGGTTTAACTATAAGAAGAATGTCTTCTCAGTGTAATTAAGAATGTTACCAAATGGTTGTGCTTGTAGGTGGCTGCAGTTAATCCCAATGACAGTGAAACTATAAAGGAATTAATAACAGAAACTTTAAATTAGCCCAACTGTAATTAATATCTACAGTATATAAATATCCACTCTTTCACCAACACAAATTTCAGACATATTTACCTTTATTAGGCTGAGCAAGGTGGTAATATTATGCAATATTTTCATGCATATTCAATTTGTAAACTCAACAGTTGATTTTGTCATTTATATTGCAAATTACTTTGCTGTTTCACACACGTGAGGAGGAGAGAGAGTGGGAGAGAGACAAGACAGTGTGTGGGAAGCTTTAAACAAAAGCCTCTAGCAAAAGCCATGACATCAAAAAGATGCTCCATAGGGCCATCTCCTTTGAACTGGCAGAACTCCGGTATCACAGAATACACTGGTGTTACACAACAAACGGCAGCATTAAATAACTTTGCCCAGAGACCTGAAATGACCAAAAATATTGAGAGCAGATGTAGTTATTTAAATCCAAAGTGATATTTGATCTGTCCTTTTTAGGTACATCACAGCTGGCTTTGTTAGCAATTACCCAAACAAACATTCTGTCCATCAGGGCTTTAGGTCTTTTCATTTCTAGCCTTCAAACAGGACAACTACTGAGAGCCAAGCATTTTTTTTTCCCTAATATTCAAACACCAAATTAATAACTAGCAACTTAATTTATTAAAATTCAGCATTTTCCCAATAACATCCTTGAAAACACCTATTCTTTGAACTAAGGTGATCTATTTCTGCCCTGAAAAATTAGTAGAATGCAAAGATACATTCATTGCAGAATACTCCCCAGCCACTGGAGGATTGTTAGGTATGGTAATAGTTTTAATTTGGCCACAAACCTTTTTCTCATAGTCTTATTTTAGGTACTTGTTTCATGTGAGGGGGGTCGAAAAAAAAAACCACAGACTTACCTTTTTAGTTTCCTATTTTAAAACCAAAAAATACTCTTTTAAAAAGTTGTCCTGATTGTGCCTCCTCTTCTAATTCTCCATCCTCCCCCCAGACATGGCTGTTCTTTAATCTGATTTTAGCAGGTGCAACATGTGGATGAAAGCTTTTCAGCAGATGCTTTGGGAAAGTGACCATTAAAGGCAGGCGATTTATTTCACTGTAAATACGAGCTATTTTTGCTAAAGAGCCCTGAAAAAAAAAATCCAAGCATGTGAGCACACAGGTTTAGCATGCATGCTTCCAGCTTCTGTGAGCATGCTGTGCTGTGTCAGCTTTCACATGTAAAATCAGCTTTTGAAAGATCACTTATGTAATAATCTAAGGAGAGGGATCTGTAACATTAAAAAGTCCCATTTAAAACAATCTTGCATATGTATATAGGCACAGAACTGTGACACTTAGCGCTCAAATAAGTACCAAGTAAAGGGTATTTTTTTTCTAAAAGCTTTTAATTTGACTTCATTTTTACCTCCCTGAACTCAGAGGGACAATGACTTCATAGGTAACCGGAGCAGTTCCTAAATTCATAAATTTTAAACCCACAGGAGACCATGTCATCTGACATAGTCCATAACAGAGACCAAAAATCCCACCAGTCCTTCCTGCCAGCTCCTCCTGAAAGGAAAGCATGTAAGTTTAGACATTTTATTTAAAAAAAAAATAAATATCATCATCCCATCAGCATTTGATGTTTATTTGGTTGATGGACTTCTTTAAAACATCCAGGGAAGCTTTTGAAGGGCTTTTCCTTTTCAGTTTTTATTGATGAGAGAAAGGGCAGATTTTATATTCAAAGGGCTTAAAGTGCTGCTAAAGGTCCGTCTTTAAACTCCCTAAAGTTTAGGGAATTTAGGAAGAAGGGTGATGGCTCTTCTGCTCTGCTTCATATTTACACAGTACAACAGCCTGCAAAGAGCACGACTCTCTCTAAGCAGTGTGAAATGGGCTGTGATACCTGACTGTAAAGGGGTGAGCTAAGGACAGAGTATTTGCCTTTGAATTTCAGGGGTTCAGGGTTTTTTTGGTTTTGGTCAGGTTTAGCCAATTTACTTGCTCTGAAATAATTTTTCCCGCTATACCTTCTAAAATTGCAATTTTTCTCTTTTTTTTTACTCTTCCCTATCAAGTTATGTTCTTAGTCAATATTCATGAAGAAAAAATAATGCAGGAGAAAAAACTCTGTAACTTGGTGGGCAAGGACCTGATTCAGGATTGGATGGTGGGAGCTCATTACTGACACTGACTCCGCTGTCCCTGTGCTGCTCTGATATAGCCGAGCACTTGCAAAATACGAAATTACCTCAGAAAATCTGAGTTTAAATGTCTGATGCGGAACAGCATAGCACATAATAACAAAGACTGAACCACTAGGTGCATATATCCCTCCTCTTTTACATGAAAAGTAATCTAATTTTAACAGGCAGGATGAGGTTATTTAGAGATGATTTAGTAAAATAAAGCAGCACGGAAAAAGAAATGGTGCCGTACGCAAAATACACACAGTAAAAGCGTCGCAGATTTTACGTTGGGTAGTTTTAACAGTGTTTTTCCTGTGAAGATGGTGTTTGTATTAGGTGGTTTCTATTTGAAATACCTGCTTAAAACAGAAGGGGGGGGACACACACACAAATCAATAAACAAAGGATAACCCTGTCTAACGCACAGAGTTCCCTCCGCTCCTGGGGGATGGCGAGGCAGTTAAAAGGGAAGGGGCTGTGCGACTCCCTCTGCACCGACGGGAGGCACAGACCCCGTCCAGAGAGAGGTTCCAAAAGGGTAACAAGTTCTTGCTGTGGTTTTAAACTCTGCACAGGCAACGTCTGTCCCTCTTTTGATGAGTTAGAGAGATTCTCCCTCATGGAAAGGGCTGCTCCCCTCTGCCCTAAAGTTGCGGCGCGCTCGGTTCTGTGTCTGGACTGACACGGCTGTGCTTGGTGAGGACACGACCACACAGATTACCAGCCATGAAGTTTCTCCTGCTCTAAAACCCAGTTCAGGAAACACAGGTTTGCTACAGATGCAAAACCTTAACATATATGTGGGAAAGTGGATATAAAGTCACCATTTAAAAATACATCTATGTATATATAATATATGTGTATATATATATATATAAATGCAACCGCAGCATTTTACAACAGCTGACATCCTGTTACCATAGTTATGGCTTTCTCTATGAGAAAGGGATGGTGCTTTTGTGTGCTTTTACTGAAAGCTTGTACAGACAAACATAGGAAATGCAAAATATATTTGCATACTGTGCAGTGCCAGTGCACAGAGAGCAAGCTTCATGTGCTGGAATACAGCTCGGAGACTGCTAAGGAATTTTTTCTCATTTTACAAATTGTTAGGACTCAGGGGTTTGCTAAAAATATTCTTTTGAAGCTTGTCTAGTCCTTGGCGAGTGTTCCAATTTATCCTCCCTTTAATGGTGCGAAACTGGGTTTTGTTAGGGCTGGGTACATGATCTCTGCTGCCTGGTGCTCAAAGGCAGGAGGAAAAAGGCTCTGATGCAGATACGTAAGAAGGGAAGAAAGAAGCGGCTTCTGATCTGGTTATTTCGTGATCAAAATTGCTTGAAATGAACTTTGATCCAGCCAGCATTCTGAAGAATTACAGCTAACAAATAAACAAACCCAATGGAAAAAAAAAAAAAAAATCCTTAAAGCTTTTATTCCCTCCTCGGTTTCCACGGGCATCAGCGGCAGCCTGATTTCAGGGAAAACTTCCCCAGACTTCGGACTAGGCCTCTCCCTTGTAGGTTCTTGGCAGGAGGGAGCGAGTCCTTCCCTGGGCAGCTTGTACCGCGCAGAGCACCTGGAGCGTAACAAGGGATAAGTAATAATAATAACTGCCCACTAACCACATCAATGTTTTAAGTACCTCTCATAAGTGGATAACTTGATTTGTAAATAAACTACATTCCAGGAATATTTCATAAACATCCTGCGCTAAGTCGGTGCCTGGGGTAATATAGATTTTCATCCATATTCATCTCCGCGCAGGAATTCCCGGGAGTTGCTGGGGGGTTGCGGCAGCGCGGGCTTTCATGGTAATTTCATTCCTTTTTCTTTTTCTTTTTTTTTTCTTTTTAAAAAAAAAAAAAGAAAAAAAGGTGATCCAAGCGCCGTAAGAGCCCCGCGGACGGGGCAGCGTTAATTGCGGCGGTGGCTCGGCGGTGCCCGCGCTCGGCGGCGGGGCGGGGGCGGGCCCCGAACCCGCGGCCTCCGGGGCCCCGGCGCG
>JAWMRA010000016.1:4156385-4365094 GCA_035584735.1 Pseudotriccus pelzelni | reverse complement strand
ATCTACCGGCGGCGCGGGGCGGCGGCGGCGCGGGCACAAAGCGCGGCGGGGGATGTCGCGGGGGATGTCGCGGGGGATGTCGCGGGGGGTGTCGCGGGCGGTGTCGCCTGCCCGCAAACGCGCTCGTCTGGTTTTCCCGCTCGAGGAGTGTGTTTGTCGCCGCCTGGCTCCTTATGGTTCCCCACACCCCAGCTCGGCCCTCAGCCCGAGGATCCAAGCGTTTAAAAATCCGTGTTTATTCTCCCCGCGAAAAGCGTGGGAAGCGGCTCGGGGAGCGTGGGGATCCCTAATTCCGCAGGGTGGGTGCTGGTGCCGGACCTGCCCGGAGGAGGCAGAGCCCAGGTGCCCACGGGACATCACTCCTAGGGCGAGATGAGGTACAAAACGGTGGATTTTGTGCTTATGACAGGGAAACGTTTTCTTGTGTCAAGTGATTTGGTACTGGACCGTTCCATCAGTGTAACTGGTTTGATTTCAGTTCTGCTGTGGACAGGGGTGATGGCGCAACTACAAATTGCAATGATTTCGCACGTGGTTTTTCAGTCCTTTGGCTGTTGGGTTTGTTTTCGAGCACCCCGTTCTCCAGGGTCACAGTTTGAGAGTCAGCAGTCACCATGACAGGAGGTTGTGCTGAGCAGGCGTCCTGTTGTCCCCAGCTGTTCGCTGTGGCGACAGCTGGAAATCTCCAGGCAGTCCCTCGAATGTGGAGGGATCCTCAAATCAATTCTTTGTGGAGCAGCATCACCAAACCCACGGAGAGCGCTGGCCCGGCGAGCACAGACCACCTGGCTGGCTTGCTGTGTGCTTTGGCTTTGTAGCTGCAATGAGCCAGATCTAAAGTGTCTCTGCCTGGAAACTCCTGGCTAAAGCAGCTATCGGGGGCCCTGCTTCTGATTTAATGTGACACCAAGGCAGGGAAACAATATTATCCCAGTGTTTTCCTGCAGCAGTGAAACCACGATCGACTGTGAGTGGTATTTGAAACACCCCTGCTGAAAGTGTGGTATGTCTCACTCAAAGAGGTATTCCTTCAAGGAATGATGTTAAGGTATTTTCTCTTGAGTATAATTGATCTGTATCTCTGTTTTCAGATGTAACAAAAGCAGCTCTGAGTTGCTGGAGCTTTGAATGTTGTAATTTGCACTTTAGAAGTTCACACTGGGGGGAAAGTGTTCCAGCTATTTGGTTATCATTTGGTTACCCTGCCTCACTGGATTTTTATGTTTCTTTCTATATAGATTTTTCCTGTGGTTCTGCTGTATATCCTTAATAGGGAGAGAACTATTTTAAATATTTTCAATTCTTAAAGGGAATGTTTGGTACTAAGTGTTCATGAAATAAGAGTAAAAAAGTATCTTCTGGGAATTGAAAATACAACCCAATATGCACCTTTTGGGTTTTTTTTGTGGAAAAGTTCTTTTTAATATATTAATTACATTTTGAGATGGATAGGAGAACAGCATGAGCTTTTTGGAGGAAAGGAATTGAAGCCTTTGAGGTTTTAAACTGAGGGGATGAGGGACTGGGGCTTGCAGATTTCCATCGTAATTCTGCAATTCCCTGCCTGAAAACCAGTAATGAAATCTCTGTCCTATATCTAATGGAAATAAGGCAGTTCTAGGGCTGGCAGTCCAGCTGCCATGTGGGCATTGGAGACTGGCAGAGAATTCTGGGAATAAAATGGGACTCTGTGTAAACTTGCTGGTCTTCCTTGCACTGAGACCTGCAGACCTTGGGCTGTGGCTCTCTCTTCCTCTGGGAGTAGAAATCATCTGGAATTACTCCTGTTGGAGTAACTTGAGCTGGCCAGAGGTGAGGCTTTCCTAAGCCCCGCAGTTTCTCCAGAGAGAAGATAAAAGACATGTGTTGCTTGAAAGTGGCTGGTGGCTCTCAGAAGGCTCTGGCTGGACTTCACATCTGCCTCGTTGTGAACCTGCCTCACCCCACATGGGCTGAAACTTTTTTGATTAATGCTTTGGTTTTGGCTTTATTCTAAAGGGGGTGTAAATATAAGACCTTCTCTTGCAGGGGCCCTTTCAGTCTTGGCTCTAGGACTAAATTCTGCCTGGAGTTGTGCACTATTCAATCCTCAGGTGAGATGCACAGACGCCCTGCAAGAGAAAGCCCAGAGCTGAGTCCTTCCAGTTCCATCAGAGTTCTGCCTGGCTAAGGACATAGGCATTTGGCTACAAATGAATTCAGTTTGGTTTTCACTCAGAGAATGCTGCAAACTCCCCAGAAAGATAGATTTATTTTTTTTCCCTCGCTAACACAATCACAAAATAATACAAACTTCTCCCCACAAAGTGTTGATTGTTCTATAATGAAATCGTAAGTAATTTTGTAGTCGCTTTGGGGAAAAAGCAAAAACTGTTCTTAGCACCTGCTGTATGATATCACAAAGCTACGGCTCATAATGATTCTAATATGTGAAGGCAGTTGCATAATATCATCATATTACAGTTTGTATGAGAAAAAAAAAATCACGGACAAGAGATTGCCAGTAGAAACTCTTCATGAATGCTATTTTTTTCCTCATTGCTGTTCCTCTGTCTCAAAATATCTTTGCGTTTTCCTTGTCAGAGTCTGTCGGTTTCATTGGTGGAAATAACAGCCAGCAAATAATGAAGAGGGAAGGGATGGGAAAAAAAAAATCACCATGTTTAAAAAAAAAAAAAAGCGTTTTTCTATAGAAGCTAATATTCTATAAAGAGATGCAAAAGGAAAAGAAAAAGATACTAGATAGCACAGCTGCATTGAATTGCAAGACAGCTGGAATTTTTCAATGTAACCAGATTTTAGATGAGTTTTCTTTTCATTTCTCTATAATAAGATCTTTGTAAACCACAGTCCTAAACAAAATCTTCTTGGTGATGATGAAAATAGGGAAGAGCAGTGCTGCTTGTGCTATGCGTGTGTGTGACAGTCAAAATATGAGGCCAGATCCTTCAGAGCTACAAACCTGTGTCAGCAGAGCCACACTGTTTCCACTGGCTGCAGAAATGCCTTGTTGCAGGCCCTGAGTTATAAGAATTGCAGCGTCCAAAGGGATATTGCTTAGTGGTCAGGATGCCCTGAGTGCCCTCAGCTGAACGGATGAGAATGAAAGAAATTTCAGGCAGAGCCTCTAATAAGACTTAGAGCTGAATCAGAATTTGCCCTGGAAAATCCTGGGCAGCACATACCACAGCAGCTACTCCAGCCCTTGGAAGGAATCCAAGCTGCCTCTGCCTCACGCCCAGACTCTCAGTCTGACCTCTCTGAGTGATAAATAGTGAGTTCACATTTCACCCTGTTCCTTCCTGAACCTGCCCCCTTGCAGAGGGCTCGGCGTGGGAGGGGTCAGGGCCCTCGTGGGCATGCAAAGGTGTGATAAAAGGAGAGAAGTCCTTGCGCTCTCTCTCCCTCGCTCCCTTCCTCATTACATTCACACGGGTCAGCGTTGTCTGACTCTTCAGCAGACAGAAGAGCAAGAGGCATTTCCAAGCGATAGTTCCTGTTCTGCCACCTGCCTGCCATGTGCTCTTTAGCAGCTTACCGCATCTCTGCCGGTCTGCTGGTCTATAAAACACAGTGCAGACGCAGCCTCATGGAAGAATAATACAAATGCTCAGCCTGTTAAATATCTCATTGAGAAGCCAGTGCATTCAACTGTTTTGGATACCTCAGTACGCAGAGCTTTCCAAAAATAAAACCCCATGAATATCCGTTTGAGGAGGATTTTTTGATGCACCTTAGCGAGACAGAAAACACTACTGGCTGACTGCAGTTGGAAGGGTGGTCTCCTGACGTTCTGTGCTATATCCTAACAGCATCTTCCTTTGAGCCAGAAATCAGTGCTGTATTCATTTTCCTGTTGTGGTTACTTTAAATTCTTACTGGATCAGAACCAGTGCTTTTTCTTGTGGCAGCAGGGGGGTGATTTAGTTAATGCTGGGCTCGGGTGCCAAATCATGAGTTCCAACTTATTGCTATCAGTGGCCATCCATCACCAAACTTGGGGGAGTGAGGCAGAAATATAAGCACACTGACAATTTGCCAGAATGATTTAAGACCTGGCATTTAAGAGTTCCTGTTGTAGTTGTTCTTTTGACATGTCTCCTAATTTGCTCCCATCTTGAAGACACTCACTGCTTTAAGACTTAAACAATCTGGGAATGGAACTCAGCAGCAGGAACGGGGGGCCTTATCCAAGGGTAAGGTTGCACAAGGGCAGACAAGCCTCCTGACTTCTGCGTCATCAGCAAACATAAATGTGCCTGTGGTGATGCTGTTCTATTGGCTTTGCCTCTCACACGGGAGGAGAAGGCAAAAAGCAACGTGCATTATTGATCAGAATGTGCAGGTGAATGAAGATGGACAAGGGTAGGTCACAACTTTATTAACTGCATGTAGCCAGCGCTTGCACAGATCCAAGGCTGAGTTGTGGTGTCTGGATATCCTGGATCACAAAGAATAGTGATCCACAGATCCAACCACTGCTCCCAGTCCTTCACCACCAGTTGTGAACATGGTGACAATAACAGACTGTGCCCACAAAGACATCAAGACTTCCTTGGTGCCATAGGCACAGATTCCAGCAGCAGTATCCAAGGCTGCCTGTGTTGTGGGAGCCACTCTCTCCTCCACCACCCATAAAACAAAGCCACGACTGAGGTGAAGTGCTGAGACAAGAGATGTACACTTGTCCCTCATGAACACGCTGATGGGTTAGCTGCCAGCTCTCCCTTACCCTTCCCCACACACAGCAAAGCAGAAGAACCTGCTGGTAACCCACACTGTCCCACTGCCATTTTTGGCTGTTGGCTTTACTTGTGTCCTAAACATCCTTCCTGTGCACTCCTGTGAGAGTCACTCACCACAGTAACCAGAAAGTCAAGAAACACAAAAGCTGCAGAAAAACCAAGGTGAACACGACCAAGGTGGAGCAAGTGCTGTTTCAGCAGAGTGCAGGGTAGCACAGTGGAGTCCCAGATACCCTCCCCATGTAGTACTAGTGAATAACTGAGTCTGTGAATCCTCTGGATGGTATTTAATTGCCTCTGGATAGACTGCAGCTCTCTGAGATTCATTTGCTCTTCACTGTCAATCGCTGAAACATTTTCATGGTCACAAATGTTCACAGCAAAACTGTTCAGAGCAGTATTTGCCTACTGATAGGCAGAAAACCAAGAGGTTTGATTTAGTTTTCATTCTGACTCAATCCACAGGTTGCAAAAGGTTTTATTCTCTGTGGCAAGGGATTCCATTCTCTCACATTAGTGTGACATCACGGCATTAGTCTGGCAGAAATGACATTAGTCTGTGCTCCTTCTCAAAGGTTCCATATTAAGATTGGTATCACTAGCAACATCCTTGAAGAGTTGCAAAGAAAATCAAACATGGATAAATGGTTAGAGTTCAATAGTATTTAAGATAAATGAATTTATATCTTGGACTAAAATCTGAACGTGTTAATATGTAATGGATGTGAGCACATCTGTGTGTATGACCAGCACCTTTTAGACCTGAAGTACACGAAGTGTACGCTGCAGGTAAACTTTGTGTTTTCCAGAGTTATTCATCATTTGTTCCACTATATAATTTTTCATGGAATCTTTCATGATTAGGTGGACAATAGGACTCAGTTTGTCGAGTGAGAATACGTACGAGATGGCATCTGCTTTACCATAAATTTACTCCTATATCTGCTCAGAATTTTGTAGAGTTGTTTTTTGAAGTGTTCCCACTGTTCAACGCAGTAGATGTAGAGGCAGAAAGCAAATAAAAAAGGAATAGAAATGTTCTCATGGAAACTGTTAGGCTATATCTTCTTGGTTCTTCCCAGCACTCAGGACTTGAAAATTTCTGCTAAATTTTGAGTAGACTTGACATGGCATTGTTGCTACCAAATAAATTTGGACCGGGGCATCCCAAAAATATGTAAATTGGCGCACTAGATTTAGAACCTGTGTTTGTTCCTTCCAGAAACCACAACTTGCAAGTATATAGAAAAAAAATGCACTGTTTGGATGTAAGGTAAAGGGGAATATATAGAGGAAGGCCACAGCACAGCCTTGCCTGACGTGTCCCAGTGCTCTGGCTCCAAAGAGCTTTGATAATGACTGAGTAAAAAATAGTGATCTGTGCTTTGGTGAAGCATTTTCTCCCCAAGCCAGCCAGCAGTAACCTTGTCCTAGAAAACGTGAGGATGTGCTGCTGTTGTAAAGATCCACTCTTCCTTTTTTGATGCATTTCTAAGTCAGGGACGTGCTACTCAAATGCCCTTGAAAATCTTCTTGGGACATCTTTTTTCTTCATTCTTTCTTTCATTCCATATCTATCCATATAATTCCACCTGTTGGTCCAAAAAGCTCAATATGACTAACAACAGGCCAAGTTTCTTTCAAAACCTCTCCTTTAACTTAAGGCATTTTTAACTTGGAAAGTATCAAAACCAGAAAGGCTATATTCCAAGCCCATTTGAAAGGGTAATAGAACTAATAGGGAAACGGTTTGTATTTATTTTTAAAGAAACCCCGTGCGTATCACATTTTGTTGAAGCTAACATTGAAATATTGCAAGTGTCAAGTTTATGCCTGTGCCCAGTCATGATGTCTGAGCAAGGTTTCAAGGTCTCAGCCTGCCAAAGACTGACACACACACTTAACTTTATGCACTGGAATCTTTCCCTGACTTTA
Source organism: Pseudotriccus pelzelni (assembly GCA_035584735.1). Taxonomy (NCBI): domain Eukaryota; kingdom Metazoa; phylum Chordata; class Aves; order Passeriformes; family Tyrannidae; genus Pseudotriccus; species Pseudotriccus pelzelni. The sequence goes on along the minus strand of JAWMRA010000016.1, from coordinate 4,358,414 downwards.
TGCAGACATCTCTGTGGGATCAAGGCCGGCATTTGTGCAGATACATTCGCTGTCTCCCGTGCATCTCTGTTATGTCAGCCACTTCTGCTTCTGTTGTGGTGATTTTTATTAATTGGCTACTAGGGAAGCAGAGTAAAGTATCCATAAAGAATATGGGGAAAAATGGGAGATGGAGGTGATGGAAGAGAGTAATAAGAGAAAGGACAAACTTCATCTTGAGGTGGAGGCTGAATCCATTTGCCTTGGAGTCAGTGACAGGACGGTTCCACCAACACTCTCTTCTCTGAACAAAGCTGACTTGTTTCTCACCATATGCCAACAAATTCCTTCTACACATCACTTCTCTACCTGTCTCCTGGCCTGTAATAGTCACATTATGTCCCATAAAAACACACACAAACAAATACAGAACACATCACAAAGCAAAAGCTGTTTCCATGCAATAAGTCTATCCCAGGATGTATCAGTGACAGCTCCAGAGCAGAAATTTACAGCCAGTTTGAGGTGCTATCAGCATGCCAGGACTAAAAAGGGACCAAATGAGCCACGGTGTGAGGGAGAAGATGTCAGCCCAGACACAGCACACAATATTCCTGGGATAAAGAAACAATGCAGAAACCAGCAGTGGGTAACAGATGAGGTATTAGGCCTAGTGGGGAGAAGACAAGGACTTAAATCAAAAAGACATCCTGATGAGACTGGATGTAAGCTGAGCACACAAGCCCCTGACGAGGGATATGAGAGGTGGTTAGAGGGAACACTGCAGGAATTCATCCATAGTGAGCAGTGCAGGAGTTGGAGCAACAGGACGGGAGAGGTGGATGCGAAGGGACTTTTCAGCGCTCACTCGAGGAAACTGGCCAAACGCTCCCTCCCGGAGGCAGTGTCATCAGGGCAGCACATGGCAAACTGAAAAATAAAAAGTAGGAAAGTAACAGAAAAAAGAGACAGGAATATTTTAAGAATCTTGGCTTTTGCTAAGTTTCAGAAACAGTCTGTGGACAGTCTGGGATTTCAAGCCGAATATTTGGAGTCGGTGCAGGCCACAAGCTCCTCTCTCACATTCGTATTTTAGTAATTTCTTCTGATGCTGTTAATGTGAAAAGATTTTTATATTTAAAATATTTATCCTATTAACATGATGCAAAATAGTCAATAATTTACATATATTTACATCTAATGTTCATTTATAGGCAGACAAATATAAATTTATCAGTGTGTGTGCATATGGCTGTAACATATGATTAATACACTGTCAGCATAATCTAACGGCTCAGAACCATCAGTTGTGCAAATAGTCCTTTCTAGCCATGTTTCCTACTGCTATTTAACCTTTCTCCTTCCCTTCCTCCCCCCTTTCACAGTCTGTCTAACCCACCCTCGCTTCAGTAGCCTGCCTTAAAATAGCAGGCAAGGTCTGTGCAGTGGCTACTCTTCTTATGCATATTTCACAATGACTAAAACATTAGGGGATCTCTTCTCTGAGGCTTTTGGATATGAGAGGACTAGAAATTTACAAAAAATGTTCCTTTCCCCCAGAAATCTTAGTATGTAACTAATAAAAATGAGTCCTTCAGACTAAAGCTCTTGATTTCGCTTTCCAGCCTTGGGTATTAAATATCTTAATGTACCATTCCTGGCACACCAGAAGTCCCTTTTGGTCTAGGACTCTGTGCCATCTTCCTCCTGAACAAGCACTTGGCCTCACGGGAGACTGGCCACAGAGCTATCCCAAATAACTTCCCAGATCTCTTAGCTGGAAGGCAGCTGAGCTGTCGAAGTCCAGCCCCAACTATCCACTGTAGGGGTTCTGTTTCCAGTAATCCTTCTTCCCAAGCATGGAAGATTAGGTTTGTTCCTGGAGCAGGGATGTCCAGAGTACACATGAGTAATGGCTGTATCGCTGCAGTGCTGACTTGCATTTCATGATACAATATATTTTCCATGCTTTATGGCCCAATCCTGAATTTTTTATTTGATATGAGTGATTCTTCATGCTCAAAATAGTCCTGTTGACTTCACGGGACTCTCTGGACTCCCCATGAAAGTGAAGTTTATGGTCTCACTCATGTTTCTCCTTTATGGCCCAAAGCATCGAGCTGACCTTCCAGGAGGTTCTGTGCTGTTGTGAGCAAAGCAGTTGTTTTTCCTCTGGTTTTCTCTCAGGACACTTGCTTCTCCCCCAGCAGCTCTGAAGTAGGCAAGGCAATCCTTATGGTATGCACTAAACACTTCCAGACTGCCTCGGCCAGGGACAGACACCTGTCTTATTTCACACGTTCTGCTTCCTGAAACCCCTGCTTGGATTTACACCCTGGGAAATTGCTCAATTTATGGAGGCTTAATTTCCCTCCCTTTTGGCGCCCTGTCCCTGTGTTTTGTCCAGTGCATGAGAACTGAAATACTGCTGTAGTTTCTTTCTGTCAGCCACTGTTTTGTTGGCAGCGACCAGGCAGCAAACCCACCACCACAAAACGCCCAGACCGTGCTTCAGTTCATTCCTGTTAATGAATTCCTTGCACATCACCATGTGGAAAGCCATGGACCTCTCTTGATCTGATCCCTCTGTCTAAGGAACTAAAATATTAAACTGAGAATTCTTGAGAAGCTTTCAGAAGGATACCAGTTTTCCATCCCCTCACTTCACTTCCTCTCTCCGTTTCTTGGCACTCTCAGTATGGCTTTGTCTTTTCATTCTATAGATAGTTTTGATCCGCTGTCAAATGATTAGACTTCTTTCCTCGAAAACAATTCTGACCTATCATAAGAAAAAACAAAACAAAACAAAACAAAACCCACAAACAACAAACAAAACCAAAAAAACCCAAACAAACAAAAAAATGTTTCAAGTTTTAGGCAGTAAAGTATTGGATAAAATAAGGTTGTTTTTTTTCTGTGAAACACACTGTTCACTAAACTTTTTTTTATTTGAAAAAATCAGGTTTCCATCAAAAATGTTTCCATCAGAGAGTTTTTCTCCCAGGTTTTTATTCAGTGTGCAGCCCTGCTAACAGTTACTGAGGTGCAACATCTGTTGACTTCAGTCAAAGTTGCACCCCAGTAATTGAAAGCAGAATTGGGTCTGTTCTTTGTAAGGTGTGTTGAACGGACAAAATCTTGCATTGACTGAAGTGTTAGTCTTAGCAGTAAGTGATCCTCTAATTTAATCCTCCACTCTATTCACGTCTCAGATACAAAATGTTTAATAAACTGCAGCTTAATGGTAAGGCTGAGTTACCCATCAGCATATTTCTCAGCCAAAATTGTAGAGTAAACTACTCTCAATAGTAGGTTTATGTTACCATTTACATTACTGGGTAAAACCTAAATTGGAGTTTTTATGTATTATGTGTTACTTACATAATACACTATATAAGTAGGTTTATTTTCTCAGCTTCCTCCACTTTCATGTTGGATGTTGCTTGATTGTACTTATTACTGGTAAATTTTGATTGCTATTTTTTTCTTTTGTATACTTAGTGTATCCATGCAAACAGATTTTGCATCTAATGTGTGATACAAAAAAAATCCTCTGATAAGAAAAAAGATTCTCCCCAAACCTATAATTCTATATTTAGAACCTATAATTTATATCCCAGACATACTTTATCAGTCCTGGACTCAAACTCACCTTTCATGTGTCTCATACCACACAGAACAAAGTTTATACTTGCATGTTGTTTCTTCCCCACCAGAGCAGGTGAAGTATATATATTCAACATATGACGACTTTTAAAAACATGAGTATGTGTATATACTGTTCAATTATACATTTAAATTTAAATTACACTTCTATTTGTGTGCTAATGACCGGATCCTTTCTTGTGGTTCTTTAGTCTTAAATTGCTTTGTTCTTGATAAAGTTGATTAATAGAGTTCTGGCTCCTACTCTAACTTTTTTGCTGCTAAGAAACTTCATATATAAAATGTTCATCTGTACTAAAAAGGTACATTTTATGAATGCATTTCCTCTGAGAGATACTCAGAAACAAAATTGATAAGTCACCTGCACTATATTTGTAGCCAGCACTTGATATACCAAGTGTCTGCAAGTCAAGAAAACCCACTGCAATACTTTTGCAGAATAATGAATTAAAGTTTGAATAGAGGGGGAAAATACACTTACATATCCATTTTTATGAAATTAAATAGTTTTTGTTCTTGTTTCTTGAAAATTTTGGCATGAATAGAAAAGTTCTCAAATAATTTTGCAAATTTACTGAAAGTTTAAATAACTCCTGTTTAAGTGAAACTACTTTATTTTGGAGTTGCAAAGACCTTATGCCTGTTAGAAACATTTAAATAAAAGCAAAGTTGTGGTCTCGTTACATGCCAAAAATATTTATGTATAACCTTTAAGCCAAATTAGTGGTGTTGCTCAGGAGAATTAAGTTTTATAAGCATCTGAAACATGAAGCCTTTGTGTTTTGTACTTAGATTTTTGCCAACAGCAGTTTTGTACCAGTCCAATGAGAGACCTCACTGTTAATGACATTTGAAATTAAGCAAACAAAATATTTATTATCTAATTCATTATAAATTTTAATCACCAGCTGTAGCAGCATAGATATTCACAGGTGTTTTTAAAAGTCTTGACCTGTTATGAATATTTTTTATCATTGATTCAAATCATTCTAACAATCTTTTTTTTTTTTTTTAAGTTCTTTCAACAAGTTATTTCTGTGAGCAAGTGATTTCCAAAATCTCTGTAACACAATTGCACTGGACCCCAGTGTGTTACCCCAACTGTTATTTGGGCCCTTAAAATCTTACATCAATAGGCAAACACACAAGTCTAATATGCAGAAATCTTGCTGTGGTGTTCATACTGGTAGAAAACAATGTAGGTGGTACAATGGCATGGAACAATTCCCTGGATCATTTAAAGCTGATTAAATTGTGTTGATCAATCATTCTAAATAACAGAGGAGGGACAAAACAGAACGTTGCGAGGAACGAGGATGGGGCATAATTTTTCAGCAAGAAAAGCTTTCCTGGCTTAGCATGAAAATATAATGTGTTAACAGAGTCTTAAAATCAATATACCATGAATTAGCAGCCAGCAGAGAACAGCCAGATGACAAGAGGAATATGATTCATTTCTTAGGATGACTAAGATCTCAGGCAGCTCGTTGAGAGGGATATTTGGAGACTGTGAATAGAGTTAAAAGAAATTCCTTTAATTTGATGGGGAAGTGTGTTTATGACAGACGTAAAGCACTTGAATTCTACTGAGGATTTCCTCTTGTGCTGCAGTCTTCCTGACTCTGCTCTTTACAGCTCTTTGAGTTCTGTCTGCTGAGCCAGACAAGCCAGTCTTTACACCTTCATCCAGTTCTAGACCAGTAATTAGATAACCCAGCACTCAAAATGTAATGATAATGAAGTGAAGAGGAAAGGATCCCTCAATAATCAGATCCTTTTCAGGCATTTAAAGGAAAATGCATTTTGATGTTTTTCAAAAGACGCTCAGCTGCCTTATTCTGCCTCTTTCCTTTCTTTCATTTCAGCTTAAAAATTACAGTTTTTTCATTAGACAAACAACATCCATAGGTGTTCTGGATGCAAACGAATGTGGATTGCCTTAATATGGGAAGTGACAGCCCCTGGCATTTGTCTGAATATTAATGCTGAATCAGATGGAGAAATCATTATGGCTGATGGTTTTGGTTATTAAGTTTAAAATGTCAGAAGCCTGACTTTAAGTTTTCATGACAGCAACAAATGTTTTTGTAAGTTTTTTAATGCTTCAGTTTCAATTTAAATTCAAATTTCCACTTCTTTTTTGTCTTAGTTTTTTGGGCTTTCAGACTGTTCGGGAACTTTTATTTTTGGTGGGTTGGGAGAAATCTGAAATCCACTTAGAACTGGTAGCAAAGTCCTGCTGTGTAGCCTCTGCCTCTCTCTTTCTCCTGGGATCATATAGAACAACCTTTTCAGTGGAGCCCATGGCCAGTTTTTTGAGTACTCCCAGGCTGGGCCAGATTTCCAGAGCTGCATCCTGCAGTTCCCATTGTTTACAGACAGACATTCAACAAAGCCCTCAAGCTGTTGAGTTCTTTTAAAAACCTGGCCACATATTTCTGTGATGGCTTTGGATATAAAAACTGGGCACTGGTTCTTCATGGTTGAGCTCTTCTCTTATTTCTGACCTTAGAGGATGTGTCTGGAAGTTCTGGTTGTTCATTAGGACTGGAAGCTGGCAGAGAGGTTTGGAAGTCTGAGCAGACGCGTCTGGTGTGCAAGTGGGTCTTGGAAGACACTAAAATACTTTGGCATGTGACTGATCCTCTTCAATGAAAGGTGTGTTTGTGTGTCCCATGAAGTAATGCTCACACAGCAAGGCCAAATGTAGGCCCAAGCCACCTCTATTAAATTCTGGATCAAAAGTGCCTCTCTCATTTTCTAAGGCACATGTTTTCCTTCTTTATCAAAGTGCCACCTCTTGGTTCTGCAAGTTCTGTAGGAAACCTCACTGAGTCCTTCACTGAAACAGGTGTGAAGGTCAGATTTAAAGCAAGAGATGAACTTAAGCTCAGAGGAAGCTCCCGATGGAGCAGAGGAGAATGAAGGGCTCCTTATGCAGTCTTGAGAGATGCCCTTGCCTGGCAGCAGAAGGGAGTATGAGATGAAGCATCTGCTGAGAACAGGGAGGGGAATTCTGGATGTCTGTCAGAGATTAATAACTCAGTAATCTCAATAGGAAGCCTGATATGTACAACCACAACAGCAGGAATCTTCAGCACAGGCACTGTTCTTTTGAGCATTGGTCTCTCATCTCTCAGCCTTCCCATGCTGACCCTCCTGCCTTACAAACTGGAGTTGCTGTGCTTGGAGTGGGATCCAGCCACAGACACTCCAATACTTCTTCAAACCCCACTGGTTTTGTTGGGAGTGGTAGCAGGTCGCCAAACCTGCAGGGCAGGGCCCGTGGGTGCTCCCCACAAGCAGAATGTCAGCTACACTTTTGAGGTAACACCACACTCAGAAGCAGCAAAGTGACTTAGGAGCTGAAGTCCACAGCAATGTCAACTGCTGTGCAGTCTCTAAATTGCTTTGACTTTCAGGAAGACTGAGGCTATTCAGATGTTTATTCACTTCTAAAAACATTCCCACTGCTGTTTAACAAATACAGTATATTCCCTCTTTGGGGTGCTACAGTGAGTTAACAGCCCAACTCTCTTACTGAGGCAGAGCAGAACTGAAGACTCATCTGCTCACGTCTTTGATTTTGGCAGAAAATGTGCAGGATCTTTTTCAAGACTTCTGAAGTTCATTGTTCACGTGCCTGTTCCCCATTTTAATTGTAAACCCACCCCCCCCCCTTCTAACACTTCTAATTTGGTTAGGGGAGAGAGGAGGGAATGGCTTTTTCTTTCTCATTTATTGTGGCAGAAAATGGGGGATGGAGACCAGCTTTCTTAGATTCTTGTATTCAAAATAGCTATAAATAATTAGTTACAGGGACCTAGCTTCCCCCTCCTTCTAAGGTCTAATTTAAGTTCTTTATCAAAATGATTTAAAATGCCTTTCTCAGTGGGAAACTATATTTCAGAGCTTTTATTTATTAGACTTCTCAAAAAGTGTGTTTTTAATGCACATCCTGACTTTCTGCCAAAACTCTCCACTGTAACATGGGGACTGGAACAGCCCTTTGTATAGGGAGTTATATTTATTGGATTTTTACATATTGATACAGAGCAATTCATCTAAATAAATCACACATAGAATTGGCACATAAATCTCCCAGTGTTCACTACTCACTGTACTATATTGCTATCTTGACAACCTTCCCTCAAATACAGAAAAACTTGCCTTTTGGTGTACTTTTCTCTAGTCCTCTTGGTTGTTGTTGCTGTGAGCTGTGGAGTTTGGATTGTGGACTGTGTTTTATGATGTAGGGGCAGGCATTTTGAAGGAGGGCAAAGAGACTCAAACCCTGCAAAATGTGTGAGTTTCATAAGGTAGTAAAGCAAAGGCAGATTTCATGGTAGATGGTTGAATATCTGAATATTTTAGCATTATGAGCCCATTATGGCACTGAGAGAACATTGCTTTCCTCTGGTTTAAAAGGTTTTTCACTTGCTGAATGCCTGGTTTACTCCAGCAGTTTCAGGTTGGACCCATCCATTCCAGGACAGCCTCTATCCTCCTCCCAAATTCTTCCCTGCTTTCTAAGCAGACATTGCATTGAAATTGCAGAAATTAAGACAGTCTGGGCCTAATTACTTTAGGCAGATACAAACCCCAAAACCGGGTCATGGACAGGGACATTTCAGTGTAACCTTCTGGCAGTTCACACCAGCAAAGCTCTGCCCGGGTGTTTTTTGAATCCCTCTTATTACAAATCCCAGGGATGTGACAGACTTCTCTAAAAACTCAAGTTCAGTCTTTCCCAGTGATGGTTTAAGAGCTGTGGCTTTCCAAAGGGATTTTGTAGTTCTGGGCCCATCACTCCACAAGGCTCTGACAAGAGGGCTCTGACATTCAGGCAGTACTCTTGAAAGTTCAGAGTTTGGAAAGTCAGAGCTCTGTAAGGAATCATTACAATAAAAGGTAGAACAGATTCTAGCAAGTGTTCAATCACCCAGCGTGGTGCCACTTACAGGCAGAAGACCTTAAAACAACCAGCAAAGATGTCTGCAGAAGAAGCCTCAGCACTCTGTACCCTGTCATTTGAGGCCTTTTCATCTGGGGTTCGTTCGGCTGCGTTTCAGGCTGGGTCAGTGCTCGTCCTGGGCACTGCAGATGTGGCTCAGCCCAGGTGATGTGTGGAAAAGGGCTTCCTTGTGCAGTGCACGGATAGAGTCGGGCCTCGGGAAGCACCCGGGGCTGACAATTGGGATTGAAGCCCCCAGTGTAACCCACCCCTGCTCGGGGGGGTTGGCTGTGAGGTGGGTGCAGGCAGCTGGTGCAGACAGGCCAGTCCAGCTCTTCCAGTCCCCTTCAGGGGATCAGGTTTGGAAGAGACTCTGGTCACAGCCTTGTGGGTCCCAGGGTCCCACCTCCTCCTGGACATCAGCCAGGGAAGCGAGAGGGCCAGGCATGACAGCAGGGATGAAGTGACCAGCAGGATGTATCGTTATAGTGTCCCCTGCTCCAAGGACCTCCAAGCTACAGTTTTCTTCCTCTAGTTAAATTAGAATTAGCAATGCTACAGCTCCAGGTTTAGAGGATCAGTTCAGAGAAGTTACAGGGCCACACCTTCTACCCAGACACTATGTGAACTGGGCTTCATCCTTTCTTTTGACTGTATGAGGCCCACAGGCATCATTTCTTCAGTAGAAGAAAATACAAGTAATCCAATTAAATGCTAAGATAATTTTCCTGATTGAAAAACCATTATCTTTTATGAGGATGCTTCATTTAGAAATGGGGAAACTGAGGCACAAAGGCACAGTGACTTGCAGGAGGTCATCAGTGACACTGCTGTCAGCATTCACCTCCGACTGGTGTCCAGCTCTCACTGTCTCCAGGATCTGTCATTGTAAGCGTGTTTGGGAAAGAAAAACAAGGAGATCCTCCTCTTTCAAAAACCCTTCTTAAAATGCCCTGCTAGTACAGACTATTCCTAAGGGAAACTGGGACACTCCAGCTCTGCTCACTGACAAAATGTCTCATGTCAGTAGATCATGGGTGAGTCTGTCAGGCCTTCCTCTGAAAGGTGATAGGTTTGAAGAATGGCTTTAAAATGCCAGAGCGTAGGATTAGGTTAGATAACTAAGAAATTCGTCCCTGTGAGGCTGGTGAAGCACTGTCATAGGTTGTCCGGAGAAGTTGTGGATGCCTCATCCCTGGAAGTGTTTAAAGCAGGTTGGAGCAACCTAGTCGAGTGAAAGGTGTCCCTGGCAAGGGGTTGGAACTATGTGATCTTTAAGGTCCCTCCCAACCCAAGCCAGTCTATGGTTCTGTGATTCTTTGACCACTGGTAATTTAATGAATGATGGCTCTGACATTTTCCCTATTCAAATATATTGTTTATCATCTACCTTAAAAAAAAAAAAAAAAAATGGCAAAATTGTCTTAAAATACATGTAAACTTGCCTCTGAAGAACAAGTTTGTTTGGATGATAAACAAAAAGTCTGGGTTTCTTTCGACTTTTTTAAATTTATTTTTTTTTACTTGAAATCTGTGTGCATGTCAGAAAATATTTCTGTGTACTTTCAAGAGTAATTGAAGCACATGTTTCCCAAAATGTAATACTTTTCATAATGGTTTCAGACTAAATTATCCATTATATGGGACTAACACATAAAAGCCTTCCTCTACATCAAGTGATAGATCAAAGGGAGGAACGATGGCTTGTCCACATGCACAAACCACACCTCTCAGATTCTGAGAACAAGGATATGCCGCCTGCATTTTAACTACATCTCCATGACATGAAACGGTATTCCTGCGTCTCCTACTGCGGGAGAGTCAGGTAGTCCTGGCTACAAAGACTTCTTTTTACATTTCTCACCCCCCCCCTTTTTTTTTTTTTTTTGTTCCATCATACAGATGACATTTCAGTGACTAGTTCTGGGTGAGTCTAATTTGAAAACTAAACCTTGCTCAGTTCCTCCCAAAGTGGTGGGGGAACCTGTCAGTACGAAGTGATTCTCAGTCCTTTGGTGAACCAAAACCCCAGTCCTGCAGCCTGGGGGGTGGGTGCCGGTGGAGATGGGCTCCTGCACAAATCCCAGCAGCTTCAGGTGGCTCAGCATGAGGACTGACATGTTCCTGTTCCACGGGTGCCTGTTTTTCTGCCAGTGGTTGGAGCACAGGGTTGAGCGTCAGACCCTTCCCCTCTGGTTTGTTGAACTCAGATGAATTTAAAACTTTCTGTGCTTTGTTCTTCTGTCTGCACAAATAATCTAGCAATATTTCCATCCTGGTAGGAATTCTTAATTGCTCTGTCTACCTAAAACCCTTCCCTTCAAGTGGATGATGTGAGGGAGACAATTCCTGAGCGTTACTGCTGGTGCTGGTAAGCACTAATGGATCACTCGCAGATAGGGATCCAACTTTTGGAGAGTTCTGTTGTGAGTTTTTCTCGCTGTCTCTTCATTAGTAATAAGAAATGCAAACTTACTTGGTTTAGTGGCATGATTAAGGATGTTTGTGTTTGGAATTTGTCTGCAGTAGGAGACTGAAGATGTATAGCTTCATTTAAGTGCATGTCTAGATCCAGGCTCCCAGCCAGTAGATTGGATGTTAGCCCAATTATTCCCATTAGGGTCTGGTTTCCAAGCATTGATGTACTGATCGAGGAATAAAGTTCCTTAAAATACCGTACCCTTGCTGAAACGTAAAGGTACCTTTTATTGTTGTCGTGGCTGCTAAAAATGTGAAGTGCACTGGGGAAGTGCTGAGTTGAGGCACCAGAAGAAGAGGCTGTGATCATGGAAAGGCTGAAACTTCTCCTCTGATCATTTCTGACAGCTCAGAGTGGTTCTTCCACAATTGGAACCACTTGTGCTGCTTATTAATATAATGAAACTTATCCTCCAGCAAAAACAGAACCAACGGTTGACACAGGAGTGGAGAGAGAGGCTGAAACCTGATCTGTTCAGGGGTCTCTTAAAGATGATGGAAGACTAATAAAATCCAGTCTGCTTCCTACCTCCATCACAACTCCCACTCCCAGCCTGTCCTCACAAGCTGAAGTGGAATAACGGCTCCTTCCAGAGCCACGACAACCCCCCGTTCTGCTTGAGATACCAGCACAGGTGAACAGCCTCTAATGGTATTTGGCACCAGGGCCCGTTTTGGTACCTTCCCTAATCTGTGAAATTCCTTATTTTGATTCCATTGGGTGCTGGATGAAGCCTCTAAAATGCCTCTTATTTCATCAGGAGTAGACTTTTATTGGTCAGTTTGGGGTTTTTTAATATAATTATTTTGGGAGTTAAAAAGTGTTTCCACAGTACTGCAGAAAAGCTCAGTGCTTGGTACATCTTCATCATGGAGATAAACATAAGAACAGAAAAACATTAATTTTTCCATTGCTAGTGGATTAGAGAAATAGTCAAAATTCTGCATTTAGTAGGATTGCTCAACACCGAGGAGGGCAATCATGAAATGTGGAGGGGAAAAAAATACTATAATGATCCAAAAAAAGACCCAAAAAACCACAAACCTGAGGTATTCTGGCTTTTCAAGAAGTAGGCAGGAAAGCAGTTAAACAGAACTGTAAGGGTAAGCAGGGCAAAATGTCAGAGTTGATTTAACTCATTACATTTAAGTGGAAAATAAGGGATGAAAGTTTAGTTTAAGAAAAATTAAGGAAATACCCAAGAATGAGTTTACAAAGTGCAATATTTTCTCTCAAAGCCGTAGGGTTAGCAGGTTGGTATCCAGCATCTGTGACTGATTAGGGGCATTTGAGATGGCAGGTGGCTTTAGGAAATGGAAACCTTACAGGGCTTTACAAATGCTTTCTGTAGTTAGGCAAAGTTATTTGATTTATTCTCGTTGGTTCTCATTGCGTAGCCTGGTTTAAAATCTATCAACTTGTCTTAATCCATGTTAATATTTTCTTATAGACACAATGTTGTGGAAATTCTCCAATCGGATTCTTTAGGGTTGCCCTGGAGAATAATAGAGGTACTCGGTTTACACCACTGAGGGCCGTGTTAAGGTGAGGAACATAAATCATGGCATTTAAAAATGCCAGCCAAATCTTTTAGACAGTAATGAGATCAAGAACCAGATCTGATCATATTTGCTCCTGACAATTTTAAAGAGACCTATAATTCCGTGTACTTCCCCTCTGTGTGGTCACGTTGAAATTGCTTGTCTATATTAAGAAGCCGAAGCCCCCAAAAAACTCCTCAGCAGAGTGAAGGCTGCAGTGATCCACTGATCAGTGTCACACTGTTGGAAAATCAGCAGGAAAAGGCAAACCTGCATCTATTCTTTGATCCACGAGCCTCACTGAGGCCGTGCAAGAGGCAGGACCACAGGACAGCTTACGGTTCTCCTCTTTGGGTTTGGATGGGAATCAGAACTTATTTCTGGGAAGAAATATTTGGAAGAGAGACTGACAAAAAGAAAGTAAACCCCCTAGGAAATGGCTGGGGCTGGCTCACAAGTACAAGCCAGCACACAACAACTGGCTCCTTTAAAAAATGATAACAATGGGTAAAACAGAATTTGCAGCTGTGAGTGGTGCAGCCATAAGATGATTCGGGGCAGGTGAAGTTGAAACTCTCATTTAGCTTTCCCAAATAGCATTCCTGGGGAATAATAACTCAAGGAGAAAATACTGCAGAAGCCCCAGCACAGGTTTGTAATTACTAGAGAAGAAAAACCAGTGTTTGGCCAAACTTTTCCATTATCTGATATTGTAAAACCAGTCCTGCAGTGCTGCCTGGGATGTTCAAACCTCAGCACTTGTCCAGGTCCATTTCTAGCTATGGATTGTGTGTCTGTCTGTGTGTGTGTGTTCTTCTGCAGATTTATGTTAAATCACCCTTCCTGAAGTTGTCCAGCATCCTGATTTATAGGATTTTACTAAGCTTCACGTAGCCTTTTCTTTTCTTTACTAAGTATTTTACTTACTTTGTATTTTTATCCAGAAAAAAAAAAAATAGATTTTATTGGACAGGGGTCCACACATAGCTGCATAATGTTTGTCTTATGGATTTTGTATTAAACCACTTTAACACTTTTGTAGACTTGAGGAACTCAGCAAATACTGTGAGGGAAATGCCTTGAGCTTCATCTCACTGCTTTGAACTGAGCACCGTGAACTTTGCCTGGTTACCGAGTTGACACGTGAACAACCCATTTGCAATTCAGAGAGAGAGAGAGAAGAGGGGTCTGATCCTGCTCTTACCAAAGCCAAAGGAAATCCTGCTGCTGACTGCAGCAAAATCAGCAGCAAAATTGTAATGACTATTTAAGATGATATTTCACAAGTACAGTAATGTGACAATCATGATGAAGTGGTGGTTTTTCCAGAGGCACTATCTGAATTAATAGGGTCTTTCCAACTAGCTCTCCTTGAAATGGGTTGCAAGAGGTAAAACGAATTAAAAAAAAAGTCTTCAGGATACTTTCCCCTCATCAGGATTTTTATTCATTTAAAAAATAGCTGTGATATTTTGAAGTCCTTTCTTTTTTTTTATCATTGTCATCTTCTCCTTCTTTATTGTAGCATGAGTAATCTAATTTTTCTGCATAGCATGTTGCAGTTTGATAGACAGGTCTCTGAGGGAAGCCTTATGTGTCAGCATCAGTGAAAATGACTTCTGAGGTTGGCTCACACCCCCACGCGAGCGTGGAATCCAAATCACCCCAGAGTTCCGCAGCCGCCTGCCCCACGCCTCGCTGCTGGATAATATATTCACTCGCCTCTGGCAAAAAAAAAAAGTGAGATCCTCCATTGCATACTGATGTCATGAGGAAGGAGCCATAATTGGGGCTGGTCACGTGTGACAGTCACTGAAAGCTGCTTTTTGCCATCGCTGCAGATAAAGTTCATGTCTCTTGATCTGTACCTATAGACAGCATGTACTCCGAGGACACGTGAGGTTTGGAGAGCCAGAAATTCAGGCACATATTTCACCAAAAAAGGGAAATGCAAATAGGCTGCAAGCACCCAGGTCTGTCTTTTTTTTCAGAACCCCATCGTAGTGGCAGGAGATTTTTATTTGGCTCCATCACTACTTCGGTTTATCAGTAATAATTAATGACTTGTGCAATTGCATTTCCCACTTTAATCAAGGAAAGATATTTCAAATCCAGAGTTGCAGCAAGAAAACATCCACAAATGGGCTGCTCTTTCTTTTACTTTTCATGGACAAATGCAGACAGGAAGAGAGAGACTTTTTGCTTCAGGTGCATACAAAGCTTTACAGCTTCACTTCCAAAAAGAGTCTTTGGGACTGAGCTTCCAAGTGTCAGGGCTCATTCCCTCCTCCCAGCAATACACCTTAAATAATTTGGGTACCAACTATTTGAAATCCTCATGTGAAGCCCACTGAAGGCTCAGAAAGATTTCCAGTGATCCATCTGTTTCCAATTATGCTCCTAACAACACCCTTTCTTCCTGCTTGTTATAGCTGGAGAATTTATTAGATCTGCTGGGGTTCTGGATCATCTGCCACTGATTTCTGTGGACTTGGATCAACGCTCCTTGACTCAGTTTCCCTGTCTGTAAACAAGACCTTCAGTAAGGGCAAGATCTCTCCAGGGTATGGAAGAGATGCTGAGCACCTGAGATGAGAGCTGCTACCTGGTAAACCCACAACTGCTGGCAGTGACAACAGAGCTGAACCTGCAGATATGAAATACAGCTGAAAATTCTGATTTCAGTGTCGTCTCACCTCCAGGTAAGGAAATGGAGCTTGTTTTGGGACAAACCCACCACATTCAGTCTTCTCAACCTTCAGTCTGGATAGCTGAAAAGAAGAACAGAAGAATTTTATGCATAACATTTTAACTTGGCTTGATATTCTTCCCAGTAGTATGTAAATAAGCCGCCTGATTCAGAGCGCTCTATTCCTGACATATAACCCATTGCTCATTTAGCAGATTTAATTTTGCAGGCTTTGTGCATTTTTTATGCGACAATGAAGATGTGAGGAGACATGTCTTTATCACAGAAAGCCAACAGCAGAGACTCTTTTTCACAAAAGCCCCTTATTGCTGCTTTTTCAGAGCAGGAGCCTGAGATGATTCTAGCACGGGGTGAGCCATATGTGACATCGGGCATAGTTTTACTTGCAAACTTTGGAACTCTTAATCGCTGCTGTATTTCCTGGCACTCTCAAGTAATAATGTCAGTGGATATCAAATCTTAAGCACATAAGACTCAATTATGATCTTGCAGAACACAGAGGCTGCTCAAATCCAGTCCAGACTGTGAACTCACAATCTGCTGTTTACTTAAAGTATATAGAAAGCACTTGACCTCTTCTCAGTGGCATCCATGTGGAAACACTCGACAATAGAGGCCTTCCTCGGTTTTCTTAGGAATCATGTTTCGACATTTTTATCTCCTCTAATTAAGGTCAACGGTCATACACTCCCACTTCTCTCCTCACCCCACTCTTCCAAAATTGCAGGCACTTATCCAGCTCCAGTTACCCTGCATGAAACAAACTGGGCCCAATTTATGCATATGCAATTTCACGGGTGGGGAGGTTCGGGGGGGAATGAAGAGAGTCACAGAGATTTGAGGCTTTGCTGAACCAAATGCAGTGTCTGAGTTCTTGTGCTCACGTGCCCCTACAGCACGACAAGCAGCAGAGTCTGATAGTCAGCAGCAAACAGGAGGCGGGGGGGTAGGATTGCTGCAAATGTAATTCCACTACGAGAATATTTCCTAACCCACAGCACATGTTCCCACCCAGTGGGGAAGGTGTGAGCGAGCTCTGAAGGAGGACTGCGAGAGCGAATCTCATCTCCCTTTGCAACACTGTAAGTGCTAATTGCAGGCGGGGAGGAAGGGTGTAGCTGGTAGACGTCTGGGAGAAAGGCTGGGGAATATGGCACAAGGACTCGTGATGTCGTTGTCGAAGAAACCCAGGAGCGCTTCACATCCCAGCATCCCTGGGAAGGTTCACTCAGACACTGCTGTGCTCTGACTCAAGCCCTGGCTGCCTCTTCTTGAAAACCCTCATCCTACTCAGCGGGGCACTTCCCAGGAATGCTAATGCCCCAGCCCAGGACACCTCCCAGCCCACCGTCAAGGCTGAAAGAACACATCCCACTGAGTCAGGGGCATGTGGGGACTGGCTTTATCATTAGAAAATCCTTTTTAGAGCAGTATGCATCCTGCTTAGTAATTATCTTCTTTCTACTAAAAAGATTATTTCTTTTAATTATTATTTATTACTGTGTGTGGTGGTAACAAAACCAAGATTGGGGGTTCAATCCCTGTATGGGCCATTCACTTCAGGGTTGGACTCAATACACCTCGTGAGTCTCTTCAAACTCAGAATATTCTGTGAAATGCAATGCAAGAGCTCTGTGAAATCTGTACGAATTTGAGTCTTCAACTTTCAGACACTGTGCAACCAACATGCTTACACACATGGCATATAAGAGAACATGGATTTAACAGTAAGCTACCATGTAAGATTAAAATAAGCTGTGTTAAGTAGGTGGCAGCTATGAATGGTTAACAACGGAAGGGAGAGGTTTGTAAAATAAAACTCTGTGCTTTTAGAAGTCACCTTACATATGTAAAACTAAAATTGGGCCAGGCAGTGCAGACCTTGGTATTATGCAGGCTTGTGTTTGATGCATTGCATCCTTTCCCTTTAGACTGACTTGCTCTCATTTCTCACACAGAGCAGAGTATCATTTCCAGAAAAAAAAAAAAAAAAAGAAAAAAGAAAGAGAGAACAAAACTAACAGAGCTGTGCCCTAAGTGAGATTGTCTTGACCTTTTGCAAAGGCAGGTCTGCAAGCCAGATCCTCAGTGCCTCCGTCAGCACACACTTCCAGCATAACTCCTTTGCTCCTGCTGAGCTCAGCCGTGGGTGCAGGATCAGGGCACCTGTTTAATGTAGAAAATAACTACCCCAAAACATGAATTTTTTTCCCCCTCCTATGCTGTTTTGGTAAGTAGCTGCAAACGTCTGTTTGCTTCTAAGGGCAGCTTGAGCTGTTGTGCAGCGACGTGGGTTCCTCACCCCAGTGGCGTGGGGACTGTGTCGGTAGTTTCCAGGGACCGGAGAGACGTGTCAGAGCAATCTGACAACCCTGAGAGATGGATTTGTCATGTAAAAGTAGGAAGTTATTAGCTCCCAAAATGTTCTCTTGGCAGCAGCAGGGCAGCCCGTGCCGCCACGGTGAAGGGCCAGCACGGCCCTGCGAAGGGGTTGGTGTTGTCACGTACTGGAGAACAGTGTAATAAAACCCAAGGATTTTTATTCTTGAAAGAGCTCAGACACTTATGCCACAAGGAAGATTATGTTTAATTAAATATTGAACCCTTTTATATATCTGTACCCGGCTCTGAATCACACTCCCTTTCCTTACAACCAGAGGACATTCCTATATCTTCAAAGATTTTACAAATGAGGCTGGTTGAGAGTTTTGTTTCCCCTGGAACTAAAATTGAGCTACTTTGGAGCTGGAAAATAGCAGCTCTTAAAAATCCCTCTATCAGCGGAGAGGCCAGGAAGAGAAAAAATATACAGTATATCTCAGAAGTGAACTACAAGGTGACTTTTTAATAGCAGCCAAACTAGATTATTATTTAGTACCTGTACTTTGTTTTTATGTTGGAGGGTGAGTTACACCTCTTTGCAGTGAGTTCTGGAAGGGACCCTTGCACTTCAGTTACTCCTTGTTTGATTCCTGCAACACTTTCACAATGCTTTTTTGGGGAAGTTTTCGTATTCCTGTCAAAATGTAGTCACTGGGGACTGCTTAGACATCCTCAGACCCCCCTTGGATTTAAGCTCCATCTTTTTTGCGAATATGCTGTGAGTTTTCTTCCTTGCTGGGATATGTGTTATCTTGCTCAATTGCATTTAATTTGGTATCAATTTGCATATTCTCGTCCTGGGCTGAATCCGTCAAGATTTTCCCATGACACATTTTGCCTCTGCTGTTCCCGTGACACATGTTCCTTCTGCTGTGGCAAGATCTACTCTGTGGATTCATCTTTTCTTCTGAGAAAAGTGTGGCTGTTTTTCCTAAGTTCAGGTTCTCGCCGTTAGGATTTTCTGAGCCTTCACAAATCTGCGGTGATGTCAGTTCAGACATGATCTTTCTCAGTTCAGCAGGGATGAAACTCAAAATCCTTTCTCACTTCAGTCCTTCGGCAAAAGGTTGTGGTTTGTGCCGTGTCATCTGGTTTGCTGTTGGGTGTTTGGGGTTTTAAAGCTGTTTCTACGTCCGTAAGGCTAAATTTTAAATACCAGTCAAAGACTGGCCACAGCACTGGGACTCCTTTTCAAAGAACACCTTGAGCTGTCTGTGCCTCAGTTCTCCAGGTAGAACATGAGAAAACAATATTAATGCCAGTCTAACTTCCTTCAGATACTGCGAGGCTCAGTGCACGACCAGGGGTGAGGTTCTCAGGTATTACAGTAATAGGGGTCACAGGAGTTAGATGGAAAAGTAAAGCAGAAGCTAGTTAAGACTTTCTCAGCTGCAAAGGATTAGTGTTCATTTTAAAATCTCTGGCTCTTGACAAATTGGGAGAGTTACTAACGCACAGCTTAAAAAAAAAAATAAAAGCCAAACCAGCTGAAACAAGGGTGTTAGCAAGTCTGGCAGTGCAGCACAGTGCACCTTATCTCTATCCTGGTGGAAAATCAAAGGCACATTTCCAGCTGTGCCCGTGAGCGCTATTTGGTCACTGAACAAAGCAACTGGCACCTCGTATCCAACCTATGGAATGATCACAGCCTGCTTCAGGTGCACAAACAAGTGCAGAAATGAGCTCCATGCACAGAACTCATTGTTATTCAATCAAGCCTTTAATTGTAAATGTTTTAAGCAAGGAATTGCTCTGTTTTATGAAAGTGTGCTCAGCATTACTCCGCCACAGACATCTGTCATTCAGCAGGCGCCACCCAATAAAAGTGCTTAAAATGTTCTGTTCCTCAATTAAAATATAAACCAGAGCTGTTTAAGGGCTTTTACGAGGTGATTTCTATTTACCTGACAGATTTCCACACTGAAGGAGCACAAAGCAGGATTTCAGTTTCTGATCAGAAGCGATGGCTCTGCAAAATAGTAAAGCTTCAATTGTTTGTGGTTTGGGTTTTTTTTTAACTTCAGGAATAGTAAAAATCCATGAAGAAGAAAGCTATTCCTATGCCAGAGGAAAACTAGGAAGAATTACTAAGGGTTGTTGCTGATAACATGTGCTGTGTTCCCCAAAAGGAGCCAGAATGCTTCATCCCTGGGCTTGTATACTGGAGGAACGGAGATCCAGAATGAACCTCTGGAGCCTGTGCCAGCACCTGCTGGCCTCTTCTTCCAAATTTCATCTGGCAAAAGCCAGGGAAAAGGGTGCTCTGCTCTAGTCTGAAACAGCCTCTTAAGAGAAATAAGACTGTGGTTACACAAAATCTCCCATTTTGCCCTGATGAAGCACAACATCAATGCTCCCATGGTTATTCCATTGCAGATGGATACCTCAGCTCCCATCCTGCCTTACTATGGCTCTAAACAAAGACCTTTTCTTTTCCTCTACTCAAGCATTTTCACACACAAAAAAGAAAAAAAAAAAAAAAGCCAAACCAAAAAACAAGACCTCTACTCCTTGGTCCAGAGCCTCAGAAATTCACCTTCACTGCCATGGGAGATGCCACTTGTCCATGGCACTGTGGCCACTCCAAGCACATCTACTCAGGGTTGAAAAAGCCAGAGATCCCACATTAGAGGAGCCACCTTTTGCAGTGCCACTGCTGAAAGGCTCGCTGAGCACCCATGTGTTGCCTCACCAGGATTTCCCTGTTACTCACCTGCAGCTTTACTTACCTGTACCCTGTCCTTCTCTGGTACATCTCAGATCCTCACAGCAAGACAAACTGGGATACCACACCAACCTACCCCAGCAAACACAGCCTTCTCCCAGGAGTTTCAGGTATCCGGTGTTCATCCTGCCATGCCTTGCTGAACGAACAAAACTGCCTGTGCCGGAGGTAAAAATACTTGCTGATGCTAAACCTCGAGCTGGTGAGTCTCTGCTGAGCTGCATCATCATAGTCTTCCAGGAGAAATGTTAATTCCCTTTTAAAATTAAAGAGAGGAAAAGCAAACAGCAACTAAATCCAAGAACAGGTAGACAACCAGCTCCCGGATTTTGCACTGCAGGTATCAGGAGGCTTTCTGCCTTGAACCACGCTGCTTGGAAATGCTGGGAAATCTCCTGTTAGTCCTTAACTCAGCCTGTTGTGTGTGGTTTTCTTCTCTCCAGCAACAGCATGAGTTAAGGACAAGGCATTAGCCCTCGCTGTGATACCCCCACTGTCAGTTCAAGTCAGACTCTTCACGTTATTTATATGTTCCCTTTTGTAAGTGTATCGATTATACAAGTGAGTTCTCAAGTGCTCAGGCACTCGATACAGCCACACAAAGGAGGAAAATGTCCAGGTTAGCATGGAATTACACATCTGCTGAGCATGCCAGAGGACAGGAATAAATAGTGACATGTACAATTCAAAGCCACATCTTAAGAGCTTTCTGCTTTGTTGCACAGTGATTAAAAATAAAACCTGCATTTCAATTTCCAAAGTGCAGAAACCAAAGTTTGTCAGAGTTATTCTTAGCCATAGCAGAATTGCCACCTTCAGGCCACTTCTGAACACACCAGGTTATTCCATGATAATCCAAAATCCAGTGCAAGCTCCTCCCTCCCCTCTGTTCGCTTTACCCTTTGCATTATGAATGCTGTGGGTAAGGGCTGCCTGTTTCACAGGGGGCTTGGTATCACAGAAAGCTGGTTGTTGATCTCTGGATGCCTGCAGGCCAGCAATCTGTGCTACAAGTTACCCCTCTTAAAAAAAAAAAAAAAATTCACCAAAAAAAAAAAGGACAAGTGGATAAAACTGATACAAGCATCTGTAACAAGCTAATTGGACCCTTGTGGGCAAGATAGCAGATACCAAATTAAAACAAACAAAACATCTCATTGTACAACTGTACTTCCAGGACCACTATCACAAAGGGATCCGTCTGGATTTTTATTTTAGTTTTGTTTTGTTTAAAAGGACCTAATTATGGCCAGAGCTGGAGTATCACAAGTCTGTTTTCATCTATAAAGAAAGGATATTTTGCCTCTGAACCTGAGAAATTGTTAGAAGTTGGTAATTAGTATGACTTGTTAATAGAGTTTGGCTGTGATTAAGCTGTGATTGAGTGTGAGTTTGGTTCTTGTCAATGCGAATGCCTGTAAGGTTGAGAGATGTTTAATGAGACACCTGTTGTCAGCAGCACCCGGTGGGCTTTGTTGCGCCTGATTGGAATTTGTACGGCAGAGCAGGAGCTGCCGGAACAGCAGCAGGAACAGCCCTGGCTGGTGGCTCAGCAGCAGCAGGAAAGGGCCTGAGCCAAACGGAGGGTCAGACCCACCAGGGTACATCCATCCAGCTGCCAGGGCTGCCCCTCGGAGGGAGCAGGTTTGTTCCCTGTGGCAGGGCCAGAGCCGCTCTGGGATGCTCCGGGGACGCGCCGTGTCCCACGGGTCGCGGTGTTTGGGGGGTGCATCATCCACACCCCCCCCAGCCCTGCAATTACAGCTGAGCTGGGGAGTGCAACGGGCAAAAATATTGACATCCGGATTTAGTCGCCACGGGGCCTGTGCCACCGTGCAGTGGTGGGTGCTTGGGAGATGGCAAAAACAGGTTTAAGGCCCCCTCTGCCCCCACAACACGTCCAGCCTGGCAACAGTCACAGAATCACGGAATGTGCTGAGCTGGAAGGGACCCACAAGGATCATCAAGTCCAACTTCTGGCCCTGCACAGGACCATCCCCAAGAATCACATCATGTGCCTGAGAGTATTGCTCTTTAAAATGTGATACTGATGGACAAAGAGCCTGCACAGCCCAGCCCTCGCTCATCCATCCCCTTGGGAATTTTCCTCAAGGGAAAATGTCCCACTGAGTGACTCAGTATCTCCTGGGCTTTGGACAGAGAAAGTTTCCTTCATAGACTACATTTTTTTCTCAAAAATCAGCATAATTTTTCACATGACTCCGTGTAACCACTCCTCACACCAAAATCCAGGCCTGATGATAAATTTGTACTTACACTAATACATAAAATATTATTTCCCCAAAAATGTCTATTAAACATTTCCAAGTGGCTTAAAACGTGCTTAAAACATACCTGGGTTTTACATGCAAAAAGCCAAAAAAGCTGGAAGCAATCGAGCTGGCCTCTGTCACAGTCTTCACAGTCCTTTAATGTCAAATGCCTGAGCAGGGAACAAGAGCAGAAACATTTCAGCTTGTGGAATGTGCCTCGGGAAGGAGCCATTGGCTTTGTGATGGATCTGAGCAGCCACTGGATGGCATTGCTCTACACAAATGGACCTGCAGAGCAAGTGCTGAGCGAGTGTGGGCTGCTGTGCCAAGAAGATTAATTCAGCCCTGAGAGGCTCAGGCCACCCTGACCTTACCAATTCTTTAAATAACATTCCGAGTTCTCTTGGCTGCCTGGCTGGGAGCTCTGGGCACAGAGTTTGGTCAGAGCGAACAAAGCTGACATCCCGAAGCAAACCTGTCACACCAGGCTGAGTGCGTTTGTCTTTCATTTTATGTTAGATCAAATATTCATCCAGTTCTTGATGAGTTTCCTTCTCGTGAGAAGGGAAAAGGAATCATTTATAACCTGTGACTGTGTCAAACCATTGCATCTGGGCGGTGAGCGATGACTTGCCTGAAGCCGCAGTCCTGCGGATGTGCCGGGCAGGCAGCTCAGCTCCCCAGGCTCACGTGGTGCCACTCGGCTCAGGCTGTTGGGATGAGCAGGTTATTCCTGTGTAGTGTGAAAAGCAAAGCTAAAGAAAAGAGAAAAACAATTGGGTGTCTGGCATGTTCTGATGTTCAAGCCCAGGTTATTATCCCACATGCAGTGCTGCTCCATGTGTCAGCAGCCTCTGAGCACGTGTTAATACAACTCCGCTTTCTGCTGCATCACTTATTGATAAGGAATCAGCTGGTGGCCAAATAACCCATATTTTCCCAGTATCTGAACAGGAACACACTATTTGTGAGGGTCAGTTGACAGTCATAGCCAGCACATGTATCTTCAAATTAGGGTATAACCTCATGAGGTGAGTGCTTGTACATGGGCTGGGAGGTAAAGCTGTTCTGGGCACACATTGTCTATTAGTATTGCCCTGGGCTTGACCGGTCTAATAACTTTAATGACCATAGTCAATTAGTAACTCTAGTTACACTGGGATTAAAACTAGGTCATCAGTTCAAGCCCTGCAAAAGCCCTTACACTCCCAGTTCTCAGTTCTATACCCAGACCCCTGCACCCAACTGCCTTTTTAAGTACTGGAGAGGTAGAATGAATAAATTGCTTTGTAAAATAAATGCTACATTTCTTTTATGATCCCATTTGTTTCCTTTTTCTGCACCTACCTCCTAATCCAAACAACAAGAGAATAGTATCCATCTTGATCTGCTCAGCAGTCCACTGGTAAATGCTTTCTGCTGTCAGAAATGCTCAGGCTCGGTAGGAAATTGAGGTTATATCAGCAGTGGGAAGCTCCGGTCCCAGTTCTGGTGGCCACAGCTCTGTTACAATGGCTCCAAGAGGAGACCAGGACAACGGGTGGTGATTAAGACCCATGGGGAGACCTCTGTGAAGTAAAACCAGTGGGCTCAGGGATTTCAATCTCTTTCCACTGACTTTCGAGGAAAAGGCAATTTGTTCCCAACTTCAGTACCTTAGGGCTGTGTTGGAGCCCCGCTGGGATAAATCTGAATATCTGCATTTATTTAACAGTCAGGGAGCATAAAGACTAAAAAGCGGTGTGCTTCCTATTTCTCCTCCACTGCACTCTCTGGAAAAGATCCCCTTGACCCAGCATTCATGGGATGGCAGAAATCCCAACTGGGTGCCCACTGCTGTGGTGACTGTTTTAAGACAGAGCTGTTTTAAGGCATCAGCTCAGCACACAAATTTGCCCTGGATCTTTCTAGAGTCAGGGCAGCACTCCAGACCTCCAAAAAGTCAAGGTGACCTTGGAACCTTGCAGGGCAGTCCAGAATGCTGGCAAACAAAGGGAATTCAGAAAAAATGAAACTCCAGGCTCATTCCAACCCATTACAAAACTCTCAGGAAAAATGAACTGTATCCGCTGAAGTGCCTCGTTCTGTTTGGTGGCACAATGTAACGGGGGATCTGTCACTGTCAGTGCTGCTCTTGTCTCACTGAAAGCCATGGTGCCTTTCACAAGCAGGAAATCAAAATTCCAGCCAGCTGTCCCACCTGCCGGAGCAGCTTCTATTCTGGGCTCCCATGTGCCATAGGTATTGTGCTTATTGATTAGCTGGGGCTTATTGTCCCTTGACATTGTTAGGGAATATTCTCCTGGTTATAATCACCAGAACTGATAAAGGCAGAACATTCCAAGCCTGGCTGCAGCAGCCCAGAAGGGGCTGTGCCAGGTTGTGGATACCTGTCCAGATCAGACTGTGATGGGATTGGCACAAAATGAAAAAAAAAAAAAAAAAAAACCCAACACAAAAAACACACACACAAAAAAAAACCACTAAAAAAAAAGGGATTGTTTTGAGAAGTCACTGAAGTCAGAAAAGACTGTGGGCCTCCCTGACTCTGGCTGTCAATAAGGTGTTAGGTAGGGGAAGATTAACACCCTTTAGCAATGACACAGCTGTTCCATTGAAGGTGATAACATGCAATCAGGGGAGGGAAGAGTCTAGCACGGAATAATGAACAGAGCAAGCAAAGATTAGCAAAAGGGAAGGTTTTAGCCCAAGAAGCTGAAAAAGCCTCTTCAAGCTGATTATTTTAGTGGATATAAATAAGTATAAAAAGATCCAGAGCCTCACATTAGGTCTGCACAACGAGCTCAAATATTTACCTCTCTTTTTAAAGTCAGTCTGGCTCCCAGGAAGAAGAAAAATAATGATAATGTAGAGAATAAACTCCCTTATCTGCCTTGGCAGTGAGCGTGCAGATAAACACAAAAATTCCTACGCTAAAGACAGCATGTAGCACTGAATCTCCTCCTCTGAAAACACAGCAAATTGTGATAAGAGTAGGTTTGGGAAGACAATAGGTTTAATAGTGGAAAGAACCTAGTATTTTGTCCACTCTTGTCTTCCACGGAAAGGAACCAGAACAATCAATTTCTCTCTCTACTGCCAATGGCTAAAGGTAGAAATTGGTGTTTTGATACACCTTCAGCTTTTTTGCTGACTTGACTGAGCTTGTCCCCTGCAACAGGAACCCCTAAGTCAGTAAAATAGCACAGATTTCCACAGGGGACTGTCAGACATCAGGATGCTTAATACAGAGTTAATGGTGGTAGTGCCAGATGTGAGGCCACCATTGTTACCTTTCTGCTCACCCTGTGCACGAACAGCATTTCTTTAGCCATGTGGCCCATTCCACAATAAAATTTTGGCTGGACTTGAGGAAGATGTGGGAGTCTAGCTGAGAGATGGAGGTCAGAATGCGATAACCCCTTTAAAATTCAGCATAGGCTTAAGCTGATCCTGAACCACACCGTAACAAAAACACAGTCATCACAGGCAGTGTTGGGGGTTTCAGCTAACACCCACGTGCAGAGAGAATCCAAATCTCATGGTGCTCACTGATAGAGGGAATACTCTACGTGACCTCTACCAAACCCTTCAAAACCTTGAATTCCTGCTGGGTAAGAAATGAGAACTGCCTATCTATTCCCTAGGAGTCAGGGACCCACTAGTCCTTTCCCACCTCATTCTTCACTCCCCATCCCATCAGTTACATATAATCCATCTGAAAAGCAATTACTCTTAACCCCCACAACCCCAAAGGAAGCAGGTCCTGTTCCTTCCCCACGCTGAACAGTGGCCAGTCACCCACCTGTGGCTGGACCTGCCCCACGGGAGCATCCATGTCCCTTTCCACCCTGAACTGCTCTGCAGCCATCCTGCATTTCTAGGAACAGAGTGAGACAGGCCGTGCCACCGGCTCGCAGGGATGTGACAAGAGCTACATCTGTTCGCTCTCCTCGGCGTTCAGGAGCTGTGACATTGCTATGGGTACAGCCTGGAACAGCACAGGCAGGAGCTCTAGGGAAGAGGAGAGGGTCTGGATGGAAACAATAACAACCGCAGGGACACCACCGGCACCAGCGGGAGCAAAAATGTTGCTTTACCACTTCTGAGTGCAGCAGAGCATATGGCCAGTCTGGGACTGTTGTCAGCAGCCCAGAATGGGGTAGCTCTGTTCTGGCAAACACCATTTTTTGCCTTTATGACCAAAGAATAGTTGCATGTTGGAAGCTCTGTAGTTGCTAGGGGAAGAGCCATTAATATGCTGGTGACTGAGAAGTCAGCCAAAGCAAGTGCTGAGATAAAATTACTTTTTCCCACTTCTATTTCACCCCGAGTGTGTCATCCAGTGTGTTTTCTCTGCTCAGGGTACCTCATGCACACTGTGCTGTGCTAACTTCTTTATCATGTCTGATTTTATTTCTCACCTTTCCCAACCACGACTCCAAAGAATAATACTAATCTGACAGATTAGAAAGACTTCTTACATGATAAATGCCTGCTTACTGGCAGAGTAAGATTTCAGACTGTTTTTCTCCCGTAAAAATACTTTTCTCTAATAGCCTGAGAAGAATAGGAAATAAAATAATAGTGATGGTAATGGTGAGATCATGCTGCTAAATCAAAGCATGAGACTGGGAATACATCCACAGGAGGGAGATCCTATGGAGTAGTGAATAATTTGGTGATGGGGCTCAAGGGTGTTACCTGGTTCCCAGCACACAGGAAGTTAACAGGCTTCTCCCTGCCCAACTCCTGGGGTAACTATTGGGCAACTGTGCATAATCTCATTTCAGAATAGCAATTTTTTTTCCCCTCTGTAGTTTTACTCCACTGGGACAAGTAGTGTCTTCCCAGGTAAGGCTCTCCCCTTCCCCACTTGGAGCCTGTTTCTCCGTACAGATCAGTGCAGCCCTCAAATCTTGCCTGCACATGGTGACAAGTCCAATTCTGGAAAGGTTTATTCCAAACCAGAACAAAGTATTCTTATTCCAAAGTAAATACACCTGTAAATCTCCTGATTTCAGAGTAGAGTTCACAAAGTAATGGAGTGAACACAAGGTGAGCATCCCTGGGCACCCCTCCCTCCCTCCAGCTCTGTCGCCATCCATAAATAACAGTGCAGCCATACACAGAAGATGAGATTTTTTTTTTTTTCAAAAGCCCTCAGTTTTAAAGTAACTGTTCCCAATTCCCTGCAGTAATTCCCCAGACATGTCCCCTTTCCCCTGCTACACAGGAGTACAGCTCCAAACCATTCTTGAATGAATCAGCTCTGCTTTGCCTGTTCGCTCTAATCCACACCACTTACAGCTATTTTCAAAACTGGGAAACAATACAAAGCCACACTTTGTGTGATCATGCAATACCCTGCAAACACAACTATTCATTAAAAAAAAATAGACTGCCAGCTCCTGACTCTGCTGTGACACAGGCACTTTTTTTTTTTTTTCCACCAGAGGATTTTTTTTTGCATCATGAGGCGCCGAACAAAAGTCACGAGCAGTTCCTCTGATCAAAAGAAATCTGTGCTCGAGTCTGTGGCTGGTTCACCCCGTCCCTTCATGCCAGACACTGCTCATTTCACTGAACACTCACTCTGCTCCACACTTGGCCCTTGAGAAGTCAGAGCAAATTCAGCACTGTACAGCAATACATTGAGAACAAATGTGTTGTTTCCATCAGTGGAGAAAGAATTTAACTATTCCTGGGACACAGAAAGCTCATATGCAACACCAGAATCTGTTAATATTTTGCCTATCCTATTAGTATGGATGTACCTGGCTTTGTCCTGGTGCTGATTAGTTGTATATAGAAATGGTATTAATTTTTAAAATGCTTTGCTTTCATTTTACAGATCAACTAAAGTCTGAAAAAAATTATAATAAATACAATAACCAATATGTCCTAACCAGTTTGAAAACCGTCTCAATCTTAAGTGCATTTTATCTAAAGATTTTGTGACTGTTCATTTCATCACAGGGTCAGAGTAGGATTTCAGGTGCAGAGCTGCATTCCCTGTATCTGCTCCCTGGCAATATCAGCCCCTCCAAACACACTGAGTGGCTTCGCTCTGCTCCATATGCAGGTACTGTGCAATAAATAACGAGCCATGTAATTATAGTTAAAGTACTGAATCAGTCTCTGAAAGTTTGGAGTGTAGGAGGTGAGTTTTGTGAGGACAAGAACAGCATTTGCTGAATGTACTTTGGATAACTTCAATCAAACCTGAACTAGAGTGCTGTGGGCTGCAAGATCTACAGAAAAATGCATCTCTGTTCTGGATGAGACTTGGCTATTTTTTCCATTGGCTTCCACATTAATTTGGAGCAAAACCACAAACACCAACCTTTTCCATTAAAGAAAACAAAAATGCATCTCCAAGGCAGTGGGAACCATGAAATCAGGAGCTGAAATATGAAGTTGTGGCTTCTTTTTAAAAAGCCAAAGAGTAGCTGGGAACCTCAAAGTTCCCAAAGAGCCAGGAATGCTTGACCGCCATCCTTACAGCTTGCTGACTTCCAACATATGGATGTGGAAGGGAAAAGCCCTGATGTGGCAATCCCTGAGGAGTGTGTATCATATTATAAGCCCCCAGTTGACCTCCTACAGCTCCTGCACAGAAGCCATAAGTCTTGTAAAACCAAATGTCCACTTGAGCCTTTCCTCTACAGGAAACAAAGAGGCAGCTTGGGATCCAATGCTCCCACCTCCTGGATTCTCCCTGGCTTGGCAGATGTGCTGCAAAGGAAGCAGGAGCCAAGGAGCCCGGTGGCTCCACGCACTTCCCCAGGCAGCTGTGACAAAATCAGCTAATTGGTAGGAAAAAGCAGATTCTCTTGTAACTTGGGCGGCATCTGATCCATCAGTTTTCTTTAATGGAAAACCATTCCTTGAGGGAACTGCATCTGCTCCAGTCAGTAAGTTCATGAAAACCACAAGGGCAGCCGTGAGCTTTATATCATGCGTGGGCATAAAACTCCACGTCCTTCACCAGAGAAGAAATAAATCATTATCCGAATTTCACACATGGTGAAACTGAGGCATTGAGAGGTGCAGTTCCCTGACCAGAATTCACAGATTCCCTGGTCCAGGTAGGGCTGATTGTAAGCTCTCCTGACCTCTGCTCTTTTAGCACAGGCTGTGCTTCCATGTCATCACTGCACACAGGCAGCCACGGTGGCAGAAGGCCACAGACTAGTCTTTCTCACCTCTGGAATACGCAGCATCACTGCTCAAACATCACTTCATATTAAAATATTCTGAACTTTTCATTTAAATGAAAGGGTGCTCTTCAAGATGAGGGAAGAGTGAGACTCTGATTCTTTGTCTGGCAAAAACTACAGTTGTCTGAAGAAAATATCCTTCCTCATAGACTAAAATGGAATAATTGGAAAGCCGTTAACAGCTATTAGTTTGGTGATGAGAAGGCCCTATTTAGTGAGGCTAAAGGATTAAAGAGGAAGCAATCTGAATTCCCTCTCTCACAGCACACCCCCTCCAAAACCTCCTCCTCAGCTCGACCGCTGCCCGGCTGACTTTAAACTGCCAACGCCGACAAAAAGGGGATGTTGCATCTTTTATAAACAGCCTTTTGTTTGCCGCTCTGACACCTGCGAAAAGCAAAATTGTTATTTTCTTGCTGCTTGTTGCTAGTTTGATGCCCGCTCTGGGGCCCTACATCAGAGACACTGTTCAGAACAGGTTGCAGGGGTCCGTTTCCGTGCTGTCTGCCGATGGTGCTGCCTGAAGGAAAACCATGGAAACGGAGTTTGACAGGCTCGCGGGGACCCACGGCTGCCAGAGCCGCTGTCTTTGAGCGCCTGATGAAGACATCACAGAGCAAACACAACATTAAAACACTGCCGGCTGCTTTGCATCACTTAGAATGCAAATCTCTTTGTTCTGCTCGGCCCTTGCGTTTGGTAGCCGAGGAATCCGTGCCATCAACTAACACGGATTTGACGACCTTTTTTCCTTCCCTGTACAATCCCCTTCACCACCACCCCCCCAAAAAAAAAAAAAATCATTTTTTGCAGGAGAGAGCCTTGTATGGGGATGTACATGTGAAACGGCCCTGGCTTTTTGCAGTTCCTGGGATTTCCACTCACAAATTAAATGCCCACATTGCAGAGCAGAGCAGGCTGGGCTGCTTTGTTGCTCTCTGTGCATTATTTGACTTGGATTCATTTACATGGCAACTCACAGGGGTAAATTTTATGTCATCTTTATGTCATGGATTAAAAGGCAAAACTAATCCTTTATTTGAGCAGCAGGTCCCTTACAACCCTTCAAGCCACACTGATGGAAACGGAGGGGGAAAACCCCAAACCATGCCACCTCCAGAATTCCACATTTATGACTTTCTATGCTGAATTTGAGGAGCTGCATGGTTATTAATTCCCTCCTCCCTTTGCAAGCAGCCTGTATTTTAGTTGCAATTTCTGATTGGCTCAGTCAAGGTCAAAACTCCTAAATCATCTAGACCTGTGCCTTGGTGTTCAGATGGGCCATTTCTGCAGCTCCTGCCAAGCTGTGCTGAACGAGGGGCAGCCAGGAAGATTTTTGTGCTGACTGGAGAAACTCTGGTAAACGTCTGCAGAAGGACAGAGCTGGTGGGGGACAGCAAACAAACCGATCATCCTCTCAGAAACAGGAATTTATCATTTTGTTCTCCCTGCACTGCCCAACTCGCCCATTACTCACACTGGGAGAGGGTGATGGTTGCTTAGCTGGCAGCAATCCCCAATTAAGGGTTACTGCTCACAACTGGGAAATCATTTAAGCACAATGTATAAGTCCCCTCCATCAAGATTCAGTAGGACTCACGTGGGTATTTAGCTTAAGACCATCCTCAAAGGCTGTCCTGAAAATACAGCTGGAGGCCTTATCTGAAAAGCTTCTCCAGAAGTTTGGGGAAGCTGGTGCTCAAGGGCCCCAGAAAGGAGCCCGTGACCTGTCCCTGCCTGGGCTGGAGGACTTGGCAGCAGATGAGGCATCTTCATGGCTGTACCTTGGGGTTACACCAAAATGAAGCTACTGCCTCCTGCCCACATCTCTTCCACTGAGAACAATCCATAGAAAGGCCACAGGTTTGAGGCCCTCATTTTTAGGGGGATCAGTTCTACAACTGGGAACGAAGGACAGACTTAAGAACAAAGACATTTCCAAGTCATAGCAAAGTCCTCTCCCCTTTCCTTGCCACTGCCACAGTGGATGTTGGTCTGTGCTATCTGTGGGTCCATCAAAGTCAAGTGTCTTCACACAAAGCCAGAGAAGAACAATATGCCCACACAAGGTTTTCTAGTGTTTTCAGTACAAGTCCCAAGCTGCTTTGGCAGCTACAGGCTGGAAAAGACACACTTTACAGCACAGGTTAGCTGTGTGTGCAGAAAATATTATTTGTGGCCAAAACTAGTGTGCAGTTATTGGAAAATACGGCTGTAACTCTCCGTGTGAGTGTTGAGGTGACGTCACACAGTATTTTGGCAGTCACCAAGGAGATCAGGTGCTCTCTGCTTCCTATGCTGCTTTGGGTTATGCAAGTCTTTCTCCTTTTCCACCCTTTTCCTTTCTTTTCAGGCAGACTCCTGGAAAGACCTTTTATTTTTTTACGGACTCATTGACTGAGCTTTTCTGATTCAAATCCCTCTGCAAGACCTTGCAGAAATGACATCAAAACATCACCATTTTGAGCCCACATGCTTTTCCTGCCCACTGATGTCCTTTGAGTTTGAATTGCAGTGTTTAGTTTTGACTGTGAGGCAAAGTTGGCAGTTTCCTGACTAACCCAAAGCGAGGTCAGAAAAGAAGAATGAAAACCAGAAAGGCACCCCAGAATGTCTGAGCAGAAGACAATCAGATTTCTGTGTCAAAAAGAGGGCAAAACTAAGGATGTGGGACTTGCATGAAAAATCTTGTAGACAGTTATTTTTTTCCTCTTCCTTTCTCTCACAGTGGGACAAATTCCACTTTTATTTCAGTTCATCTGTAAAACATGAGGAGCCAGCTGAGCGTAGCGTTGGTTCAGAATGAGGGCAGCTGACAAGGGAAAGGTAAAAGGAACTTGTAACTGCTGCAGTTCTCTCCAAGAAATTATTGCAACATGAAAAAAAGCCCTCAAACTAACTTCCAAAGGATAGAGGAAGGCACTAGGACATCATCTAACATTTCCTGACATAGCAGACTCTAAGGTATAATTATTAATGCATTAGCCATTTAAATATAGGCCATCACCTCCTGTTGTCTCAGGTTTTCTCGATCTCATTGTTCTCTAGTGCTCGCTTAGGATGGGTTGCAAATAGGAAAGAGGCAGCTCTAAGTGTCTGGGAGCAGAGTTAATGGTCAGAACTTGGGTGCAGGTGGAAAAGCAGAACATGAAAGAGCACCTTAGCTAGAAAAAGGTTGGGACAAACTGCTTTAGCTCACACATAAGATATCTGGAGTATTTTTGGAGTCAGTTCTAGCACCAATAGTTCTTCACACTACTATAGAACTGTATAAAGTTCAACATAGTTGGACACCACTCTTTGTTACTTCAATTCAGGGCCCATGATTCCTGAAGAGTAAAGGCTGCATTTCATACCGAACGTACTCTCCAAATGCTCCTTCATCCTCAAAGACTTTGGAAATTAATCACCAATACAAGCTGTAAAAGACTCTTCACCAACAGCACGTGTCACTTCCCAAGGAGAGCAGAGAGGTATGATGGCACAGGGCATTGCCAGGGAACTGTCCCCACTGACAGTGGCACTGCTCAAGTGGGGTCTGAGTCCCATCAGTGGATCAGACCCCTCCCCTCCAGACAGCAGCACTGATCAGAGAGTTTGGGACTCCCAGCATGCTACGATTTGCAAGTCTACAGCTATTAGACAGCGAGGGAGATTCAGAAACAGCCTAATTAGTTGCATTTTCTTTTCTAACCCCAGTCAAAAACCAGTCAGACTGTGCTTTAGATTTGACATCCTATTAAATGCAGAACACAGGCCAATAGCTTTCATTTTCCCTTGTGATGCCACAGACTGTTGTTTTTATAGTTTGACAGAGAGACATAATTAGGCCTCAGAAAGGACAAGTCTAGACTATTAGTTCCCCACAGAGGCTCCCTGGAAAATCAGAACCCACAATTATTCTCCACTTTCCCACTGAGGCAAATTTGCAGATATCTGCTCTCCTGCCTCAGATTTTCTGCTCACAACCTTTAAGCCTGGGACTTCACTGTCCTTTCACTTGAAGGGCACAAGGGAAGAGACAGGGAAGGATGGTGCTGCTGCTGGATTTTCCAAAGGGCAAAGGCATTTTAAGGACAATTCATGGCATAGCTAATGCTATAAGTGTGAGGGCTTCTCAGTGCTGCAGGCAGAGCGGAAGACAAATTGATTGCCATATTTCTGCCCCTTCAGAATTGGGCTTCAAAAAAATAGAAGTTACAGTTTTTTGCCTCAATCACATGTAGAATGAACCAAACACAGAGCAGCAGCCTGAGCATGATTCCTCTCCTGGTGTCACAGCAGCCGTTATCAGAGCAAGGCATTTAGTGACACTTCTCACTGAGACCTTGCCCTCTCTGCTTTTGAGTTACCTGCAGCTTCACTTTTTGTTTCTCAACAACCAGGAAGCAAAAATCAGTCTCTGGCTACCACAGTCTCTCCCTCTCAAGCAGTTCCTTAGTCTTTCTTTGCCAAGTGGTACATACCAACTTCCCCTTGCTTAGTTTCCAAGTGCTTGGATGGTTTCTGAACCTCTTCTGTTGAGCTGCAACCTTGGACACACCTGATTCAAAGGAGCTCTCAGGCTCAATACGAGCATGGAGCACTGGTCTTTTGTTTTTGCAGCAGCATCATATTTCAGATGCATCTTCAGTGTATAATCCCCAGTAATCCTCAGTTCCTGATGTGCCTAGCCAGCAGTCCCTAATTCTGTGTCAACCACCCTACAGCTGTCTTTTTTGTCTCACATGTTACTCTTTTCAAGCCATTTCCCCAATCTATCAGCACTGTATTGAATTCTAATCCTATCTTCCAAAGTGTTACTCAACCCGTTTGCTGGGAAATCAATTCACAAGGAACATCAGCTCCTGTTCCCTCTGGCCACCTGCTTCCCACTGCAAACCTCTGTGCACGACCTGCCCCTGTCCCAGGGAGGTGCTGTGCAGAACATGCAATGGTGCCCTACTCGAGACTATTTTGCTCCATGGAATCACAGGATCACAGACTGATTTGGGTGGGAAGGGACCTTAAAGATCATTTCGTTCCAACCGCCTGCCATGAGCAGGGACACCTTCCACTAGACCAGGTTACTCCAAGCCCTGTCCAATGTGGCCTTGAACACTCCAAGGATGGGGCATCCACATCTTCTCTGGGCAAACCCTGGATGCTTGATACCACAGAAATGAGCAGAAATTCTAGACAGAGCTTATTTGCCTCTCAACAAGTGCATGAAAATGTTTTCCATTTCTAATAATGAAGGTTTATCCCTTACTTTGGCCATGGGTTCTCACATCCCTACTCGGCTGCAACAGAAACCAAAGCTCTTCAGGGGTATGCAGTTGCTAAATGTCCCCACTGGTGACACTGGCACCTTTTCTGGGCTGAAAGGGTCATGCAGAGCCGTGCAGATGCCGAGTGCAGCCCAGCACCCTGTGAGCACTCAATTAGCCCAGCCGTGTCTGCTCAGCCTCTCAAGCACTCGGTGGAAGTAAAATGCTTACACGATCCCTCTGCCTACACGGCCTTGAAATCTTTAGGGGGCCTGGCTTTGCTGCCTGGTTTTCCATTGACAGGCTGATAGAGACATCACAAATCTCTCCAAAGGCCAGTCACTAGGCTTCTTTCAACATCAAAGGGTGTCAATGTTCACTCTGCCTCAGAGCCTGGGGCAATATAAATCACACATGGATATGTGAACTGAGTGTTTGAGGTTAAATTCTCTCTGTATACACAAAAATTTCACCT
The DNA here is from genome assembly GCA_035584735.1 of Pseudotriccus pelzelni. Classification (NCBI taxonomy): domain Eukaryota; kingdom Metazoa; phylum Chordata; class Aves; order Passeriformes; family Tyrannidae; genus Pseudotriccus; species Pseudotriccus pelzelni. The sequence goes on along the minus strand of JAWMRA010000016.1, from coordinate 4,322,755 downwards.
TGGGTAACTGATCCTATTGTGTTGCCTCCCCATCAACATCAAATGCTTTTTGTAAATCACAATAGTCCAATAGAAAACAAAGTTTTATAAGTGAAAGAAAAAAAAAGGAAGGATGAACTAGGGTGTTGCGGGAAAAGATTGAGTCATTTTAAATATACATTGTCATTATCTTGAAAGAAAAATCATTGAATGGATGGGGTTTTTGTTGGGCTCTTTCAATGCTCCCTGGGCCTGAACTGAGCCTCCCGTCATGGGGATGTGAACCACCTTCCCTGGATCATCTCTGGTGTTTCTTCCTAAAACCACTTGCCCCCCCAGCCATGCTGACAGCTGCCCATGGAGCACCTGCTCCCCACACTGCTCCTCCCTCTCCCATCCCGCTGTCCCACAGTGTGAGCCGGGCTGCCCAGATGCCACCTCCTGGCTCCAGCCATCAGCTGGAAAAGGCGGAACGCCCGGGTAGTGGCTGTCGGGAGAGTCTGATTCACCCTGACTGGCACAGTTGTGGCACCTCTGCGGGGAGTCTCTGCCACCTCCAAACAGGAGACGGGACAGCTGGGGCTGTCAGTAAATTGCACTGCACAAAGATAGCTCCCGTGCCTGCCTGGCCTCCTCCCTGGCAGGGGCTCTGGTGGCAGAGCTACATCAGCACATTTGCACGACGTTGCACCGCTGCCAACTGGCCCTGCCTGCTCCGAGCAGCAGCCACAGGCACCTGATGCTGCTGCCCAGAGAACTCGGTCCAGCATCTTGCGGGGTATTCAAGAGATCATCCTGCGTCACAGAGTGCCAAGTCCCCGGGGCTTTCACTGTCCCCAGGAAAGAAATGGCTGTTAAATCCAGGCTGTTGGCTACTCGATAGACTCGCTCAGCTCCCTGCATCTCATCTGCACTCTCAGCAGCAGGTTACATCCCTGGTTCGGCAGGGCAGGGAGCGAAGCAGATGGAGCTCAGCAGCTCCTGCCTCCTACTGCAGAGCACACACAGCTCACCCTCCCTGCCGCCACTGCTGCTCCTCACACCAGAGAGGGGTTTTTCCCCTTGGGCAGCCACCCAGCCAGCCTCCAAGGCTTTGCACTAAGCAGAAACAGGAGCTGGGAAACTACCTGCCTTAAACGGTGTGGGTTTAATGAGATTTTTTATGACCTCTGCAGTAAATTGCCTGTGCTCAGTATTGTGTTGGAGTAAGTAACACCCGGCAGAAATCATAGCGAGGCGGTAATTGCGGAGTAGCTGCCTAAGATCTCCCTGCCATCAGGCAGGGGTTTTCATTTCATACATTAGTCACAATTTGCATATAATCATAGTCATAGTTGCATATAATCAGTACATCCCTTTGAATGGGAAGAAGGAAAAAGGGGTGAAAGCTGCCCAGCACTGGGGAAATGCACGGTGTCGCTGTGGGTTTTATGGATCTCACATCACTCCCAGCTTGCCAGGGGCCGCATTGCTACTCGAGTCACACACCCCTTAACACAACCTCTGGATTAAGGCAGAGAAAATGTGTTCGCCTGGCCATTTCTGAAAGGTTTTAGTGAGCACTGGGTGCATTATACATCAGATTTTCCATTATTGCCATTGCCCAAGCTGCAACAACAGCAGATTCCCAACCATCCTAACAAAAAATACCTTTTTTTCTGGAAAGCTATTCCTTAGAAATAATGACTCCTCAAAGGGATGGAGGGAGTGTCTCTGGCTCCCTTCCTTCTCCCACAAAACATCCTCATGCCCCTTAAATCCATGTTTGCTCTCTGATTGCTGCCAAATGCACCAAGCAGTTATCCTACCTTCAAACCTCTGAGTTTTTGGATATCGTATCCTGGCTTGGTTTTGGTTCCTGATCCCTCCTGCTGCTCCTCACCATTGCAGCTGTCACGGCAGGAGTGAGGATGTGAGCCTGGGCTGTGTGATCTCCTTGGGAGGTTATCAGGACACCGTGGCAGAAGAGACAGACCTGTCAGGGACAGGCACCAACCCGAAAGGGCAATTGCTTCTGTGTCGCTGAAACAGCCTGTGCTTTGCAAGGAGGGGACAGGCTGATATTATGAGACACTAAACAGCTTGAAAAGTCAGAGGTGATGGTCAGAAAAATTTCTCCATCACCTTACTTGGTGCAGGAGATATTCATCACCTCAACCCTTCAAAGCCAGCAACCACAGCTAGAGAAGAACTATATTCTAGCAGACATAATCCTTGTTTGGCACAGCAGTTCTTGAGGCAACATTTCAGGCTGTAACTGGGGGAATTGTGCTTCACCAACAGCCTCCAGCTTTTCACCCAGCAAAAGAGCACGGCTTTCCCTGGGATTTTAAACAGCCTAAAAGGACCATCATGGGATATTCACTCATTTTTATCCACTATTGTGAAATAATCATGTGAAAATCTTTATGGTTTGAATAGCATTTGTCTCTTTCTGTTTTTTATTTTTAAGCACAGTCTGCTCGGCTGCAGTCAGGGAATGATTATCTTGCAGAAGTTGTACCTTGTCCATTGACTCTCTGGGCCCATCTCATGTCTGGCTTAAAATCTGCATAATGAGAAGAAAGCCATTTTCCTTGCGATCCATTCTCCTGTTCAAAGCTCCTCACGCGCCAGGTTGTTGTTTTTTAATCACACAAAATGGTATATATTAATGAGCTCTGAAGTTACATAAAGATAGATCTAAAGCATAAAAACACTAATATGCCCTGTAGCATTCAGCGCTTTGAACACGGAATGGCATCTGTGTGAGAGTGTGATTGCAGGCAGCTATGGAAACCAGTGCCAAAAAATGAGGCAATGCTGAACAAGTGGTGTAAGATTGGGAAAAAACTGGGAATGAAGATATTCAATTTGCATTAAAAGGCCTAGCACACTAGCAGCCCAAATTGTGCAACTTTCTGCCTTTAAATGATTATTTTCTGGTTCTGCTGCCAATGTGGAGATTGTTTTTTTCCTGGAAGAAAATTTCCCTCTCCCTCCAGCCCCCAACAGAAATACAGGACGAGCCAGTTCCCGGGTCAGATGTGGCTGTTCCAAATGGGACAAGTTTTGCAACCATGGAAAAGTGCAAGGTCTTCCCTTGTCTTTGCAGTCATCCTGAGCAATTTCCTTCTCATTTCCAGATGGTGCCAATTAAGAGTAAGAAACCCTGCCCCAACGGTTGTTAACAAAACAAGCACAATCTGAGACTTTAATGAGTAAAACTACAGTCACATCATGTGCCCAAGAGAAGCCAAAACGAAAAGAACGAGGGCAGTTGGAAAACACTTGGGTGGCTGCACCTTAAAATTGTAAAATGCTGGAGGATTTTTTTACCATTCTTTTAAACTGTAAAATGATAGATTATATTTTTAATACTAAGGGTTGCCTTCTACTGCTCAGTTCAGTGGGATTATTTTGAGGCCTACAGATAATAATTTGGATAAACCATTCCAATCAGTGACCATTCCAATCAGCTGGCCCATATGTAATTCATATTAGAAGGTATTTTTCTAATACATTATTGAGTTAATTTTATTAATCAGTAGATGGTAATTAGGATAGCATCCATGCTTTCAAAAACAAAATCAGATGCTTCTGGTTAGAAGAGTTCACCATTGAAACATCACAAAAACAACCAGCTAAAAATAGAAGCTCCATGAACTCAGGCTACAAACCAGATTCGCAGGTTTTATGTCACGGGGAGGCAATTAACTATTTTCACAGATTACCTGAGGGTGTAATGGATGATCTGTCACTTGAAAACCACAACTTGAGGGCGAGCACCTACCAAAAACCATTCTCTGCTGCAGCTGTGTGCAACTTTTGGAAACAACGCAGTGGATCAGAAGAGGTAGAAACTAATGGAGGGCATGGGAGATAAGAGAAGTGATGTGGGCAGACCAAAGGCCCATCTATCCCAGTGATTTCAGATGTCCAACAGCAAGCACAGGGAATCAGCAGGTATCATAGGAGACTATTTTGTGGCACACTCTCCCAAGAGGCTGCCTGAACAGGGATGCAAGGAACACATCAAGTGTAACACCAATTTCCAGCTCAAGTCTCCTCCTTAAACCTCCTGTTCTCCCTGCCCTGAAACCACCAAGCTTATCATATGCCTTGGGAAGCAAAGCAGGCATGTTCCCAGACTGTCCTTCAGAGAATAAGCCTCTACCATGGCACAAGAAGATCCAGGGCCTTAAACTTAAAACTCCCTCTGAGGGACATGTATCTCCTTATCAAGCCCTCATTGTCCAGGAGTCTTCTGAGAAATTCATAAAGGTCACTCCAGTTCTGACAGCAAGAAAACTCCCTCAAGCTCAGACTCAACTTCTGCACCAGTGCAGAGCCAGCTGCTGAGCACAGGGAGGAGGTTTACTACAGCAAATATAGGAAGAGAGATGGGAAAGATCCTTTGGATTAGGAAACCCTGAGGTTGAGTCCAGGCACAAGGAGTCAGTTTAGAAAGCAGATTAATACTATACACAGGGATTTCTGAGCCAGCAAGATGAGCTATGCTTCATACTGCAATCAAAAAAAATTAGAGGCAGCAAGAGGTTACATCATCCAGGTCTTAATCCAAAGATACACATACTAAAAATGTGGCACACGGTTAAATGCTTTCCTAGGTCAGAGACCTAATTTGCTCCCTGTCAGGAGGGCTGTTCCTATCACGGACAGTGTTTGGGCTAATTAGACTCTGCTCCTAGCCACTGCAAGAGCAAAACCCAAGGCATGAATCCTCTGGCACTTGGAAGTGCTGTCAGCACTTTACAGATAACAACAAATGATAATAACCACCTTTGTGTTTGAGGTCTGTGCTTGGGGTGGTTTCAGGAGTGATCAGATGCAGCAGGGAAATTTTCCAAGCCCGTCAGGACAGAAAGATGCCCCAGATACAAATCTGGACACAGAGTTATTTTTGTGCACTTTCTTATCTCGCCTCCACTTTCAATTTCTAAACATTCCTGCAGATCATCCCTCCCCAAATCTTGCACTTTTGATGCTAAACTGTATCACTGCTGGGTGTGATCTTAGGCTTGCAAAGTACTTTTGCTCTTGCATGACTAATTTGCATGCACAATTAACTTGCATGCACTTCCACAGTGGATGATGGTATTTCAGATGCTCTCCTGCACCGACTTGTTGCAGGTGACTTTTAGCCTTGTGAGGAAGGGACTGTTGCCCTGCTGTGTGTGGAGGGGGGCCCCAATTCCACTTCCCTCACAAACAACATCAGCGATGCCACGATGCTCGCTGCATCTGCAAATTTAACACATCATTGGGCGTATATTTTGGGCAAGAAATTCCACAACTGCTTCCCGACAGCACTGCCACCGCTTTGTTTTCTGAGATCCGGCTTCATTTTTGAACCCAGTTGAAACATCTCCTATTCCATCACACAGTAAAGGAGCTTCGCTCACCCGAGTTACTACAGTCATATACTAAAGAACAATAATATCTGGTTATGAACAATTACAGGTTGATTGCTTGTCTGCCTTCCCTCTAGTCTCTCTAAGCTGTTCACAGCCTGACACGGGCGCTGCCTCGCTGGGCGAGGGCCGCCAGCCAGGGCTGCGAACACTAGATGGCACTTTGCAGCAAGGAAGGTTAAGAGTTTATGCAATTAAATGCAGACCCCATTTGTTGCCTCATTCACAGGACAAGACACTTCCCTCACTGTGTCCTCACCACCTCCTTGGTTCTAACTCGGTGTTTAGTCCACTGAGAAAAATTCGATCTGTTCCCAGAGAAATTCTCGCCTTCACTGATGGATAACTCCACTCTGGTGACATAAGTATTTCATAATGAGCTCTAGCATACATTAATATCAAACCACTTTGTGTTTCCCCTCAAGCTGGAGCATATGCAAGGAGCATCTACGTGATAATGGCTAGGCCAGATACTCCAAAAGCTCTTCCTCCTGATTAAAAGACAAAACCAGACCCAGCAACAATCTCATTGCCATTTACCGAACTGCTGCATCAGAAAATGAGGGTGCCGCTTCAGGCCTAGAGATTCCTCCTGCCTTTCATACCAGACTCTGACTGGTACTTCTTGGATCATTTCAAAGGGCCAGATGTTGCCCTTGGCTCGTGCCTGGAATTTGCTGGCCCAAGGGGAGCTAAGTGATAGTGTGTTACAGCCACGCTGCAAGGGAGCAGCAAGAAAATTGTCCAGCCCTGCAGAATGGGCTCCACCTTGGAACAGTGACAGGGAGATGTGCAGGTGCCTCAGACGCTCCTCTGGGTTGGCTGAGGACAAGGAGTTGCCCTTTCCCTGCTGACACCTGGGCCAGCACTCATGTGAACGTGGCTCCTTTTATTTATCCCTGCGGCTACACTGGAATAGTAACCCACAGCCAGCCTCAGCCTGCCTTGCAGAGCAGGTACGTGAACGTGGTCTGGAGCATCCTCCTCCTCCTCTCCTGGAAGCTGAGGTTTCACCCCACCCTCTCCCAAGCCTGGCCTGCAGGCACCACAGTAAATAACTTGCTGCTCTCTATTTAGGAGCAAGGTAAACGGGCACCCATTATGTGGCAAACATGATGGGCAGAAGGCTTAAGGCTGCTCTCAAGACACATGAGGAGCTGCAAGTGCCCATCCTCCCAGCACTGGGCCCTTCTGCAGCACCTTCCCAGTGACACCAGCACAGGCTGCAGTGTCACACCAGTGGCAGGGCAGTGAAGGCAGAGCTGGCAGCACGAGCTCCCCACCCGGCGGAGCAGAAAGGCCACGTCCTGCCAGGCAGGATACAAACAGCTGCACCATGGGCTCACCTGAGCTGATGCCCTTCTTCACCTCTTCCTCCCGACATCTCCCAGATAAAATCCAGGGTAAATCTCCCACTAGTGCTACTTCACCTGTTCTGGAAACCTTTTCCAGTCTTTTATAGCTATTATTCCTTCATCCTTTTGACTGTCAACTGTTGCTACTCCCTTAGAGCAGGAGCGTTCTTGCCCAGCCTGATCTTTTCCAAGGTCTTTCTTAGCTACTTTCAAAACAGACAATGCACTTCCCACCTTTTGTAGCTTTATCCCTATCTTTTAAATAAAAGATTTCTACACTTTTGAAGTCATCACCTGGATTATCTCTTTTTTTCTCTTATCCTTCCCTATCTCCTCACCAAGGGCAGCATATCATTGCTTGGAAGTATTTCTTCTCTCTTCCTCCTTCAGGTCACTCTACCAGAATCTCTTTTTACTCCAGCCACCAGTCAGGAAAGCAACTTGCTTTTCCCCAAAGTCTCAGCTATGTGGTGTCTGAATTAACCAGACTATTAGAAGAATTGAACACACATCTGTACAGGTTCCCTTATTCCAGAAATTCCTTATTCCAAAGCAACTGGATGGATGATGCTCAAAAGCAATTGCAGTTTCTGATGCTATCACAAACATTGTCCTCCTCCAATTTAGTCAGCTGAATTCATATTACTCTCTCTCTCGCTTTGGCCTGCTTTGACATTGTTTCTCGTCTCTTCAGGCAAATTCCAGACAGATCCCTTTAGGATTTTTATCCAAGGACTGAATAGACATCTTGAAGTTGTACATCAGCCCCACAGCCACAGCTAAACAGCCCCAGTAACTACCAGCACATGCTGATGGCCTGCACTGCTGGTGTTGGCTTCACCAGCAAGGGCAGAGACAATGAAAGAGAGAGAGATGGTAACAGAAAGGTGCTGCCCAGGACACTGGTGGGGCCACACCTCAGCAGCATCAGACCAGCATGGGACCAGCCTGCTCACCCGCTGGGAATGGGGAAAACTCCCGCTCTCGGTCCCCTCATGGGAGTGTGACATGGGAGCTGGAGGCTGGCTGGTCAAAGGGCTCCCTCCTGCTACTGCTGACACCTAATGCTGAGCACTCCCACCCAACACCCACACAGGGCCTCCTCCAGCACAGCCTCTGTTTAAAAAACCCTCCAAACCAACCAACCAGCCAGCCAGCCAACCAACACATTGTAGCATATTCTTCCATTCTTTCCCATCACACACTATAGCCCTATTAACCTAATAAAGACACTTCAATCTCCTTTCAGTTCAGGAGAATTCTCCCCATTGTTCCCACAGAAACCTCTCGGGATGTACTGCCAAGAGCGCGCGTTTGCTGTCGCGTTCCAAGCCGCTTGAAATAACAAAGAATTATCCTTACAATTAAGATCAGGCTGTACAATTTAGATACGTGCCTTAAAAGAGTTATTATTCTCTGCCAGAGATGTATTGTTCTTCCCCATTTAATTTTATTTACTTTTTTAGTGGATGCAACAGTTACTCTGTCATTTATCGGAGAAGAAGGAAGCAGCAGCTGCAGAGCTGTGTATGTAAAATAAACACAGTGTGTATGAAGCTATCAGAAGCTCAGACTTCAAGGAGGAGAGGGGGAGGATTGCTTTTAATAAGATCTCATGTCAGTAAAGTTGTGAGATGGAACGGTAGGGTCTTACCCTATTAAAAATAAGAGTGGGAACAAATTCTCTTATTTAATGGAACAGCAGTGTGAGCTGTGTGTGTACAGACAGAGGCCTTAATTTAAAAAGTAAAAAGCAATTTGGTCATTCATGTTCAGACTTTGGGCACTCTGCAGAGCATGCCAAAAACACTCCTTTCCTTTTAACCCTTTGGCTGCAAGACCTGCACAGCATGGAGGAGGCAAAGCCAGGGTGTATTTATCCCTTAACAGCACTTTTTTTTCTCCCTCTGGTGCTGTGCAGGCTGATGCTGGGAAAGGCAGGTGGGAGGCAGGCGCCTTGCTCCCAGCTCTGACACTGCTGGTTGTGTTTGCCTGGGTGAATCATTTCACCTGCCATCAGTACAAACACAGAGGCTGATGCTATCAATGGCTGCTACTTATTTGTTTATTTGTCTATGTTCAGCCAGTGACCAGGAACCCCCAAGCATGAGAACACCCAGACCAGAGTGCTGGATCAGCTGCAGTTGTATTCACCAGTGTAATGTCACATGTCACGACTCGAATCTGCCACATCTCTACACACAGAATGTTTGAAGTGCTACAAGGACACTTAGGCACAGTGCATGGCCTGTCCTAAAACCATCAGAGGCAAGCACAGAATGGGGCTTTGTGGCCTGACCCCCACAGACCAGCGTAAGGGGACGGTGGTCCCCGGGTGCCTGCCTGTGTGCAGTTCCTGCAGAAACACAGGGCACCGGGACCACCAGATCAGGTTGGGTGAACATCCTTAACTCACGTGTTTAATAATAAAGCCCAAACCAATTTTTTAATAGAGCTGGATTCACGCACAGGTGATAACAGTAATCCCACACACACTGCTCCTGTATCACCTGGCTCCAGCAGCACACCTTGCTCAACACGGAGCTGCACGATCTCTGAACGGCTCCAAAAGAACAAACCACAGCAGTATTTCCCCAAATGTGCTTACATACACACACATACAGAGCTCTATTGCAAGCATTATTTCAGTAATAGCATAATTGTGCAAAATATGTAAGTATTTTCTGTAATTCTATAATCAGCATGTAATTACATAGAGTAGAAAATATAAACATATATTAAACAGGTGAATGCATTTATGATTCAAATATAAATTTCAGTGGTGAGTGAAACCGAGCCAGTCTATACCTGTATGTGTAATTAATAGAAGATTGGAATTAAATACATTACATTTGTATAAATACCTGATACACCCGAGGCCACCTTTGGACTAAGACTGAGATCACAGTGACAACACATGGAGAGGCATCAGAAGGTGGCAGAGGTGCAGCTGCAGGAGAGGCCTGTCCCAGATTGAGTGATCTCTCTCATTCTCCTCTGCTGAAAAATGCAGAGGAATAACACAAGGAAATAGTTGGAGCTTCTGTTGTGCAGCTGCAGCCTGAGCGAGCCCTCTTGGTGCAAGGAGCCCAGCGAGCACAACATCTGACACTAGAGATTATGAAATCACCGTCTGGACCTCTCAGACCCAACAACCAGAGCTGATAAAAAGTAGTTCAGAAATTCTGAAGGAAAAGCTGTTAGATCTTTGACCTCCTTTCACTCCTGCTTCTCCTGATGTCAGCTATAGTCAGCCACTGGAGGCAAAATTAGGTCTCTAGAGTTTTACGTCTCATCTCAAAGACCCATATTCCAGAAAAACAAACCCATTAGCCCAAGCATCTTCCAAGAGAAATATTTTATCATATGGAACGTCTCAGGGATTCAGCCCTGAATGAGGACTGTGCTTCAATCACAGATGGGATCTTGGGAACTGCACTAAATCACAGATGGTATATTTCTTTCTCTAATTCACAAAATGGGCTATTTCCACTGCTTGCTGGGTTTTTTTTCCCTTCTCTGATTTTTATATTTTGCACATGGCAATTGCAAACATGGATACAATTTTTTAAAAGGGCCCTTGAAAACATTTGCTTTTAATGATGCCTGTAATCTTTTCCCGTTCAGTAAATCTAACACCAAAATATCAATCTTTTTAGAAATTAAAACATACTTAATTTTAATAGGATGGCATTTATGTTTTATATGCTTTGCTTATTTATCTTCTGTGTCATTTCTCTTTTCTTAGATAAGCTCAGCATTCCCTTGTTATCTCTTGAAATACCGCTTCAGCCACGAGCTACTGCCTAGACTGAGACACGGCAGCTCCTGCTGCTGCCCACTCATAGGCCATGGACAACCAGGGGATCCCACATTCCAACTCCTTACAGCCTGTGTTACCTTCATCCTGAACCAGAACCACCTGAACACAGCAGCATAGCCCAAATTCACCCCATTCCTTTCTTGCCCTTGACTGGGGCAATTATTTAGGCACCCTCAAAAACCCTTTGCAGTCAGGAAGAGGATGGAAGGAGGAGAAGGAGAGAAAGGAGCACCCCCTGGCACATCACATTCTTTGGAGAAGCCTCTCTCTCTCTGTTGTCTATGTAGGGAGCCTAAGGCAGGCAGGTACTTCACCAAACTTGGAGAAGGGAAAGGAATTTGGACATTCTCCAAACAACTTAGTCTTAAAACAACAGATGGAAACAGAGAGATATAGGGGTCCACAAACAGTCAATGGGATTGTGATATGAGTTTGCATAATACAAGCCTGGCTCTGCACATCAGTGCATCTCCTCTTTCTGGCTGCTAAGTGACAGCAAAAAAAAAAGCCAAAATTACATCTAATACTTTCCTGAAATTGCTTCATTGCTTTTCCATATAAACTGCTGCTATAACTGGCACAGAGTTTTTATTTGTTTGCTGGTAGGAGAGGAGGACAGCCTATACAGTCTGAATGAAAGAAAAAGCAGCTATGAGCAAATCTCTCTCTTCAGCCACGATCCAAAAAGATTTAGAGCTCCACATGTTGATATCAGTACAGTAGCAACTGAGCTCCCACTGGCATCACGCTGTGATACAATCTCTAGGGATCCTCTTCTATATCCATTTAACTTCCCCAACTCATTTGCTATCACAAGATGCTCAAGTGCTGTTGTCATTTTGATTCTGTTTTGTATTTACTGATGTTTTCAAATATTACACTTCACTGGAGGGTAATCTAGAGAACATTGCATGCCCTCTTCAGTACTGAGCTGCTCAAACACTCACGTGCCAGCCCCAGAGCCAGACAGCAAATCAAATCAAGACTCCATGCCAGCCAATGGTAATCCTTCTGCTGGGCTTTGAATCACCCTTTTCAAGAGTATTTCTAATTCTCACTAAATCAGGATTCAGTAATCCTGCAGCACCGATAAGAGATCAGGATTGCAATGACACCTAATCAGGCTCTGGCTGAGTAGGTGTTTGTACCTATTGATCACTAAATTTTCAGTGTCTTGTGCTGACCTTCCTGACCCTCAGGAAATGCCCACAGTGATCCCCTGATCACCATGATTTTGACCCACACAAGAGCAGCTCCAAATTCCAACCTGAACACTTGTGCCTCAGACATGATCACAGTTGTCAGCACATTCTAATTGTGCAAAATTCACAATCTTGCTTCAAACCCTTGTCAACACTCTCAGTGGGGCTCAGTGGGTCTCTCCCATCACCTTTTAGAGGGGAAAATGCATATCTAACACGAGGTCTCAGAAGGGTGAGGGCCACCTCAGATCATGCAGCACTCATCCAACAAATCATCACAGAGCAATAAAACCCCTGAGAAATCCCTCCATAGCAGGTCAGAGCAAAGACCCAGTGCCTCGTCTTTGATGGGTCCAGTGCTGTTGGACAGGTAAATCAACACCTGGTTCACAGATGGTCTCCTGCTTTCTGTCAATCAGAAAATAGGGACTCCTTGGATTAGGAGCTGCTTCTGGACCACCACGTTTCGTGGGCAGGCGACCACCTTCCCTCCCCTCACTTTGCTCTTCACTGAACATATTCCTGTTGTTTGCCTCTGAGTTTTTCCAGAACCTCCAAATGACTTTCTCCACTTTTTAAATGGACAATTTGTGAAATCACTTTTTTTGGTGAGATGTTTTTTTAGACTTCTTTGTATCCTGCTGACATGTCCCTCTCCCAAGTCTCTCTCCTGTAGAAAGGCAATCTGGTTGCCTTTTTGGCTAACAGTCTGGGAAGAGCCAGGAAAGTGGCCAGGCACTTGTATTTTCCACGGATTTGGGAGGGTAAGTAGCCATTGAAAAGTGGTGTGTGAAGCATACTCTGCCTGCCTCTCTAAAATCCCCACATAAGAGAGCTCCACAGCTGGAATGGATACTGCTCTTGGAATTTAATGCCCATACTCTCTCCCATACAGCCCAACCATTCAGCCTTTATGAGGGTGAAGTGGATATGAGCCTAAACGTTTTAGAGGCAGTCAGTTTGTAGTCATGCCACACGTGATTTAGTGAATAACCGATGCAAGGCAAAAAGATGGCAGAGCTCTGTGATCTAACAGCTGTGCAAACAGGCTAGAGAATTTAAAATTCAGGAAGCTGTATCTCCAGGAAAGCATTTAAAGGAAAAAAAATCCCTAGTGCCACATCTGGTGGCATCAAATTGTCATTATGACATGGTATTTAAGATGATTTAATGGGCTTATTGCTGAGTAAGAACCTTGGAGTTTGCTTAAACTACTGTGCATTAAAAGGATGTAACTCTTGAAATGATATTCTGACAAAGTACTGCCTAAATAGTTCATTATCTTTCAGGAACACACACGTATGTACATCAGCATGTGTGTGTATGGAAATAAATAGGTCAATAGACAGAAAGATGATCAGAAGCTGCACATCTCCACACACAAGTATTTAATGATACACACACAGACTCACGTGTGTTGGGAGACACATCCTGAAAAATTCATTCACCCCCTTTCTGCCTCTCTCTTCTACACCTCATACATTCATCCAGCAAGCAAGATCCCTGTCCACCTTAATTACTTCTCACTTAGGGCACTGAATCAATGGGTGGTTTTGAAACAAAGGATTCAGCTACTAAAAACAGCCTGGGAAAGTGCCCGGGAAAGGTTACTGATTATAGACGACTTCTAAGAAAAGGTGTCTGGAAAAAAAGAAAAGGTGTCTCTTTTCTTGCTGAATATTTTTTATGTGACTTAGTGTTTCTCTCACCTTTAGTTCCCAGAACAGTTTAGTTCCCAGAACAGTTCTCATTTCCTCTGAATGTTCTGACTTCTTATCTCAAGCCCTTTCAGCTTGTTGATTTTAAATTCAATCTGGTTAATTCAAATTCAGGGCACGTTGGCTCCTGAAGTCTTACACTGTTTCTGATTGCATAAAATGGGGCTGTTAATGGTATGGGGTTTTGTCAGCCAGGAATGGTGCAAACTTCCTTTTACTACTTCCTTTCATCCTAGATTGACACGACACAAGCCAGTCAGACAATCTTGTATTGGGTGTCTCACTCAGGGGGGTCTCTCTCCACTGACTGCACGAAGAATCATAGAACCATAGGATGGTTTGGGTTCAAGAGACCTTAAAGATCATCTTGTTCCAAACTCTTGCTGTAGGTAGGGACACTCTCCATTAAACTAGGCTGCTAAAAGCTCCATCCAACCTGGCCTTGAACACTTTTTGGGATAGGGCAGCTACAACTTCTCTGGGCAACTTGTTCCAGAGCACACTGGACAGATGGCTTAGGCGAATGATGAGGATCACAACCTGTGAAATTGTATGATGGAGCAGACTTGTCCAACCAGACAAATTCCTGAACAATCCCATCAAGTCACCGTCACTGTGGCAATTTTCCACCACCAACAAATGTGTCTGCCTCTATGAATACAAGTAAACTGTCAAAGCATAGTTTGCCCCTGCTAGTCAACCCCTCCTGCACGGAACGGGGAATTAAAAAGGGCAAATTTGCTGTGTTCCACCAGAAGTGACCCAGACAAGGTGGCATTGAGCTTCACACATCCCAGTGAGCCACCAGACATTTGCAATGCTCTACATTGTTCAGGAAGAGAACAATGTTTCAGTGGGGGCTTCTGCTACTGTTCCCCCCTCCACGTGGTACCACCAAACAGCTCAGGGCTTGCTTTTACCGACAGTCTGTCCTTGATATCTGTTCACATCTCTGACTCTTATTTCTATTTATCTATAACAAATCACATTTATTTTTCTCTTTTTTTTTTTTCCCTTAGCAAAATCCACCTCTTACAAAGCAGGAGAGAAGCTGAAGTTTGTTTCTTCTGAAAGCAAGTCAGCTTCAATTCAAAATGAGCAGGGGACTTCAACAGCCAAAGGGTCAGTTTTTCTCTCTCCCCTTTTTTTTTTTCCTTTTTTTTTTTCAGTATGGGTTTGATAATGAATAATTGAAAGAGGGGAAAAAATCACCTCAGGTTGTATATTGCCACTTCCTCTTGCATCGTGGTTAATGCAAACCTTTGATTAGCCTGCTGAAGAGACCACACATTCAATAATTTGAAGCAAAAGGTTAATGGTGTTATTACAACTATTATCCCTTTTAAAATCATTATCCTCTTGTTTTTTATGTCTATATTACCTTCACCTTTCCATGAACCCACTTTACCAGCTGTTTCCCTCCGTCATAAAGTTTGCTGAACATCATCCTAGGAATAGGATAAATGCCACGTTTTATCAATCAAGCCTAAGGGAATTCTCAGCTTCTCATAACCCAAACTGTACAGGGAGATTATTACAAAGTTTCTATTTTGATTTTTAAATTGGCCATGAGTGAAATACACACTTAATGTCAAGGTGCACAATGTTGCAATTATGACACCATTTTTCTTGGAAAGTTTTACAGATCAGCAAAGTATGACAACTGAAGGCTTAGAAGAGACTAATCAATTATCATTAATTTTAAATAGTTCTTTATTAGAAGGCCAAATAGTCTCCAGTAAAAATGCACAGAATGACTAAAACAAAGATAACGACCATGTGGTGAATGGACCCCTGTTTCTAAAGCATCTTCCCAACTTAGTATTTAAATACTACTGATGTTGAGGCAAACTTTTATCCCTCATTTTGGAAAATGTGAATTAACTTCCTAAAAATTTTTGAGAGACTTCTAAGTCCAGGGCAGTGTCTCAGATGCATTTAAAAATACTATTTTTTTCTCCAGAGACACCAAAAGGATACAGATTGTCTAACTTCAGTCACCTCCAGTCAGTTGCTCCATCAGCATTTGAGCTGAATCTTTGCTCTTTACAATTAACTTCCTAGTGCAGCTATTTTACAGTCAGCACCTTCTAGAATCTATTTTTCCATTTTTCATATCCTGTGGACACCAACGGTCAAAGTCTCCATCACACACCGAGCCCAAGATCGAACATCGGGCCTAGAACTTGTACAAATAGAAGAAATTCCCAGTGAACCTAATTAAGCTTAAAAAATGAAGTGTGGAGGGAAATTAAAGGCCTTAAAACAATCAAATTTTACAAGTGCTCAAACTTCATTATGCCAAATAAAATTATCACACTCTTCCTGGAATTTGAAAAGAATCTGTTAATGATAATGCCTTTACATGAAAATACATTCTTTGCAGAATGGCAATGGTGCAGCATTTACTGAGCTCTTAGTAAAATAAATGAAGTGCTCTGTGATTGCTTCCTTTGAACACCGAAAAATACAGGTAGTGCATACTAATGTTTTCCAACAATAGTGTCTACCAGGGAAAAGCTGTGATCTGTGCAGATATTTAAGCAGTATAAAATGTAGCCTCTGCCTATGCCATTTTTATAATCATGGGTGCACAGGGCAAGTTAATGCCTGCATAACTTGGAGCATTGGTGGCAGCACAAGCGAGA
Source organism: Pseudotriccus pelzelni (assembly GCA_035584735.1). Classification (NCBI taxonomy): domain Eukaryota; kingdom Metazoa; phylum Chordata; class Aves; order Passeriformes; family Tyrannidae; genus Pseudotriccus; species Pseudotriccus pelzelni. The sequence continues at coordinate 4,306,616 of JAWMRA010000016.1, read as the reverse complement.
CATTTTCTTTCTCTCTTTTTAAAATTTGGAACATTTTTTGCTACCGACTTCTGAGTGGTAATTCAAGACAGAGAAAGGGGAAAATTTGCCACATGAAAGATGTAATAAGAAGCAAATTCCCACTACAAAAGTCCTGTGATTGACGTGGTCTTGTCATTATCATTGAAAATAATCTTCTGGTGTGTTATAATGACAAGAGAATGTGTAATGTTATTCTGATACAAGAAAAGCCTGTGTACTTTCATTGATCCAAAGAATTCTAATTCACCCCGATGAGGAAGATAAGAATCACAACAGCAGGCAGTTAAAAGTCCATCCAGCCCTGTATCCTGGCTCTGACAATGCCTCATACTTCACATTTCAGAAGAAACTGTCAAAATAGCCACTTCATTGTGCTCACTTCTAAAAATGAACAGTATATTAACAGTGTGTTCTTATCTCCCAGGCTTTTCACAGCCAGCTGACCACTACTGGCTTCCACAACAACAGTTACCATGGCAAGTGAGTTTGATGTGTTCTCTTTTTTCTTTTGTACATATATATTTATGCACATGCATACAGGTGCATGGCTGTAACACACAGATGCATGGCTATAACATACAGATCCATCCAATAACTGAAATTAAAAGTCCTAACCTTTTACTACGTTTAAGAATAACTTGTGCACTTTATTTTAAAAGGAAATACAGGCTTAATGAGCCATGACCAGCCCAGCTTTTTCACTTCTGTTTTAATCACAGCTTGAATCGGTAACTGACAGATTTCTCCAAGAAATGTTGAAATATTTTTCAATGTCGTTAAACCCACTAACGGTTTTAAAAGGCCACCAGTTTAAACACAAACTTCTGTGTTTGGGGGAATGAGCCTCAGGATATGAGGCATAAAAGATTCCACTCCTTCAGCTTATCAAAGGAAAGGCTGAAAGGGCGATAACTCTTGATAGATATCTAGAAAAATCCTGTAATGGGGATGATTCAACCTCATACAAAGTGACCAAAAAAACATTACTATTTAGAAACTACCTTCAATTAAGGCACCATTTCCTTGAAGTAAGATGAAAAAAAACAAACAGAGGTGGCTAGAAAAAATAACAGCGTTACAAGGTCCTGGCATCTTTATGGTAAGATTTCGTATCTTTCTGGAATGCTCCGCTGCAGTGTTTGTGAGAGCCTTTGCGTGTAGGCACATGCAAGGGGAGGAAAATGTGACTCAAAATGTCCTGGTTTCCCCAGGGCCTATGAAATGATCTGAGAGAGATTCAGTTTCACTTCCATAGTGGGGCGTGCTCATGAACGTGCAGCTCTACCCTAAGACAATAATTCTAATCAGATTTCATGCCTTGCAGCATCAGCTGGTTACCTGTAAGAGGATTTTTTTTCCCCCAGAAGTGTCAGTCACCTTCCATTGCTGGGGATGTTCTCCTTCCCTCCCAAGCACTGGAGCAAGGAGCTTCATGTCCACTCTTGGACACCCAGAATACCCTTGGCCGATTCAATGCCTTGCTTACAGGTCCAAGGTTATTCTGGTCACCAAATTTTAGGGAAAGGTTCTTAAGGAGCTGGATTGTTTTGGGATATATGTGCTTTTCTGCCTTCTGCCATCCAGGGCTAATTTCCCTCTGCACACCCCTCACCAGTGACAAGTGCCCTGCTTTCACTTGTTCCCCTCCTGTTTTAGGAACCACAACGATATGATGGTTGAAATACCGGCTGGGGCTTTAACCTTGAGAAAAGGTACGCAAGGAAAACTTGTAGCAGTAGCACCTTGTGATGCTCGGTTAGCTTGACCAGATGGACTCCAAGCAGTTTCTGTGACACTCCAAACCCTCCCTCAGTGTTATGAAGAAAGAGGCTCCACATCATGGAGCAACTTCAGCTACTCCAGGCATGGGAGGTCAAGTATCCGAATGAATTTGTACAACTTCCCTAACACGCCCCTTCCTCTCGGAACATCCAGCAATCTGACATCAAGCAGAAGCACTTCATGACAAACACACCTTAAGGACAGAATCAACCCACTGTGTCTGTGCCTCAAATGATGCTGAAACAGCAGCAAAAGCCAAATAATGGTCCCAGGCTGCTCCCTGTCCTGCCTGTCACTCGTTTTATCTCAGGCTGCTGACTCCACTTTCCATCCATTGTAGCTCTTACTCTACATTCCCTTTGGGCATAAAGCATTCCATTATCTCCATTTTCTGCTGAGGTAATATCTCTCCTAAGCCTGGGCAACAACAAAAACAGCCCAGGTTGTGAAAAAAAAATCGCTTCACGTGGAGCACCTCTGCATCTGCAAATTGCTGTGCTGCTCAGAGCCACACACAGACACGAGGGTGGCACCTTCAACCAGAGGCTGTCCAGCAAACAGCTCCCTTCGAACAATCTTTGCAAAGATTTGGGATATGCCACTTGTGTTTTTTCCAAGATGCGATGCCATGTCAGTGCTTGGTGTGAACTGGGAAGGCTGAAGTGGCACCACAAGGCACACATTCCTGTTTACAGGAATGCTCTATCAAAAGATGAGTTCAAATCCAGGCACGCATTTCCCTTCAGTGGGAGTTTCCTGGTATGAGGTTTGGGTTCATCCCAAGTTCAAGTTTTTTCAGTTTGAATTTAAAAAAAAAAAAAAAAAAGGCACTTCACAAAGCCCTCAAAACCCTCAAATTACAGACCATGGTAGGAACCAGCTAAAGCAGCACGTAACTAAGAACCCAAATGAGTCTGTTAATTCTCATTTCCCTTTCTGGCTATTCATTCCCTTGAGCTGGAACACCAAACCACGACCCACACATGAATAATGCAGCTGCTGTTTCAGAGTTGATTCAACAACAGAAATCTGTACCCTCACTCCACGTCAGATATTTTTAGGAATATTTCTGACCACCTTGCTTTGAAGTCACTGAAATGCAGAGGGGTACATGATACAATTGTAGGAAGCTCTTCCTCCAGAGAAGCACTTCCAGAAGGCCACTCTAATTGTGCAGGCATCACAGCCCCAATAAATCTTTCTGTCCTCAGGGGACAGCAGAATGAAGAGATGTTCTAACCACATCCATTATTTTTCTCTAGTCACGCTCCTTGCAAAGCCTGTAGCAGCTGTAAACATCCAAAGCCACCTTGGAGCAGTCCTCTGCTGTCCAGCTGAGTGCTGGATTTAGATCATTTTTATGTACAGGAACGAGCTGTAACAGATCCTGCACTCTGATTCACTGCATAAATATTTAAGTAAACAACAGGTCACTCACATGTTTTCTTTACCAGTGCATGAAACAACATGACGGTCCCTCACATGCTGGCATGCAATCTCAGCGTGTGGAACTGGTGTGGGAACCCTTGTCCCGTGAGCAGGTTCAGAGGTGTTCACCTGGAGGTGAGGGGGAGGGTGCTGCCACTGGAAGCGGAAAGGATTCCTTGCAGTTTGCACCACAACCTTCCCCTCTGCCCCAGCCTCCTGACGCAGGGATGACACCTCTCCCACTCCTTGGTATGAACCAAGGACTCAGCGCAGGAGCCCTTGACAGCTTGGTTCTCCATCATCAACCTTGTGCAACCTACTCTATCCTTCTTCTGCCTCGGATTTCCTACATGGAAATCCTACACGGACATCCTACATGTCCTACTCTCATTTGTGGTTTTGCATTTCCAGTCATAACTTTGACTTAAAATTGTCTTTTGGCCTTCAAGGGAATTGTGCTTTGTCTGACTGGGCTGTGTGAACAAACACCTGCCCAGATAAAACCTTCAGATTCCTGGGCCAGTATCTCAGTATTTGCTTTTCTCAATTTGCCACATACAGCATGATCCTTAAAAAACAGGTTTCCTGGTGTTTTACACACTGGCTGTAGTGACATATCAGACTAGCTGGGCAGCAGGACGTGGAAAAGCATCTCTGGCTGCTCTCAATCTCTTATCTGTAAATGTCACTTAATTGTCTAAGAAAAATTTGGCCGACCTTTCAATTACTGGTAATAGAATAAAAGCAATAAAAGCCTGTCCGTGACAGTAAGTGTCGCCAGTACCCATTTATCGCCTTCTAGTGCTGATTGGGAGTGCCAGGGCTGCATTTTTGGCACAGTGGTGATAAGAAACTTGCTGGTAAAAGGCCAGGAAGTAGGGAAAGAAAGGAATTGTCACTCATCCCTCCCTACCCTGACTCCATAAACAACTCCAGAAAGAGGGTTTCTGAGTTACCTGAAAAAGAAGGCCCTACATTCTGAGGGTTACTGCGGAACTTAAGAGCCCATATCTGCTTTCAGGGGTAAACGTTGCTCTCAGCCAACTGCTTCCTGACATGTGTCAGACCTGCTGAGAGAGCTGAAACTATGCGCAACTAAAGGATGAGGTACATGGGCAAATCCTCCCTACCATGCAGAAAGGTCAGGATGGAGTTTGCACACTCTTCACTGCCTGTGTGAGGTCCTCACTCACGCACAGCCTGTCCCATGGCCCTTCAACCGAGCTCAGCTGCAGCTCAGACACCGGTTGTTTGCCCCTTCTGCTTGGTACTGGCTGAGAAAGACACCTGAATGGATGTTACAGCACAGCAATCTCAAATAAGAACTCCACAGCCTGTAAATTAGCTGTTAGGAGCTCTCATAAACACTTCCCCAAGTCCTCCTCCAGAAGCAGAAATAGCTCTTCACTCTCTAAACTGCCAGACCATTGATTAAGAACAGAAAAGCTTAGCTGGCAAACTCCTAGTGCTGGTGCCTGACTCACGATGAAGAGCTCTGTCTCAGTTCCCTTCAAGCAGGAAGAAGACAGCAAATACTCATCAAGTTTTTCACATCCCTCTCAGTTACTGCTTGGATTCCTGAAAAACAGAAACCTTCCTGGAAGCAGAAGCTTTTGCTGAGACCATTCCTTATCCTGTATCTTCCACAAAAAAAAAAAAAAAAAAAGAGATATTTACATATCATGTGTCCTTCCCATTGTGGAAACTTGGACTCTATTCCATACTTTCCAAAACTCTTCTGGCAGAGTCAAGCCCTGATAGCCTGTTCTATCAATATGTGCACAGAAAGGAGTTAAAAATAGTTACTGCCTGTAGCAACTCACACACTCTGAGATCTGTCTAAATTCAGTGACCTGACCACAGCAGTTATTTCCAAATTAACCAGCACAGCCAGGATATTACCAGCTGCTGTAGGAAGATGTTCTCCTACTTCCTTTGCCTTCAACATGAGTCTGTGATTACTAGAGCTGTTCACAGCTTTGTAGATACTCTCCAATGAGACCTTTCTTTATGGATACTCTCAAATCAGACCTTTCTTTGTGTATTTTTTACTCTTACACGCTAAGTTGTGCATTAACTAATTCGTTCAGGCAGCTCTTTCTTACACAGGCCTGAATAAAGTGCCAAAATAAGTGAAATGAAAATATAATCAAGCATGTCAATGTATCTCCTGTTCTTTCACACTTACTCCCACATTCAGAAAACCAGTCACACACAAACACCCACAATTGTCTGAGTGTTCATCTTCTCTTCCTTCCTCCTGGCTCATCAGAGACTAAAATAGTCATGTGGTGGATTTCCACCATTCATTTTACGTCACTGGGTGGGTCAGTTAAAATGTCTCAAACACCACGAAGTGTCCTCAAGATGGGTAGATGAGAAAACCAATTACTCCATGAAAATTTCAACAAATTCTGGTCTCTGAATCCCGATTTTAAAAGAAGTATTAAAGGGCAAACAAACATCAGGGCTAAGTATCACCTGACTGTGACAGAATGTTCCCATTAACTGTGTCCTCTACAGGCTAATTGTTCAAGTTATTGAAGCCTCCCAACTCTCACTAATTCTGCGTAATGTTTTGTTCCACAAGCAATTGTCCATGTTTATTCATTTCCCTATCTATCTCACTCACACTCGCAAGGAATAAATGGGAGGACATGTCTGAATGGTCACATAAACACATAAGAGAATTAATTACTTTTACACAGGTTCTAATTCATGTAGGAAAAAACGAGGTGTGGGATTTTGATTTTTTTTTCCCCCTCTGTATCACACTCTCAAAATCAGTCTGCACACACACATGGTACCTAATGAAATTCAGCACATAAGTAAATATTCAGACATCCAAGCATGGTCTCTTGACTGGCTACAAAACTAACCTTAAACTTGTTAATGTGAAAAATTGGACATAAGGAAAAGATTTACGCAAAATTACTCACGCATTAGTGTAATTGAACTAAAACCCACCAAAATAGCATGATTTTATACACCACAATTCCCAACTACAACGCAACATTTGCAGTTTCAATAAAAAGAATTCTTTAAAAAGCACAAAGGGATATGAACAATTTCAAAAGCACAAAGGGATATGAATATCACAGAATTCTTTAACTACTCAGACAACCATCACAGCGTTATTTTCTTTAGTTACATAATTCTTCCTCATGAGCTGGGGAGTCCAAAGTCAAAATAAAAGGGAGTGGCCAAAGGTCAAAATGACTTCACCCCATCTGTAACCACATTCCTTTTTCCCAGGTTATTATCGATTACCACTGAGGTGTTTACAAACTTTTAGCCAACAGAAAGTGTTCCAAAGGCCTACCTGGCTCTTAGCAAGGAGAGGTGCTTCATCACAGAAGTAACTCTAAACATGAGGCTACATTTCACGGGACACACAGGAATGCCAGGGATTCTGAGGAAGCCTGGGAGCTATCCCATCGGTTATTTAGAAGCCAAGGCTCTGAATCTGGAAGACAATTTTAGCTAATTTCAGTAATTAACTGAGTCAGCTGGGAAGCACCAGGCTGGTGATTTGCAGCACCCGAGAGGGCCAGAGGAATGCAGGAAGGTGCAGCTGTCAGGAGCTTCAAGCAGGCAGGTGACTCGGACCGGGAAGTGATTCCTTGGTCACCCGTGGAAATGCTGGTGGATCATCCACCGCACACACCTTCAGGAAGAGGCACTGCTGCCGTAAAGGCCATCGTAAAACGCAACGCTGCCGAGAACAGCATTAATTGTGGTATTGGCCCAGTCAGTGCAAAGCGTTTTGTTTTGTAGCCTGTCTTGGGCTGGTTGGACGTGGGTGCAGAGCTGTGAGAGCCTCGCCGCTGTCGGGATGGCGGGGCTGGCCACGCTCACCCATCAACACAGACACGTTCACCACTCTTCCTACACCTGCTGGGGGGTTCCTAACCTAGTGCTTCTAAAAACTGGAAACAGCAGCAAACTCTGTGTTTATTCTTGTGGATAAAACTTCTGAGTGCCACTGTTTGGGAAGGTGCCGCTGGCCAGGCGTGACAGCGCGCAGCCATTTAGCTTCCCAATTACAACACGGGTTGTAAGAACAAGTTCTTGAACCAGGGCGTTTCTTGGTTTACAAAGTGCAGAACTACGCAGTATTTGTGTGGGCAAAGAGCTTTCCAGACTGTCCAGGATGGCTCATTTACAGCCGAACCCCCTCACCGCCTGCTCATCAGTGAGGTGGGGAAGGGGCTCACACAGGCAGCACCGAGTTCCCCGGGGAACCCCCTGGCAAACCAGGGGGGGAATAGAGACACCACAACACTTTTCCACATTTAACAGTCCCAGCCAGCCCGGCTGTCGGCGGGGAGAGGTCGAGAGCGACCCAGCACACCCCAGTCGCCACGACAGCGCCCGAGGGCCACCGAGGACGAAGGTCTCCCCTCAGCTCAGGGTCACTGAGGGCACGAGGCTTCCCCACAGCGCAGGGCTGGAGGGCAGTGACCACAGGCGGTGGAGCAGCGAGGGACAAGCCCCCCGAACGCCGCTGCCCGCGCACCCCTCAAGAGGCCGAAGGCTGAGGGGGCGAAAGAGCGCGCAGGGCCGGCCTTGGGCGGCCACAGGCTCAGGGTCCCCCCCCGACCCCGCCCCTTCGCCCGGCCCCGCCCCTCCCCTGCCTGTTTACCCACAGGCTGTGCACGTGGTGGCCGCGCCGCGCCATTGGCCGCCGCTGCGGGGACCTGCCGCCGCGCCGCCAATCGCCGCGCTGTCCACGCGCTCCCGCCCGCGCCCCATTGGCCCCGGCGAGGCGATCACGCAGCGTGACGCCACTCCGGGCGTGCGCGGGCCCGGCGGCCAATGGGGAGGGGGCGCAGGGGCGGCGCGCGGCGAATGGCGGCGCGCGGGGCCGCGGCGCAGCCAATGGGCGGCGGGCGGGGGCGGGGCGGGGGCGGTGCGCGGCGCCGCGGGCGCTGGCGGACACGGGCGGGTTTAAAGCGCCGGGCGAGGGCGGGCGCGGTTCCCCCGCGGCCGGGGAGCGATGGCGGCGGCCGGGCCGGGCCCCGGGGCCGGCGGCGCGGTGAAGACGCTGGCCCTGGTGCTGGAGGACGAGGCCCGGCGCGCCGGCGGCAGTGGCGGCGGCTATTGCAGCGGGGACACGGTGTCCGGGCAGGTGCTGCTGGAGCTGGCGGGGCCGCTGCCGCTGCGCGGGCTGCGCCTGGAGGCCGCGGGGCGGGCGCGCGTCGCCTGGAGCGAGAGCCCCGGCGCGGGGCCCGGCGCGGGAGCCTGGGGGGTGGCGGTGCGGCCGCCGGGGCCCGGCCCGCGGAGGGAGGCCGAGGTGCGGTACCTGGACATCCGGCAGAGCCTCCTGAGGGACCCGCCCGAAGGTGAGGCGGGACCGGCGGGGGTGGGAGCGGGGGAGTGGCGCTCAGGGAGCGGGGAAGGCCCCCGGGGCCGCTGTGGGCGGCGAGAGGAGGGCGGAGGAGGGGGAGAAATGGGCAGCGGGTGCACAAGCCCCGTCAGGACATCACCGCCGCATCCCTCACCCAGGGAAGCTGCCTCAGCCTCGCCCGTGGCCGCCCACTGATTTTTTTTTTTTTTTTTTTTTTGGTACGGTGGCTAAAAAGCGCGGAATGGGGCTGTAAGAAAACCCGCAGCTGGGTTCCCTGCAGAGGTTCAGGCCGCCTGTGAATTCCGTCAGCCGTGTGGGTTGTGCTCTGTAAGCAGCAGCTGGGAAACCCCCGTGGGAGACCCTGGAAGCAGTCGGGCTCCTCCAATGGCTCGAGGAAGCAGAGGCAGCTCGCTATGGCAGAGCTCTGACACTCAGGCACCGCAGCACCTATGGCAGTGTCGGGAAATTAAAAAACAGCAACGACATTTTGTTGCGTGAGGGTGAAACGCAGCTCGCAGGCTGAGCTGCAGGAAAAGTAAATTTAGGCCTTGAGAATTGTGTAACAGCAGGCCCTCTATGAATATATGCTGGGAGCTCGTGTATTAATAGTATTTCATCATACTGACCTTAAACTGCAGTTTTTCTAGCACAAAAGTTAGTTTAATTGTTAATTGGCAAAGCAGATTAATTGCTGTCTTGCTGAAAAGGAAAAGAAACTTACTTTACGCTCTGCAGAAGCCATTTTGAATTAGAAATTGGCCAGAGTCCTGAACTGAATCTCAAGGTCTCCCATGTTTCCTTGATTTTTGTTTTTCATTGAAATCACATCACAGCATAAATAAAGCACGGGCTGCAGTCCAGAACCCACTGGGATCAATAAAAACTTCTTGTATCTGGGTGTTCTTATACATAAATAATGTATAAAAGCATCTGCTTTGTTCTATTTCTGGAATAACTAAAACATACTATTCATTTTCATCCTACAGGTGAGGAAAACTTAATTCTTCTAGATGGAAGACATGAATTTCCGTTCAGCTTTCAGCTCCCTCAAGAGTAAGTTAAATAATCCAACCTGAAGGGATTGTACTGGACGCTGTGCAACATTATCTTTATGTAATTTGACTTGTGGTTTTTTTTTAGTATCAGTTTTATGTGTTTCTTTCAGTCAAACCCCACAGACAGGCCTTGTTGGCTTCAGTTTCCCCTAGGCCCTAAAAGTACAAGCTGTAAATTGGTTAAGCGTTTTGTGCACACGGGAAGTGCTCACCTTCGGAACTGAATTATCAATTAAGGGTAATGGTTTTGTGACTGCTTGTTTCAGACCTCTGGTGACCTCTTTTACTGGGAAGTATGGCAGTATTCAGTACTATGTGAAAGCCATCCTGGAGAGGCCTGCAGCTCCTGACCAGAGTGTGCAGACAGAGCTCCAGGTCATCAGCCATATCGACGTCAGCTCACCAGCTCTCTTGGTAAGAGGGGCTTTCCTCCACTCCTCCTCCCCCCTTCAAAGCCAGCTGCAAAAAAAATAAAACATTTCCAGGCAGCATTCACATCCATAACCATTTCCATGTTATTCTGGGGTGTCATTTTCTGACTTCTGAAAGCATATAAGCTCCCTAAGCTTTTCTCTATAAATAGATGATCTTAGGTTGTGTGAATAGCAAACAGAGTGGCTTTTTTTTAATACCATTGATTACATCCCTGCTGGCAGAGATGTTCCTGCCAAAAAGTTAGGCAGGCTTCAGATGCATAAATAAGGCTTAATAATAATAATGCACGAGCGCAGAGTAGTTTACTCTTACCAGAGCAACTACATTCACAGGGCTGCAGTGTCCTAAACTCTACAATAATAGTAGGTTGAGGAACAGTAATTAGAGAAGAGTATTAATCATGCCCAGCCTGTCATTTATGCTCTGGCCATTATGTTACATATCCCTCCATTTTGCATGTCGTTTTCCAACATGAAGTGTGTGCACACAGCTGCTCCAGAGATCCTGTCAGTTATTTCCCTGTGACAGATTTGGCCACATTAAAGCATTGAGTTTTTTGTAATCACTGGATATACTGTAGAGTAATAAGAAAGATCAGGCATTAAGTAATGAGAAAATAGGCAAGATGGAAGCTAATGAGCTGGATTCTTTTATCTCAGCCCATATTATGAAAATAATATAAAATTATACCTTGCACTTTCATGATAGCAACTGGATCTAAATGGTTATTCATTTAAATATGAATGAGTAATTTCTATTTTATTTAAAATTATAGGATAATTTTAACATCATGACGTGAACATAGCTAAGAGATGTTTTGAGTAGGGTGTTTTTCCTCTTTATGTGCTTACATTTTAATCTTTTCTAGAGAGAACTTCAGAGTATTTTGGCAGTGACATCTTTAAGCAGAATAGTCTTTATATTCGACACTGTCTATTAGGAGTTTCAAAGCATTATATCCAGATTCTGTACAGACAGAACAGCCCATAGGTAATTGCACAGGAGAGGACTATGGGACATATAAAGTAGATGATGCCAGGGAATTCCAAGGCTATCGCCAAAACTGCAAAACAACAGATTTTGTTCATTATAACAAATATAAAACCGATTTTCATTATTATATTGACTGGGTGCTATTGCCCAGTAAGTACTTGGATCCTGGCTTTGACCTTTGATAAGTGTGCTTGTAAGTTTATGATGATAAAAACTTTAAAAAATGTCATCTAATGTGACAGTCTTTGAATAATTCTGATGGGTTTTGTCATGAGCCTAAATTTCTGGGGGTTTTGTGGCTTGTAAGAAATGAAGTTTCACCTCCTTAGCCAAGTGTATGTACATTTTTCTTTCTCAAAGATACACAAGTAAAAACAGTTTACCTGCTTAACTCTTAGATGTTTGCATATTAAATTAATTCTGCATTCTTCTGCACTGAGGAACGTGGGGATAAATGCCACAGCACTCCATGAGACCTTTGAAAGGTTCTTCTTTTTGAAGAAAAGTCACATTCCAAGACATCCTGGTCTCCATCTTACCCGGTTGATACAGTCTAAATTCAGAGTGGGATTCTGAAACAGAAATGTTCAGATTGCCAAACCTCGGTTCCATTTCACGTGGTGGCAGAACTCCAGTTGCACAGAGCAGTTCAGTGATTTAAATCATGTGGATTTCAGAGCTGGATTGCAATGACATGGACAACACTAAACTGCAAGTGTTTGAGAGCTTTATCCCATAAAATGAAAAATACTCTGTATTTTATAGACACCTGTTCTAAGAAGTCAGGAGAAGATGGTTGGCTGTTGGTTTTTCACCTCTGGGCCAGTGTCTCTCAGTGCCAAAATTGAGAGGAAGGGATACTGTAATGGTAAGAGTAGTTATCTTAAAAATGTAAATATTAAACATCTAGTAGTTTCATTTTTTTATCTCTGTGAAGCCAACTTTTTATAGTTAAAGAATAATTCTGTTTAGTAGGAGTAAATTAAGATCTATATGAACTTGGTTTAACAAACATCATCTTGCCTTTCCTCTTGGGAATATAAATTAAAAGGAAGTCTTGTTAATCTTACAAAAAACCCCATGTACATTTCAGTGTAAAGAACAACAAAATGCTTTTATTTGGGATAAAATATTTAATTAGGGATGTAATTAGGTTTTTATGTCATTTGTATAGCTTTACACTTTTGTGAGAATGAGCTTTAGCAGCTTCTTTGTCATCTTGGTAACGTCAAAGACATTGAGGAAATAAAATAAAACATCCTGGAATTCATTTAGTACTATATAAAAGGAAGATTGGGGCATAATTTGCAAATAAAGCCTTTATAGCTTGTTCACATTATGCTTAATGTTTCAAAATGAATCATTGTTTATATATAAAATGTAGTAGGTGGCTATAATTCTGCCTGGATACCACTCTGAAAAAAATAAACTAGCTTGAGGAAACTTCACAAGTATTGTTCTCATAACACTGCAGATGATGTACGTGCTGTGTAACACGCTTTGATACTCCCAGAGGAAAGTTGGGAAATGCAAATTATTCACTGGACTTTTTCTGTCTCTAAGGGGAAGCCATACCAATCTATGCAGAAATTGAGAACTGCTCTTCTCGTTTGATTGTTCCAAAAGCTGCCATTTTCCAAACACAAACTTACCTGGCCAGTGGGAAGACAAAAACCTTCCGTCAGATGGTTGCCAATGTCCGAGGAAACCACATTGCCTCTGGGAGTACAGATACCTGGAATGGGAAAACTCTGAAAATCCCACCTGTATCCCCCTCTATACTTGACTGCTGCATTATTAGAGTAGAATATTCATTAGCTGTAAGTATTGGTTCTTCAAATGTACAAACTTTGGATTGAGTTGGGAACAGGAGAATTTACTGAGTAGCTATTAGGTTTTCAGTGGGAACACCAAATGCAAATCTAGGGTAAGGTGTCCCTACTCATGGCAGGGGGGTTGGAACTACATCTTTAAGGTCCCTTCCAACCCAAACCATTCTATGATAAATATCATAAATCATATATATAGATGAGAAAGTGAAGATCATGAAGAGATTCTGAGATGGAAAAATGGGAATAACAGGGGAAAATGGAAAAATACTTCCAAGGAAGAAGCAGCTTAGTTTGAGACTTGAAGAGGTTTTTATGGGAAAGTAGTTCAAGCTGAATGGGTTCCTCTGGTGATTCTTCTCAGAAGTGGGAAGACTGAAAATCAGGGGTATAATTATGTTTGTCAAGATGTTTTTAAATGTCACCTAGAGACAAGTTACAGAAAGAAGGAAGTTGCTGAAAAATAAGGAATGCTGCCAGGGTATTATCTGAACATATCTGGGATCAGAAAGCTCTTAATTTTTAAACAATCTGCAGTGCAGGGAGTAGGGCAGCCTTTAGGAGCTTTCAGTGGGGTCTCATGATGTGATTTTTTTCTTTTTTGGGGGGGTTGTCACATAGGTGTATATCCATATTCCTGGTGCTAAGAAATTGATGATTGAAATGCCTCTGGTGATTGGCACTATTCCATGTATTGGATTTTCAAGCAGAAACTCCAGCATTACCAGCCAGTTTAGTATGGATATGAGTTGGCTGGCATTGACCATGCCTGAACACCCTGAAGGTAACACATATTGAACTCTTTTTATCCAGCACAGCACTGTCTGCAGCAGATGGGTGTAGTGCCAGTTTATGGGCGCTGTAGGGATGTAGGCCATGGAAGTATGACTCAGGAGAAGTCTCAGATCCAAAAGGATTGGGTGAGGCTACCCTAACTCCAGCCTTCCTTAAGTTTATCTTTACCCCTATCTGACTGAAATGACTAAATTTTGATAGTGGGAATTCTACTTAGGAACTCAATTTAATCATTACTGAATATATCCTGATACAGCACAGGCTTGTTGGTGGTGTTGCCCTAAAAGCATCTGTATTGCTGCTGAATCACCTAAGCTTACTGAACACATAATTTTAGTTACAATATGTATGAGTATAATGTACTTCATACAATCTGACAGTTGTACAATGTTTTATAAACACACAGTTTGCATGGGTTTGGATATCCTGTACTGCAGATGTTGTCTTGCTGTGAGTAAATAGTTTGAAATTTGACAGTAGCACCTCTTGTGTTTCAGCACCACCAAATTATGCTGATGTAGTGTCTGAGGAAGAGTTTTCCAGACATGTTCCTGCTTATCCACCACCCATTGACTGTGAGGAACAGTTGTGTTGTCCTGTCTTTGCTTACATACAAGAGTTCCGGTTTCAGCCTCCACCTCTTTATTCAGAGGTAAAAAAATAAATAGCAGGTGGTGTTTTTATTGTCAGATGGCAAAAAAGAACAACAAACCAAAACACATACCTAAATGCAGGATTTGCAGGCACTAATTGTTGCCTTTCTTCTCTCCCTAGATTGATCCACATCCAACTGATGTAGAAGAAATTCAGCCCGTTTCGTTCATGCTCTGAAGAGGATTTGTAACGAGCATCATTGTGATGAATGTCTTAATCTTTCTGCTGCTTAAGCTGGTAGTGCAGCTAAAAAGGAAACCGTTTTCTTTTTCAAAACTTCAGTTTGCGTACGAGAAAGGCAAAGGAAAATGGAGGAGGAGGTATGAGCACGTTTGGTGATAAAAGAGAATCTGCTGGATTAGTCTGCACAGCGAATAACGTGGGAGCAGCCAAGCTTGGGATGCTTGAGAAGTACCTGAAAACGCTGAAACAAAAATGAATGAATGAAATACTGAATGTTTTCCCAAAAGCGGACACACTACACAAAGTACGAGGAGGAGATGTATGGATCTTCTGAAGAGAAAAGAATTTATATTTTGTTTGGAACACTCTGGAAGAATGTACATAAATGATGTTGAGAACTTCTGTAGTAGAACTTGCGTAGTAGAACAGAATGTGGGGTAAGAAAACATTTCCAAAAGATTCCAGTGTTCAAGGGGCTTCAGCTTTGCACTGTCTGCATCCAGGAAAGGAACACTACTAAAAAGGTGGAGTGAAGTCTTAACTCCAGCTTAACTTTGTATTTCATGAGAACCTGCCCTTCTCACGACTGCCAAGTGGTACTATTTCATCACTCCTAATGATCCTGAAGGCATCACCGATGACAGAGTAGCTATTACGCAATACTATGAAGGCAACCATTTACTGAGTGAGACACACAAGTATGGAAGAGAAAAAGTGGACTTTGATACAAGCTTATGCACTATGCTTTCTTTCAAGGGATTTCTTAAGGGAATTATTCTAGCCTCTTCTACTGTGAGTTCTTCTTTTGCATCTTAAGCCTATGGATAGCATGATAAGGGGAAGCATGGCAAGGGAGGATCCTTCTGCCAAGAGCAGGTATACTTAGCAAAATGAACAATACTTATTTATTCAGAAGCCTTTATAAGCCTACCTCTGTTTTGGATATTTACTTACGGTCAGATTTGAGACCAAAAAAGTCTTGTTAAAGCTCCAGTATACTTCAAGGTTCTAAAAGGGACCCTAAATGGTTTCTGTGGTTAGTGAATGAGATAAGAGGCGTAGGGAGAGGTGTAAATATACCCAGAATAGACATAGCTTATAACTGAAGTGAAAGCAGACATCAGGGGAACAAAGTCCTCTGGTAGTGGCACAAAGCTTTTCATTACTCCTGCATTTTTGTCTAAAGATCTATTGTCAGGGGCTGCACTGGTCATTTGCTATCCATACTATATATGTTGGTGTGTTTCCTTGTTTGTTTTTGCTGTTTAATTTTGTTTTGGTGCAATATTTTAATGTTTTCTTCCTCAGGTCATTTAGAACAGTGAGAGTTTGTTGCTGCTAAGACTGAAGGCACAGCATTTACTTGCCCTTCTGCTGCCTTCCTTTAAAGTAGAATGTTTGCTTCCAGCCAAGCATCAGTTGGGATAAATAAACCACCACCAACAGATCACTTACAGGAGCAGAAACACAGCATTGTCAGCACACACGTTTACAGTCCTGTCTTTAAAGTACAGGGGATTTTGGACTATTAGAACTACTCCATGTATCTTACACAGAGGTTTGGGGTTAAAACCCAGTGCTTCATGTGGTAAAACATTGTACTTTCTGGTAACTACAAAAACAGTAATTGAGTTTCCTTCATTTCATCAATAACTGCAGTTTGAAGAAGGTTTAAATGGTTTTTTTTATGAAATCTGTCTTCATTTAAGAAGCAGGGATTTTTTTTACAGGCATATACACCTATATATTTTTAGTCTTCTCTCAGTATGACTTCCTTACATTGTCTAATTTGTAGCACTTCACCTCAAATCACTTTTGCATCAGTGTGAAAGACAGACTGAAGATCCATGTTTCCAAACTGCAGTTATTTTTTTCATTGGCAACATTAAATATTTTCTTCTATAGCAAATGCAGCTTTAGCCAAAATTTGAGTGCATGTTTCAGAAAGGACATTCTAAAAATAAGTATTTAAGTCTCAAGATATAGCTCTCATGCCTTTCTAAGTGAGGGCCTGCCCATACAATCAATGCAGGATTTTCATTCGCATTTTCATTCGAGATACCATTATAGTTACTTGAAAAGCAACGTTGCTGTGTATTAACTTGCATGTTAAAAATCCAAAAAATTAGCTTCAAGAACATTAGGTGCTTTTTTTGGACTGTAATACCTGATAGGTGATGCGTGCTACCTGGTGTAATCATGGCCAAGCAAACAAGAGTATGAAGGGTAAAGATGTGCTTTTTTTTTTTTCCTTTAAAATCTTTGAGTTGTTTTTTATTCTTTGCAGATAAACTGTGGCCTTAGATTGTTTGCTGCAAAAAAAAGTCAACTATTGTGTGTTTCTTAGGAAGCACACATGGCCCTTCCAAGGAGGGGTGAAAACAAGATTAAATTCTGCTCTCTGGCACTTGGCTTAGTGCAGAAATTGATCCTTAAAAATAATTACTGTTTGCACAATAATAAGTTCAATATGCAGGGGCTTTGTTTTGATAACTGTGAAACAGTTTAAAAGAGACAAAATAAAAAAAAAAAAGCTGTTTAACATACAGGAACATGATTGTATTTTGTACTAATGAATGAGCCCCATGGGTTCTTTGTTAATAAAAGTGTCAAACCTACATTGTGCTGTTCATCTCTGGTTCGGTGTGTCTAAGATAAAGGGCTGCAATGTCAACAAAGACCTGTACTCTGCCACCTCTGAACACGTACAGGTCTCTCTTTTTTGATCTGGGAATTTTGCCTTCATCTGTCACTGTGTGTGTTCCCTCAACTCTCCATAATCAATAATTGGTTATGGGGAATAACCAAACAAAGTGATCAAACAGGGCCTGCCCCCACCTATTGTTATTATGCAATAATATATAATAATTAATTATGGGTCTCCTGCCCATAAGGGTTGAAGGATATGTGCCCTAATTTAATTCTCTCATGTATTAATTTTAGAGGATATTCTGCTGTGTTTCCTGTAGACAAGATTATTGTGTACTTTGTTGATCTAAATACATCAGAACAACCTTATAACCATAGTACAGAATGACTAAAGCAGAGAACCTGCTACCCTGGGGAAAGAGATGACAAAATGTACCACATCAGTCACCTGAGCCAGGAGTGAGATGATGTCTCCATCATGGTCCTGTCTTCCAGACAACAGTTGATTTCTTCTTCTTGTTTCCATTTTTGAGGGAAGACCACAAACTTCTCCCTGCAAAATCGAGGCAAAGCTGCTGTTCAGGATCAAAGAATCATAGAGTGGTTTGGGCTGGGATGGATGTTATCCAGTTTCACCCCCTGCCATGAGCAGGAACGCCTTCCATTATCCCAGGTTGTTCCAGGCCCCATCCAACCTGGCCTTCAACACTTCCAGGGATGGGGCAGCCACAGGCAACCTGTGCCAGGGCCTCCCCACCCTCACAGGGAGGAAATTTCTTCCTTGTGCCTTGATGGCCTGTTCAAGCACAGGAAGTTGCAGAGGGGTCATGACTCATCAAAAGGAAGAGGCAAAACCTCAGATTCTGGTCTTAGATTTCTGAAAGCTCTCTCACTAAATGACACTGAAATGCCTTATCGCTAAGTTCACAGCAGCAACTCCACTTCCCCCACTGTTCAGTTTTATAGGGCTGTATTTCTGTTGACAGGCTGTAATTGTCTATTAAAATAGTGTTTAAACAGATAAGTAAAAAGCCATGCAGGGATAGAGCAAATCCTGCAGGCTTGTGTTTGCAGCTCTGACTCCTCTGATGTTTGCATGCAAACGTGCAGTTTACGTACAGAGTAAGAGAGATCATTTAATCAACTCCTGGGGCATGTTCCAAATTATTAAAATAGCCATGTTCCATGACTTCACCACCCAATTTGGACAGCAAAAGGGAACATCTAACTGCTTTTGTAAAATCTCGTGCTATATATATATATATCAGTGAAAACATGTTTGGAGAGCGCAGTTTGCAAAGAATGTTGATTTGAAGATAACCAATTGTTCTACAACCCCCTAAAAAAACCCGCAGCAGAAATGCCTGTTTTCTGGTCAAATCCTGCTGATTTTCAATGCCCTCCTCAGGGTAGTGACTGAGCACAGGGACACAGAACCTGGCCTTCAGACTGCTGCATTCTCTAAAGCTGATTATATAATATGTTCACATCGATATGGACAGTGCAGGCTGTTGCACAAAG
The DNA here is from genome assembly GCA_035584735.1 of Pseudotriccus pelzelni. NCBI lineage: Eukaryota > Metazoa > Chordata > Aves > Passeriformes > Tyrannidae > Pseudotriccus > Pseudotriccus pelzelni. The sequence continues at coordinate 4,287,921 of JAWMRA010000016.1, read as the reverse complement.
TAGATTCTCCAAAGAACTAATCAGTTCTATGATGAACCCAGTCCACTTTTGATATTAAAATTTTATGTATAGCATAGACTGAGTGAGAGTCTTCTTTCCAAAGATCACAGCCTTGTGGTGATAATTTCTAAACAATTAATCCAAAATGACAGTACAGAAAAGCTCTAGTAAAATATCACTCTATTACAGACATTTTAGGACAAGTGACTAATAATTTTAGGTCAAAAAACCCATAAAGGATGTGGAATGTAAAGTGGCAATTCAAGAGGAATTTTAATAGAATAGTTGCTTATGCCAGCAACATGCTGTGGGCCTTCTTAGTTACACAGGACAGATTCTATCTGATTAAGTACAACTGTATTCCTGATAAATCTCCAAACACCCATCCCTTGAAAAGAAAAGAGGAAATCCTCAGTTTTGGCTTGTGTTCAGCCACCAGGCTGCCTGTAGGGTGAGGAGAAAATGAAAGACAAGGTGAAAGCACAAGCAAGTGCTGATGCTCAACAGACACCTACAGATAGGTTGTCTCAAATAACCCAAAGAATGCAGAGAAGACTAAAAGATTTTTATAAAAATGTTCTGTCAAAATGATGTCAGAGTTTCTTACCAGTATTTGTGGTCTCAAATAACAAGTGACTGTGGCCAGATCAGGGGAAACCTAAGTATCATCTCAAATACATTTTTACTTGGCACTCAGCAACTGTGGCAGCCTAACAAACAGCATCATCCAAACATCACACCAGCCCTGCTTTGCTTCTGGCTCTACTCAGTGTCCCAGAACTCTATGGATACCATTGCCCTGCTCTTCCCTGTCCAGCAAAACTGCTCATTGATACTTTGCTTATCAATAATTTGATAATTTGTTTATTGTGTAAGGCTCAGATGGAAGTCTCGGAAGGCTCACATAGACAAGGAGAACTGCATAAAGACATTTCTAGTCTTATTAAATATTAGGAGAACAGAGGTAGAAATGATAGGCAATCATCCAGTGAGGGATGGAAAGCTAAATGGGGAAATCACAGAATCATTAAGGTTAGAAAAGACTTCTCAGGTCATCAAGTCCAGCCATTAATCCAGCACTGCCAAGGCTGACACTAAATCATATTCCTAAGCATAAACATGCCTTTTAAATGCCTGCAGGGCTGGTGAGTCCACTGCTGCCCTGGGCAGCCTCTTCAAATGCTTGGACCACTTTTTCAGTGAAGAAATTTTCCCTCAAATCCAATCTAAACCTCCTTCGGCACAACTTGAGGCCGTTTCCTCTTGCCCTGCCTCTTGTTACCTGGGAGAAGAGACAGACACCGCCCCCCCACCTGGCTACCACCGCCTTTCAGGAAATTGTACAGAGAGAATTGTAGAGCGATGGGGTAGGTATGGAACAGAGCACACAGACACGGCAGTGAGCGCTCCTTGAGGTGGGGATTTAACCTGAGCACCAAAAACAACCACTCGCCCCCAACTCTTGTACTGTCAGGACTCGCTGTCAGACATGGTGACACACAGTGCAGATATGTAAGCTAAACCCAGCCAAACGTTTCTGGCAATGTAAAAATTCTCATTATTTTACAGCACCTTGGAACAGCATCAGCCTCCCCACGAAAGGGTAGGATTTTGACTGCGAGGTCTTAAACAGGATTGTTGCTCACCCAGGAAGATGGCAGGTTTGTGTATAGGCCAGTCCTATTTGATGTCTCGTCTAGAATCAGGTTGCATTGGTCACAACATATCAGGCCACAGCATGAGAAGAAAGTGATTCTTATTGCTGAACTAATTAGGTTCGAAAAGAGAGCACAAGAGACAAAAAGTTACAGTTTCATTTAAATAATTTAAGGCCTGAAGTGCTTTTCTGCTATGGCTTAATGTGATATGACCAATGCATTAGTCTTAAAAAATTTGAAAGATACTAAAAAAGAAAACATTCTGCTGTCCTGAGTGTAAAATGGGAGCAGAAGGGGAAAAGCATTAACTGATCTGAGAGATTGTCCTACTACAGGGTCCTGGAGAAGTGTCTGAGAGGGTTTAGTTTCCGTACAGACCTGTCAAGTTTTGCACACTGTGTGCAAGGCTGGTACCACTCGCCCCAACAGTGGCATTTCAGTGTCAGCACACTTCTCCCTCACTCTGAGATCTGGAGCAGGTTGGCCTGATCCAGTGCCTGTCATGCAACAGTCAGAAACGCTGGAATCCGAAGGGGCCTTCCCAAGCTGCAGCCAGACTCCCTCCCATCTCACAGCCTGGAGCAGCTGTGCTGGCACCTGCACGGACGCGAGTGACACAACCAGCTCCTCCAACCCCGCACAGGAGTCTCACACTTCAGGGGCAAAGACTTGGAGATGCCTGTTTGCAGGAGGTGTTAAATAGAAAGGTCCCCAGGAAGGACAACTTCGCAGACTTCTCCTCATGTGATCCCACCTGCCATCGCTGTGAGAGGACTTTACACTCTTCCAAACAAATTAACAATTCATTTCCAACCCTGACACGAAGATTAACCCTGCCAATTAATTCCTTAATCTCTTGCTGCCGACAAGGCTCACAGTTGCCATGTGGATGCCTGTCCACTGGGGCCTGGAGCAGGGCCATGCTGTTTAATTAATGCTGCATCCAGGATATGGTGTAGCTGATACTCAAACATATTCCAGCAATACAACCCAGAGCTGCACCTCACACGTCACCAGACAGCATGGAATGGGCACCTCGACAAGGGCAGGGATTATCTCAGAGCTTGTGGCAGCTTTTGCTGCATAAAGGAGACACTTGAACCAGTACAGAGCCATTTAGCCATCGTTTAGTTGTAGAAAAATGCTCCTTGGTCACTTCCATGACAGATGTCATCAGCATTTTGCACATTTCAAGTAGCAGCAGGAAAAAAAAACAACCCACAAGATTATGTCAGTCTTCTTCCCCCCATCTAAAATATCTGATAGGATGTTGGGTTTGAGCTCAGTGCTAGAGGGAGAAGGGGCAGCCACTCTGTGTGCAGAAGCTGCTCCAGAGACAGAGATTAAATGTGAACTGAATTGACAGAAGTTGGGAAATGTGTGAAGTACAGTAAAAAGGAAAAGTGATGATCGGTCACCTCAGGGAATCTTTGTAAACCAGCTATAACAAATTAGGTCAATTTTCCTTTGTTTCTATAGGTTTTGCCATATGTAATTAAAAAGACACTGCCCATTAAATTGTTTTTAAAAGTTAACTAATAATAAAACCTATGAATAATATTAAATTAAAGACTAAAACCTCTGGACGTATAAAACAGGAAGTTGCAGGTGTATAAACTAAGCAAACAACAAAACCCCCATAATTTAGTGCCTGTTACAACTAGTCCAGTGGGTGGAACAAGTGAAGGGATCACAGAACTGCAGGGATTATATAAATACACACGTAAAGGGTGTTTACAGAGAAGTACCAGGAAGGAGGCAGGATGATATACTGGACAGGACACTCTGCTCCACATTGAAGTTAGGCAATGTCTGCTTTGGGGTTTTGTTGCTATTGTTGTTTTTCATGCATTTGTGTTCAATGCTCAGTTGTACACTGAACCCCCTTAGCCCAGGAAGGGTCAAGGTCACCCCACTGCAATGGTCAACCAGGCACAGCGGAAAAAAAGCCTGGGTTTGCCTGCAGACCTCTGCCCACCTGCTCCTGACAAGGCAAGAGAAACGTCTCCCGTTGCTGAGTTACAAACGGGGAAACAACATTTGATGCAAAAATTACATCTACCTGATCAGAACAACCAGTCCAAGAGCTGTGCAGGTCCCCATGTCACTGGTCACGCTAGAGAGGTGCTACCTTCTTCAGTAAATCCTTCATGAAAGGCATGCAGCAAAACTAAGAATGGTTTGAGAACTGGCATAGTCTGAAGCTGACATCAATACTTATGTGGTGGAATCTTCAAGGACACCGTGTGTGCCACAGAATCGACTCCTCGTGTCGTCAGGGTTTATTTCCACGGGACTTGTCAAAAGGGCAAAAAGCTCACGAGCTGTTGCTCATGACGTGGCATTTTGTGCAGGAATCTTAAGTTGTCCTTGTTGATCCTTAGTGGCATTTCCTTCATGAAGTCACTTGGTACCAATTGTCACCAGGATCTGGGGCTACATATGGGTGTATGTGGCTCCCATGGGTGTGTGTGGCAGGGGGTTAATTTGCTGCTCTCTGCAGGATGATTTGGCAATTCCTTCTTTTCTGCAGTTGTCACACTTTCTTCTAGGAACTCCTGCTATAAATAACTCTTGGGTCGGTGCCAGGAATGTATTTTTTCCAGGCAGAAGCCCAAACCAAGCAGTGAAACACCTGACTATCAAACATGGCACACCACAGAGTGTACTGGTACATGGAATGGGCAGAGGGAAGGGATCTGTTGGTTGTACACTGTGGGAGTTGGTAGAAAAGCCCAAGCAGTTCTAAGAGCAACATCCTTTTCTCTTGCACTTAATTTATGCTTAAAATTATTTATCGAATGCAGCTGTCTGCAAGACACAGCAAACCCTGGCAGAGCTCAGAGTTCTGCTCAAGCCATGTGCAGATATTCTGCCCCCCACGCTCAGCTAAGCCATTATGTCACCCCCAGATCTGGCACATCCTAGGCTGAAGTTCAGCAACATCAGCCTTGGCATGTTTTAATTTAATGCAGGATGGCAATCCAGGATGGACCAGGCTTGGTTGTTTACCATCCCCTCTCTCTCTCTCCCCAACCCACACTCTCCATCCATTTACAGTGGTGCCACTTTTCCCAAGCATAATCCGTCACCCACAGGCCTGAGCAGGCAGCGATTCCTCCCACTCCTTCAACTGCACCCTAACTACTCCCTTCTTTCCAGACAAGGGCACGCCAATCACTGTTATCTTGGCTGCATCACTACTCCAATCCCTGAGCAAAGACAGGCTATTCTATTGCCAGACCTCAACTGTTCAGCCCTTCCCTTCCCCCTCACACCCAAATCACACGGATCTTAAAATCCCTGCAGCGGGCAGGGGGGCGGCAGGGGAGCAGAGGAAGGCAGGGAACAAGGCTTCCTGTGCTCTTGCTGTCACAGCTCTTCTTGCCAACACAACTCCTGAGAGCCAAGGGCTGAATGAAACCAGCAAGGCGGTGTCCCAGTCTCTGCTACACCGAGCGAGAAGCAATCCTGCCATGGCTGGCACACATTCCTGGCGCTCTGGCAGGCAGAGCTGCAGGAGGCACTACAGAATGCCAGGAGATGCCCCTTCGTGGGTGACCCACCACTCCATCAGCAGCAGGGCAGCCCTCCTGCCCAGGTCCTGGCACCAGGACACAGCTCACGCATTGCGGCGGCTGCTCCGGTGCCAGCACTTGGTTGAATAATGACATTTTCAGGCTGACACCTGTAGAGGTGTTTGCAGTTTGCTCTCGTGCACCTCAGCAGTTTTCTTTTAATTGATCTCACAGCCTGAGATTTTCCTAAAATACCTCACGGTTTCACAGCCTTGCTTCCAGGAGGATTTTGTCAGCAGACTGCAGTGCACAATAATGCGTCACTTGCTCTCCTGATGATCCTGGGCTTTCCAGGCTCTAGAAATCCAGATGCTGCTTTTCCTGTCCTCATCCCTTGGCATCCTTTTCCGGCTCTCATCTCTTGGCAATGAAATGAAACCAATTTGCAAGAAAATCTACTGCAGACATTGTTTGTCTTCAGCTGAGTGGAAACTCCCAGATCCTTTTGCTGTTGCTGGCTTAGGAACATTTGTGGTTTCTGGCATGTCCCTGACAGGTATGAAACTTGTACAACTGCTGAGTCATGAGCTGTGCAGGGACTGACGCAACAAACTGTGCAGCCAACTTCCAGAGGTGGCCTTTGGCTGAAAATCCACTGCGAGGAGGGAGAGGTGAGCACCGAAAACACCTGGGGGGAAGAAGGGAGGAGGTGTGGGACATGGGCCAGCGGCAGCCGGGAAGAGGTGGCCCTATGACCAGAAAGGGGTGTGTGGCTCCCACAGCTCCAGGGAGGATTGGGCAGAGCTCCCAGGCAGGACAGCTCACTTGGAATGCTGCTCCTTCCCCGTGAGATGGCTGTGAAGGGGGTAAATGGCGTCACACCTGTCTGACAGCCAGCAGCAAAGACAACACCCACTCCTACCTACCAAACACACACGTGTAACGTCCCGTTCTATCACCCCACATACCCCAGGTCACTTCCAATAGATTATTGAGGAATATAATTAGAAATGCTCTCTATGAAGGAAAAAGGATGAACAACACTTGATCTTAGCTCTGTTGGTTAAAGCATAGCACTAATAATGCCAAGGGCAGGGGTTTGATACTCATGTGGGCCATTCACTTAAGAGCTGGACTTGAAGACCCCACTGAGTTCCTTCCAACTCAGAATATTCTCTGACTCTGTGATTTGTAACATAGTCTTGAGCAAAGACACACTTGGAAGGAATTTGTTTTTCTGTGTCCATTCTCTAATAGCCCAAAGGACCCGCTCCATGGAAAGCATCTGAAATCAACAGCTGGAAACCTGAGCTGCTTTGCTTTTCTTTGTCTTTTGAAGCACAAAGGAAGGAATGGCTCCAGAGAGACCCTGCCTCTGCTGGATAGCAAGGAAACACACTGGGCAGCCCCTATTTGGAGAGGCACATGTGAGATACTGTATTGAAGGAGCAAGGCTGCTGCCTTTTGAAAGGATGGAGGGGTGACACAAAATGATCAGCACCATAAGGACCTTCTGGCCACAGTGATCTGCTGGTGAGGGACCACAAGTACGTGGTGCAGTTTGCATGGGTATAAACAGGCAGCCTAGTAAATTCATCCAGCCTTAGTCATGCCAAGTGCAGCCACGGCCTATTGTAACATAACCAGAATTCATTAGGTGCTTCCCTGTCATCCATGTGAGTAATAATAATAACAACAATTAATACTTCAGACATGAACAAGTTAATCCTGCTCTTTTAAAAGCAAAAATATTGCTGCCCTTATTTTAAGGGTGGGAACCTGAGATAAGCAAGGAGGGTGACATAATCATTGTTGTTCTTTGGAGTACACGATCGCTTATGGTGTTTCGGCGCCAGGGTCATTTAGCTAATTGTTTTTGTGATCCACCCATAAGTAGAACAACAGAGGCAAAGGTTTTGGAATGGAGAACAGACGTAAGACCACGCTCCTTCGTAGGACACTGGGTACTCTTCTCATTAAGTCTGACTGGAGGCAACAGATACAGGAATTTTGGGGGAGAAAAGCAGGGTATGATGGGTAAATGCATCCTGCTTAGACCTTGGCTCCAGACCTAGTGAGCACCAAAATTCATGCATATTTTCACTCTACCATAAAGCTTCTGGAGTCAGGTACAAATACAAAAAGGGGACAAGAATTTTTAACATCTGTCTAGAATTCAGCTCTTGGGTCTAGAACCAGACCTGGTGTCACTGGGGCTGCACTCAGTGTGATCTGGAAATTTCAGAGGGCCACCCATCTCTTTTCCCACAACCAGCATGTGAAAATACAGCCCACCAGACTAAGTCAAGGCGATAGTTACTAATAACTTTGTACTTCTAATAGGCTTGTCCTGGAAAACTCTCCAAATATTGCTTACTGACCAGTCTTTACTATATCCTGCTTTTTGTGCTGAATTCACCGAGCACACAAACCTGCTACCACTTTAACCTACCTTGCAGTTGTTTACTTCAGATAGCAGAAACTTCTGCTTTTAGCTTCAAACACCCAAGCTCAATCCCTTTATAAGAATAAAAAATTTAAGCCTTTATACCAAAATCTCCAAACACTCGATAAGCACTACAGTAATCCCCGTAATACACATCCATCAATCCTAGAGTCAGCCTATAATCTATATATATCAGAGAAATTTTCCTGGGGGATGCAGGATGGACTCCTAGATCCCTGCCTTGTTCTCTACCACAGGGGACAGGCCAGGAGCTGCAGTAGTTTCTGTGTAGTAAAAGAACCATTTTACCCTGTGCCTACATCAGGCACATTTCAGGAGCACTGGAGGCCACCAATGTAGAGAAAACCTCAGTGAAGGAGGTACTCAGTTTTTGTCTTAAACCAACTTGTTTCCAACTCTGCTGAAAAGGCAACTGCCCCTTAGCACACTCAGATCAAAGTCAAGATCCCACCAGACAACAGGAAGCAGTTCATAGGGATATTTCTCACATGGGATAGTTTTACCCTCATGCTAAGCTCAATCATCCTCAAAGCTGTCCTGGTTTTGGCTGGGATAGAGTTAATTTTCTTATTATTAGCCTGTACAGTGCCGTGTTTTGAATTCAGCGTGAGAATAATGCTGATAACACACTGATGTTGCTGTTACTCACATGTGCTTACTCTAAATCAAGGACTTCCCAGTTTCCTACGCTCTGCCAGCAAGGATCTGGGGGGAAGCACAGCCAGAAAAACTGACCTGAGAACCGGCCAAAGGGATATTCCACAGCAGAGAATGTCATGCTCAGTATATAAACAGGGGGGAGTTGGCTGGGAGTTGCTCGGGCTGGGCATTGGTGAGCAATTGTATTGGGCAGCCCTTGTTTCTCTTGGGTTTTATCCCTCTCTCTCTCTCTCCTTTTCCTTACAGTTGCTATTACTATCATTAGTATATTTTATTTCAATTCATAAACCCTTCTTATCTCAACCCTCAGGTCTTACTTTCACTTCTGATTCTTCTCCCCACCGGAGGAGAATGAGAGACTGGCTGTTGTGCTGCATTGCCAGCTGGGGCCAAACCACGACAAGAAGTGCCAGCAGAGACCTTGGATGCCAGTGTATGACAGAGACAGGCAACAGTTCATGGGAAAATCCATCCTCTCCCAGTCTGCAGCTTTTCCCATTCACACCTCTGCCCTTACCTCAGCCCTGGGCTGGGCAGGCAGGCAGGGAGCTGCTCACTTATCTAAACAGGCGGCACGGGCAGCAGAATGACTGACTTTGGCACATGCTGCTCCAAGATTTGTGCAATCCTACCCAGGAGTTTTCAAAGCAGCAAGAGGCCTCTGAGACCGCAGCCCTTGAAAAATCGGCTCAACTGTGTCCCTGTGGCTTGCTGACAAAAAAAACCCAAAACATCACCTCTATCACGTGTTGAACTGTGGAAGAAATGGGCTGTTTTCTCTGTCTTCCTGCCCTGTTAACCACAATCTGACAGACGTGAGGAGAAACATGTGCTTTCTTGCAGGTTGGGGCCGGTGGACAAGAGCGAGGGAGGATGGTGGAATTTCAGACTCGGTTTGGACACGCAGCCTAGCAAGGCCAAGTAAAGAAATCTCATTGGGTTTGAGCAATGAACATGTCTGACAGGGTGCCAAGGGAAAGGGAAACCCCAAAGGTTAGGGAAACGCATCCAAACTCCATAAGACTCAAGCAGATCTTTTCCAGAATCGCACAATCACTGGTCCCAAAGCTCTTCCCAAAAGCTGTTGTGCTTTTCCTGAGCCAGGTGCTCTGAAGCAAAGGTGGGTGGTCATGACTATGTCTGACTGCAACATCCTTCCAGGCTTGTGAGCCCAAAAGTCTGGCATATCCCCAAAGCATTACCAACCTCACCTAATTCCCAGAAAAGACTGTCCAACGGATGCAGATGCATCTGTTGTCCAGCACACTCAGACCCCTTAGTTCAGGAAAAGACCACTGTACCTTCCTCCTTTCTGTGTTCTCTCTTTCCAGACTAGAATCCATCAGTAAGGGTTTGGACAGCAACAAGTATAGCACTTCATAAAGGAAAGTGTAATGATCTTCCATCCCCAAACCCATGTCCATCTCCACCTTGAAACTCTGTTCACCTTGTTCAGCCGTGTCTGAAGACTGACTTAACTGGAACTTCCATCAGACACATTAAAAACAATGCTTTTGGGGGGATTTCCATTTCCAGTTGCATCCAAACCAGTCCATTATTTGCAGAAGTGGTGATAAAGGGATTGAGTGAATCCTGCCAGATGACAAAATATTAATTTAATGCGTAAACTTATTGGTTGCACCAACAGACAACCTGTTCACAGCCTGCAGAGGCCCCTTTTCTCCCCAGCAGCTCTGGCCAACACCAGACCTCTTTGCTCAGCCCCTGTGCAGGGGGAGGCTGAAAATCCTCTCTGCTCTGCACACACATGACCTGCTTGGCTTTGCTTTGGAGTCCAGCTGCATCAAGCTGCAGTTTTGCCATGTAAGTGATATAAAAGAGCGACCCTGTGCAGCAGAGGACTCTGATGGATCAGATTGAAATAGCAAACTAATGCTGGTCTATCCAGGCTACTAAGAATCAGAAATCAGATTAGGCAGGAGTCACTTACTGCACTGTCCTCCAAGCAGGAATTACTCAGGGGACATAATGGAAGTGAAAGGACTACCAGAAGTGAAATGACCACACAGTGCTACAACACAGGGTGAAGTCTCCATCCAGTGAGGCACACTGAGCAAAGGGTACGTTGCTGGGCGAGGACTGAGAGCAGCAGCCTTTAATTGCCTCTAAACATGCACCTCCACTGTTCACTTCAGCTCCTGGAGCAGGCAAGGATGGACACTGCGCTACATAAAGGTTCAGAAGGACTAATCTTAAATAGTCTAGAATATAACAGTCTGGACCTTTCAATTTTGTATGTCAAGATCACACTCCCTTAGGTTAAACCCACAGCTAACACGACTCTGCTCCCAATCCTGCTGGCCAAGAGACTCCTCTCCCCACCTTCCAAGGTGTGAGGATCACCCATGGTTCTCTGTTTGAACAGAAACTGCCTCCCTACAGAAGGGCTTTGCTGTGCCCTGGTATGATAATCAGAAATCACAGATTTCCACTCTTTGTGTGTTGGCCTGCCCCAGCTGACAACACTGGGGCACCCGGGGGGTCAGAGGGACTGGCTCAGCAACCAGCCAGCCTGGGGACAGCTGCCTCAGATTGGAAAACATCAGGAAAAACGGCCTGTGTCCCAACAAAGACAGCAGTGCTCCCTGTATGTAAAAGCTGAATGCCAAAATAATCCAAAAAAATGAAAGAACCATCAAAGCTCTCCTCCCTTTACTATCAGCTACGCTTTGTTTTAGGGTCCAGGAGACCACAAAGCTGATGACTGGAGGGAATAAAACAAGATTTCTTGATCAAAATCCAATCCTATTATTTTCCAGCTTGTAGAACAGAGACAAAACAACGTTTAAGTGTCTGTCATTTACCAGTGACCTTTGAACAGGAATTTTCTGACAGCCCTTGTTTGCGTTTCCATCGCGATGGGCTGTTTCACAGGTTGCTGCAAACGTGGCGAAGCGAATGTGAGCCCACAGAGGTTTTGGTTCTGCAGTCATCTGAACCCTGAGGTAGTTTAAATATCATTTAACTCTCTGCTGTGTTAATGCTTTGAGATCACACAGGCCAGCTGAGAAGACAAACATTTCACAGGCTGGTATTTCATGGCTCTGCGCAAAGCAAAGCAGTCCAGCCCCTTTTGGTCCCACAGAGCTCAGAGTATGACCCCAGCAGGATTAATCCCCACAGATGCCAAACACACCTTTGGAAAATAAGAAATTAACAAGTCATTAAAACCAAGTATTACCATTATTAATTGAAGCCAGCTGAAATCATAAGGGCCTGAGAGATCAGCACAAGGAACTGCACATCTCCCAGATTTGACAGGGGTCAAAGCGAAGCCTTTTCCAACTGTCTGAAAATACTCAGATGACATTTTTTGAAAATATGTGAAACATCAAAATAATACTGCTTGGTGCAAAAGTTGTTTGGAATTGGATATAATTTAACAGAATAATCTTCTGTAGAACATTTTTAAAACAGTGTAAGATCTATCAAATATGATCCTAAAGCAATCCTTAATTATGTCTTAAATTCTCCTTAGCAGTTTTAATTACTCTGTTAAAAAACAAAACAAACAAAGAAAAAAAACCCCACAACACTTTCTATGTTAAATAAGGTGTTAAAATAAAAATGAGCCTCTGATTTTGAGCAATTTTATGAAATCTTCCTGGAAAAAGAATTTGAACCCCTGGTCCTCTCCCACTTGATCTCACATAGCTTCTCTTAACAATCTCATTTGTTAGGCTGTAGTAACTCGAGACTTTGTGGAAAAAAAATCTCATCTAAAAAGGGGGGGGGGGGAACCACACCAAAACCCAGAATGAGACTCAGAGATGTAGAGACCCACAAGCCTCACACGTCAAGGATTCATTCACACAGCCTGTTTGTGTGGCCAGATCCTGGCCGTGCTCACGGACACGCGGACAGGACCCACTGGTGGGATGGGCTGGCCTGGGAGACCCCAGCTGCCAGCCCAGATGGTCACAGGGCTCCTGAGAGCCTGGGGACTTCGTGGATTTCACACAAGCTCGTACAGTGCCTGCAGCAGTGACTCAGCACTGTGGGTGCTCACGGATGGTTCCTGGAGAAACGCATTTCCTGCTCACGAGGACCATCAGTGAGGTTTAGGTGATCTCACAGAAAAGATTTCCTGGGTGGTACCTTGAACAACTATCTCAGTAAGTAAAAGCCTGACTTCTGGGAAATACAGTGTTTTCACACTCCTGGAAAAGACACAAAAGAAATCCACAGCAGCACGGGGGGAATTCCTTCCTTTCCAAGCCCACTGGCCACTTGGAGGTACAGCCACCTGACCTCAGAGAGCATCCCAGAAACACTAGCATGAGTAAGCACTGGCTCTTTCTTTCCTCAAAGAAAGCAGATCCAAGACACAGAAGGAGCTGTCCCTGGGAAACCTGCAGGTCCAACCCCACCAGCTGCCCCGGGTACGCTCAGCTCTTTGTGGAGCTCTGGCTCCCAGCAGGAATGGCAATCTCAACACTCCTTCACATCATCCTTCTGATACAGCCTGTGAAACCACGTCTCTTGTCCATTCTCATCACCCCATCTGTGTAAGACGCTCACAGAGGCTTCAGGCTTCCCTGGGCACCACAGTGAGAATGAGGTTTCTGCTTCCAATGCAGGGTTTTCTACTCTGCCAAGATGCTGTCACGGTTATTGCAACTCTCGGGTCACCGAAGAGCAGCTGTGAAAAACTGTCCCTGGACTACTTTTTTCAAGCTGGAAGCCTGTCACCAACCCTACAACTGGTACACAGGCTATTTTCTAGCTTTATTTACCTTCTTTCCCTGTCCCCCACCTCTAAAGTATTTCCTTCAAAATCCCAAGACACTTGCCCAGGACATCAAAGGATGAACTGTGTTCCTGGTGCACAGTGGGTCATTTTCCATCATATCCAGTTTGGCAATGCAGGCCAGATACTCAGTGCTCTGAGTTACAGGTCAGAGACACTAATCACTAGGATCTGTGAAGAAACTCCTGGTCTTTCAAAACATTCACATGGTTTCCACCAACAGATTTCATTGCAACAGGGCTATGTGGTTTTGTGTTTCTTCATACTACGACATTGCTGGAATAAAAACATTTCATGACCTCAGGATAAAGGGGGGAGGGCACTGAAAAACTACAATAAACAGATGACATGACCCCTCCCATATGCTTTACGATCCTCCTTCCCCAGTTCCCTTTTTCACTTTCAGTATTTGCACTTGGATGTGCTCAAGCCTCAGGTGCTCAGGGGAGCTCAGAGCTTGTTAAAGCCTCATTCGCAGCCTGGATACTGATCCAGCTCTCAGTGGACATAAAGACCACTGCCCAGGATGGCCACTGACCCTGGTAACAGGCTGCTTTACACATGCTGAATTTAAAAAGGAGACCAGCTGTACTACTGCAAAGTATCTACAAAGCCAGAAGTAACCTTCCTCTTCCTGCTTCCTGGCACCAAACAAGACAGAAGCATATTAAAATATGACTTGTTTTCAGAGAGGAGACACTGCTTAGCAGAAGCTTCTCAGGAGAGCAGCTCTTTGGGGCTCTCTTCCAGGCTGTGTGTGGTTTTGGCCACATTTTGCCAGCACTGCTGAGCAGCCCTGAGCCAGTGCTGGAAGGTTACAGCACATTTTATGCCTTGCCTGACTTTGGAACAGCAGTGCACAAGCCCAGATAGCTCCAGGTTTCATTCAGGAGAGCTGGCTCATGAGCCACGGCCCCAAAAAAGCCTGCAAAGTTATCTCCACACCTACTCCTTGGAGTCCCACAGCTACGGGTTTATCACATGGGAGAGAACAGCATTGTGGTTTGTTTATGACTTCAGGATATACCAGACTCAGAGACAGGACAGACGTGAGAAGTAAAAAAGGGATGGCAGATCCTGGTGGATGTACATGTCCTGACCTGGAGCCATGGGCTCTCACCTATCCTATAGCGCAGCATGATGGCAAGGCAGTGTCACTCAGCAATTTTTAGATGACATTTAAGGCACACTTTTGCTAAGGATAAATGAGGATTTTGCGTTCCTAAAATACATTAGTGAAACATTTCCGCTAGTTCATCTCCTGTTCTTGGTGTGGGAAGATGTCGTAGGCTGATTTCCTGACAATGCACGCTAAAATAGACCAGGAAACCAGCAAACTTCTCCTTTTGGTTCTACCTGTAGGAAAGGGATTTCTTTGTGGCCATCTCTGTGTCTTCCGGTGCCACTATTTCAGAAACACAGGCATCTCACTCCTGTAGCCACTGTCACAGGTGAGCAGCAGAAGAGGACTGAGACTGACTGACTGCTCCAGAAATCTGGTGCATTTGGAAGTTCACGAGCCACCCTTGGTGAGTTTCCCATGATTAGCGAGCCCTTGCTGGAAGCACATCTCGACCTGGACACCGAACTGGCGGGAAGGGAAGGGAACGAGTGCTCGGAGCACACAGGGTACTGGAGACAGGAATGCAACTCAGGAGGCAGTTGTGATGGATGCAGGAAAAAGCAGAGAGGGATGAGGAAAGAAAACACAGCCCTGCAAACTCTTACTCACAAATACAATCCTTACTTGCCTGAGAAAGTGATTCAATCTTGCAAACCATATGAGGATTAGAAGCAGGCTTCCACACTTTCCTTTACTTAAAGGTATTTACATGCAGCATTATTTTCCCATATTGTACTGGGACTTTTATGCATAGCACTCAGGACTATAAATAAAACGTTGGATTCAGAAGCATGGAAACAATCCACTTTGGCTTTCCTCTCTGCAGATGCCCAGTGCTCCGATCCCAGCAAATGACCCAGATTCCTTGGAGAAGAAATTTAATCGCTCGCAGGGAGCCGGTGCTGAACAGATCACAACATTTGTTCTCTGATCCAGTCACAAAGACGTCACCAAGCTTACAACACACCGACTTCTCGTGAATAATCTGCACAGAAATATCATCCAGGAAGCTCTTTGCAGAGAAGGGCAATGTGAAAATACGATGCTGAGGTTTTCAGCTACACGGGCATGTGACGCTGTGTTTTAATTTTATGTTCAGTGTCCTAGCCAGAAATCTCATGTGGCAGCTGGTCCCAGAATTCTGTAATATGATAATTAAATGTCTGCCTATAAACAAGTGTTTGTATTACAAGTGCTTTCCCATGGCATTTATCCGTGCAGCAGGAATCTGAGGCAGGCACAGAAGCAGCAGTTTTTCTTGGGTCTAAGCAAGTCTCCTATTCTATCCCCAGAGAAATAGAATAGCACAGTCCTAGCAATAAAAATAATTAATTCTCTTACATTTATATGGGATATTTATCTTTTATTCCAAAGAATTCTCAAAGCTATTTACTGCTAACATATCTATCTCAGCACTTGAGATTGCTGCTCTGTCACGGGTCTGTTGCAACAGCAAAGTCTCACGTGGACTTTGCAGAGTCTCTGGCTCTTCTTTGGAAAGGAATGCAAGGACTGGTACCAAAACCTCTGGCAAACAAAATCCCATGCCATTAAATCCAGCCACTTGTGAAAGACAGCTGTGCACAGAAACACGGGAGTCCAGGACAGAACATGAGAAAAAGTGCCCCAGCCAGCTGGAACCCGGGCTGAGTTCAGGTGGCTGGGGAAGCACCTCCTTCCAAGCAGACATCCACCCTAGAGACTGACCAAGAACTGACCCCACTGTGCTGTACACACCAGACAGGGGCTTGCACAGGAACTGACCCACAGTTTCTCATGACGTGGGTACTGAAAGGTCGGGACAAACTTGGCAGCAAAAAGCAGTGACACAGGGACCGGCTGCCAGTTCTGACCATGTCTTCCCTCAGTCACTTCCACAGACTCTCATGTGGGCTGGACATTACTCCCAGGCTAATAAACCCTCTCCAAACCAGCAGTGAAGGGCAGAGGATCCAAATGGCTCTCTCAATTCCCTGTCCTGGCTGGCTGATGTGGTGTTGAGCCTGAGCTGAGCCAGACAAGGGATCTACTTGTGCTCACATAACCTCCCGTGCGAGCCAACAAACCCTGACAGACCACAGCACTGACTGCATGTCCCTCAAAGAATCAGGGGCCCGACTCTGAGCTATCGACACCAACCCTACCCCAGTGAACTGCCTCTGATTTCTGCTGAAATGCTGCCAAGGTCGGACTGGTTCAGAAGAGTCCAGGTGTAATTTTGCCTACTGAAGGCAGGGCTGCATTGTAAGTGAGAACAGATTTAATTAGTGCTATTTGAACATGATGAGTTGAAGAATTAGGAAAGGGGGGAAATAAAGACAGAGCTCCAACAAGTGTAAATTTTAATCTCCCCACTGCGAGCTTAAAAAATGTGGGAGAGTTGAGGAAGGGAAGAGAAATTACTAGAGGGAAATAATGTCTCTCCTAACAAGATGTCCTGTATTAAACCACAACACAAGATAATGCAGGGTTTGGGAAATAAAACCAAATAGAAAACGCCTGGAGTTAAGAACCCTGCTGCTTAAAAGCAGCACTGAATTCCCACCACTGCAGGTTATACTGGAGTGGTTCTGCTTTGCTTTGTATTTAACACTCTACATTTCACTCCTGCTCCTGTGGAAAGCCAAGTTTGGATGTGGGATTACGGTGCAATGGCTGATGACCACATTAGCCATCTGGTCTCTTGCAGGTCCGAGCACAAGTCCAGGTCTTTCTCAGCCAAGAGTCGTTGCCTAAATGAGGTGACATTTCTGATTTGTGTGTCAAACTGTTTCCAGGGCTGCACACACGTGGAGCCACAGTTTGCTGTTTGGTGTGGCTGAATCGTGTTCAAGACCTGCAGGAAGAAAACTTCCAGCTGGGAGCAGTCGCTAATGGCTCACCTGGCAGAGCTGCCGCCCGTGGCCAAGGCAGCCCTTGCCAAGTCCAGACATGGCTTGTGATGAATGAAGAACACATGCAACAAGTCTGGCCGCAGTAAACAGACTCCAACACCTGGCAGGGAGCCAGCAGATGCAACACCACACGTTTTACGATGCACAGGGAGAGGGAGAGTGATCATGGATCTCCAGCAACAGACCAGGCTCAGCATCTCTGCTCTCTTATTTATGGGAAACCTGCTCAGCCCAGGGTTGGTGCTCCAAAGAACTAAATATCCACTGGCATAAACCCCACATGATACCTGAAATTAGGCTGAAACACGTTCTAGAAATTGGCAACAGGCAAGAATTTTTATCTGCTGTAAATCAGAGCAGAAAGGAATGAAGCAGTTCCAGGCGGATCTGCTCGGTAGCGGAAATGCCTTAAATGCCCAGAGGAGAACAGTATAAAAATGGAAACAGCCTGATATAAAACCTCTGACGTCAGAGGGGCTGTTTCCTCCAGCCTCAGCCAGCTCTAATAAAAATCCACTGAGAAGTTCCAGAAGCCACATTTGCTTCAGAGTCCAGAAGACTTATTCAGCATCTGCTATAAAAACAATTTTGAGAACTTATTTATGGGAGCTGGTGGTCGCCTTGGTGCACTTCCCAGTGCCTCCTGCTGCTGCAGACAGACCCACAGCCATGGATGGCTGCCCAGCCCGTGATACCCAGCCATCAGCTGTGTGCTTGCTCTCAATCCCCTCCTTACAGGGAAAAAGCAGTAAAATAAATTAATAAAGTGCATTTTCTGGAGGCTGCAGTAATAACTTCTTTCTCTCAGAACTGTGGTAGGTAAATCCCACGTACAAGGGCTGCTTCTGTCTTATCACATCACCCTGCAGAGCTTCACGGTCCCCTTCCATGTGTTCTCTGTGCACTCCCCCGGGCAGATTCACTGACACAAAGGCTGTTACATCTCACAGCTCACCCTCACTGTTAGTCACAATCCTGGATATTTTCCTCATCTTTACATCTCCAGTCCTCCTCCAGAAGACTCAGCTTGCTCACATCCAACCCAGGTCTGGACATTTTCCTCCCCACCAGCACTAAGGGTACCCACTGGCTGACAGATGAGCTGCGTAAAGGCCTCCTGACGTTTTTGTAAGACAGTTGGAAAGGTGAAGAAGTAAATAAAACTGTCCTGCCTGAGGGAAGAGCCCATTTCTCCCTGTGGTGGTTTCCCCTGTCTCTGTAGCAAAGGAGCCTGGCTGACTGCAGGCTCTGTACCAGGGAGGAGCTCCCTGCAGAGCACACGTGTACAGACGTCCAGCCTGCACCGTGCCCACAGTCCTCCACAAGAAATCAGGCCAACTTCCAGAGTATTTATAGATTTTGAAGAAGAGCCAGAACCCTCTCTCCAAGAGGACGGACAATTTAACATTGTGCAAAGTCATTAAGCCTCACAACACCGACTGCACAGCCCTGGTCTGGTAATGGGGATGGCAGCTCCTCACCAGGCTTCATTAGATTAATTCACACACTTGCAGGCGCCCTAAAATACCTGTGAAATCCCGCTGTGATCCCAAACACAGAACAAAACACTTGCTAACTACGATACAGGCAGAAATGTACTCTTTAAGTTTAGCACAGGCCTCTGCTGATGGCAAAGAATCCAAAGGCAGAGACAGGAATCTGTATTTCTCATCACACAACAGCTCTGCTCCTCCCTTTATCGGGAGGAAATATTTTAGAGTTTTTCATTTTTATTTTACATTTTAATGCCATTTTGGAGGAACCCCAGGTTTCAGTCCTCTGACACGTTATTCCACATGCAGAAGGCCTCTGCAAACGGCCCCAGCAGTTCCTGTGTGTGAGGGTGATGGTCTAAATTAGAATAGTTCTCTTTTACCCTTGGACTTGCTTTAGCCTGTCTGACAGAGGAGATTAAGGCGATGCCAGAGGAAGTAAAAGTTCACAAACGGATGACTTGTCAAGGGATTGCCACAGGTTAGCTTTTATTTAAAGCTTTCTCAATCATCTTATCTTCCCAGGCTTTAAAGCTGGAACAGTCACCTTGGCACCCACCTCCGTCCCCTGAAGTGTACTTATAAAAATGGCTGGGGAGGCCACTTGAGTTACCAGGACACTGACAGCCTGTGACACTGCTGTGCTAACGAGGGCAGATAATCAGCAGGCAGTGAGGCAGCCATCACAACCAGCCTGAAATACAAGGGCTGTGCACTACAGCCCGTCTTCCAAGAGTCCCAGGCACTGGGATCCAACAGTTTTCAGCTACTCAAAAGTTTTATCCGTCTCTTTAAAATATAAAACCTTTACTAAAGGTTTTATCAATCTCTAGATGGTAAGATAACCTTGAAACACGAATTAGGCATATCAGGAAATACCTCCTTGGCTCTGCCAAGAGCCTGAGTTACAAGCTCCACACCCTGAATTCCCTTAAGCCCCTTCTCAGCAGAGGTGCCTCCTGTCACACGGGACTGCGTGTGCAGCACCACGGGGGGGTTTAAAATGTTGCCAAGGATGTCAGTGACGACTATTTTCACTCTCTTTTCCCACCCCATTCCCACACACATGTTTCTACAAGGTCTGAAATTTCTGGATGAAGAGTATTATTTCAGTTCCAAGGACTATTACTGCTGGTTGGGTTAGATAGGTCAGTGCTCAGAACCGAGAGTTTCACTGAACTGTGAGCTCTACCACGGAAAATTCTGACCTGAAATCACCCATCTGGGCTTGTGAGCAAAGCCATTAATTCAGCCAGACCACAGGCATCTAACTCCAGGCCCTCTATGGCAGCCTAAAGGCTGGGGGGGGACTGACAAAAGGCCGTGCCAAAACCTGCCAGCACGAGAAGGCTCACTGGGAGCGACTCCTAATGCAGACCACGTTAGCACTATAACAAATCTTATTTGTTCTTTTCCCTTAACATCTTTACTGCAGTCTTAGCAAACTGCATTTCATCGCTGCCCACTCCTGCTTTTACAAAAGCACTTTAGCAAAAACAAGCACTTTTAATTAAAAAGTGGCTATAAAGCCTGAAACCCCAAGTGATGGACAGAGAGACGTTCTGACTGAAGGATCCTCTGTTTTGGTCCTGTGCCATTTTCTGAATCTGTAGCAAAGATCTGTCTCCTGAGTGGCAAGTAGTGAAATGTATTTGATGTCTGCAGTTATCTGCCACTCAGATTCAAGTCATTCCAAATCATTCCCAGTACCACACTACAGAGCTCTCTCTCAGCCACGAGGGGCTATATGCATCCCATCTCCATGCATTTACAGTTTGTAACTGTAGCTGTCTAGTAATGCTCTACATATGGGCTTGAAAGAGCATTATTGACAGCATATTGCTTAAACTGGGTGAGAAGCTACTTCTCAACCTGTTTTCAACCTCATAATTCAGCAGTGTCCAAATTAATTTTATGATAATCTCATGCATCAATAAATTCAACTCACAGGTGGCTGACAGAACCCAAGATTTTGAAAATTATGTGCATTCCCCTTCAGGGAACAGACACGGGCAGAAGCAAAGGCTTGATTGCAGCCTGTGTATTTTTAGACACGTTAATTAAATCTGCCACATCATTTTAGATAGATGGCTCTGCAACTTTAATCCCAAGGTGCTGCCTTTCAGAGGGAGTCCTGCGGGAGTCAATTATATTTTGTTTGCATAGTGTTAACAGGTGGTACCTGCAACTCTAAACTCTGGGCATGGAAATGAAAATCCAAAGAGCAAATTCTGTTCACTTTGCTAAAACAAATGTAATTGCAAGCGAGCAGCCAAAAGTCTCCTTGGGACAAATTACCTTTTCCAAACTCCTCAGAAATATACTTTGCCCATCTATCCAAAGCCAAATGCCCATCAAGCCTGGCTCAAAGAAAACTAGGATTAGTTTCCCATTTTCTCCCCAAATCTCACTGCTTCTGGTTTCTTACAGAATCACAGACTGGTTTGGGTTGGAAGGGACCTCACAGACCATTTTGTTCCAATCCCCTGCCACGTGCAGGGACACCTTCCACTATGCCAGGTTGCTCCAAGCCTCATCCAACCTGGCCTTGGACACTTCCATGGATGGGTCATCCACAGCTTCTCTGGGCAACCTGTCTGCCAACACCCAAGCCTTCCCTCACAGCCACGGGGAACTGATGAATTATCTCGATCGGCAAAACTTCAGTGAGGATGAGGAGAAATTAAAACAGAGAAGGACATCTCAGGCATGACATTTTACACACATCACTGAAGCTCTGGATC
This sequence comes from Pseudotriccus pelzelni, assembly GCA_035584735.1. Classification (NCBI taxonomy): domain Eukaryota; kingdom Metazoa; phylum Chordata; class Aves; order Passeriformes; family Tyrannidae; genus Pseudotriccus; species Pseudotriccus pelzelni. The sequence continues at coordinate 4,266,593 of JAWMRA010000016.1, read as the reverse complement.
CACTAAGCTGGAATCTAGGCCTGGCAACCAAGACAGCAGTTGAAGGAGGTATTTGTGCATTGGTTGGGATTTTTGTCTTCTTCCCCCCCCACAGCTCCACCCAAGGCCACAGTGTTCCTCATGACCATGGGCTGCCCCAGGTACCATAGGGCGCTTTTGTGGATATTCCATTGCCTTCCTCATCCAGACATTACACAGTTTCCATGTTGCTTTCCCACTACCACAGAAAGGTAGGTGACAGAACACACATGACAGCATCGCTACCCAGAGATGCCTCTTCCTCTCCAGAGGTCTCTTTTATCCATCCAAATGTTGTTTCGCACATCAGGTCTATCACAAAGCTGCCCAAGGGTCACTCATAACAGCAAGTCATCTGGGCTGATTTATAAATGATGTCAAACTACCCTTTCAGACCCAGAATCCAAATACCCCAGGAGGCTGTTTGTGGAAGGGAAGGGAGATTTGTGGCACAGGCATCATTATCTTATCAGCTTTCTTGTAATTCTGCCAAGCTCCCCTTCTTAAGGTTTATTTTACTAAAGGTTTCTCCACACTTAGACCTCAGTTCTGCAACATTTTGCTTGCATATCAAAGGGTGAGTTAAAAGCTTCATCACGTGGGAAGGGAGGTGCATACGTGCAAACACGAATGTCAAGTCCTCTATACTTCATTGAATTTGGGATCTGAGGGGCATGAAAAAGCAGAACAAACCCAGGGGACTGAAGAATGCAGCCAAATTATATCTGTCTTCACACTAAGGTTCCCATAGAGGTACCCGAAAACCCCAGGAGAAATGTCACCCCAACACATTTAATCTTTAAAAGAAAACTGAGAATGGAACTGTAAATCTATTTCACCCATAGGCTGATTCCAGGCCAGTTCCTGGCTCTCATTTATTGTCAGCACTGAAGAGTGAAGCCCAAACCACTGAGATTCACTCCATTGAATCTGGATTTTTATTCCCATTTCACCTAGATGCTGGAGCTGAGTTTGATTCATTAGAGACAAGAGACCTGACTTAGACTTAAGGACTGAGCCACTTCTCTATTCTGCACCTTAACTGAAACAAGAGTGTCATATGAAAGATGCTCCTTTGAATTGCTTTCTCTGTCTCCGGTGGAAGGGCACACACACTATTAACAGATGGAGCTTATTTAATTCAATAAAAGCTGATTTAAATCAGACCCAGAGTTCACAGCAATTAACAATGAAGTCCTCAGTTCTGCGGAGGTCATCAGTCATGTCTCTCCCACACAGCTGGGTGAGATGGGGTGGGGAGCAGGGAAATGACAGCCAACACTGGCCTGTGTGCCTGGATCAGGGCACCCTGTTTGAGGAGAGCAAGCCTCAGAAATAGTCTGGTGAAAAACTACTGCCCTCACTCCAAAACATCCTGCATTAGGGTGGGGTGTTTTCCTGAGCATGTTAAAGACCTGCACGTACACCTGCACAGGAAACTAAGGCAGAGAATCTCCGCAGTGGAAATGAAACTTCACAAACGTTTATGAGCTCTGGCTGTTTGAATGTTTACACACAGCATCCTGCACCCAGGCTTGTGTTGGAGGATCACGCTTGCAAACCTGCTCCGTGTGGCCATTTCACCGATGTGCCACCCACAGGCGGCCCAGCCAGAGGCAGAATCAAACGTGGCCGCCAAGAAAAGGAAACATGAGGGTCACATTTCGGCACTGAAAACCCACAGCCCGCTTTGTGGAACTGCTAAAAAGAAACCCAAACCACAAGCTACGGGTGCTTTCAGAAGCTGAGCAACTCCAACCCTGAGGTCGCCTCTGAGATTTCTTAGCGGCCGTATCTTAGCGGCAAAGTGACCTGCCTAAATCATCACATCAGTTATTGTGCTGCCTGGTCCCCTGGCACTCACTCTGCTTTGAATAACTTCCCTTCCCAACAATTCTGCTGTTACAGTCAATGAAAAAAAAAAAAAAAAAGGAAACAAACCACCAATATTCAAGACCAAGGCAGCAGCTTTTGAAATAACAAATGAGAGAAATTACTGTCCCAAAGAGAATATGACAAAAACCAACAGTGAGGACTGTAAATACCATAAATTTGCTCCCTGTTTTCCCACTACATTAATAATGTTAAGATTAATGTCCACAAAACTGTGTATTTCAAATGCCTGAGAACGAGGGGAGTTGTAAAGCTGACCTGTTCCTTTGCCAAGTCTTTGATTCCTGCATTATGCTTCCAATAGCTTATGAAAAATGTAATACAAAGCCCTAGATGGTAAACTGCATCCTATTTTTCCAGCATTCAACACAATTCAAAGCATAAAAAGAAAGTAGAAGGTGGAATTTTCCCCTAAAACAACAGCAAAAGAAAATCTTTTATTTCTGCTGCCTTGCTCCCCTTCTGAGAAGAAAAGGAGAGGTGCTGTTGTCCCATTAAGCAGCATGTCCACCTTCTCAGATAAGGCCGGCTGGCCTCTTGAATTTGCATGTGAAAATTACCCTGCTCAGCTCTGGAAATGAGGCTTGTAGGTGTAAAGAGAGGAGCTTTGCTGCTTTGAAGTTTGCAAGGCAGCAAGGATGAAGGCAGGAATTAAACTCAGTACCGATTACAGCTCCTGGTCTCCTCCACATCAGACTTTTGAAGGTGGAACAGAAACGCACCGAACAGCCAGGTTACGCTTCTTTTTGCGATCCAAAGCCCTCAGAGAGGGGAGACGAAAGCCCTGTTTGTTCCTGGAGCCCAGCCTTTCCTCTGAGCTGTCTGTTACTGACTCAGGCTTGTGTTGGAAGAATACATCTTCAGAGAAGTGCCAACATCAAACACACAAGAGATTTTACAGGTGCACACATTGAGGCCTCTCTGTGAAGTGCTGTTTCCCAATAAAAGCATGACCAGGGGAATGCACTGGAATATTTTAATAGTAAGAGAGGCACTCTCTTTCTCTGGGCTGCTATAAAATATGGGCTAACCTTTTCCATTTTACTTTACTTTTGCTAATGGACCCTTAATTATTATCACAAAGTTGTAACTTGGATCCTCCACCAGGAAGTCACTTAAGCATGCACTTAACTCCTTCATTTAAACAAGCAAACAAACAAAGAATAAAGCTCTGCTTCACATCATTACTGGAATAGCTAGTTATTCACTTCCCCCAAAGAGGGGATCCAGTGCCAAAACCAAGCCTGAAATCCACCATCTCTGGAGCAAAAGGCACATCAGCTAAAGGCACAACAGCTCTGGCCAGCAGTGAGGAGAGAGAAGCACATCCCCAGGCTGGGCAGCCGTAAGGTGGAGCTTGTTGGTCCCCAGGCCTAACCCACACTCTTCTGCAGGGCTCAGAAACTTAATATTAAGAGCTCTGGCCCTGATGTGTCTCACTTTCTGAACTTGCCATCCTATTTTCTTGAGGACCTCTGCATTGCTCTGGTAATGGATATCTGTACTTGATAAATGCCACTCAAATAGGCCACCCAAAAAATAGCTGAGAAAGGCTTGGGTCCACTTTGACATTTTTTCTCCCCAGACCCTGACCACTCAGTGCACTTTCAACTGCAACTTACAAACACTTACAAGCAATTATTTCTCAAACAGATGAAAAAATAAAACCATCCGGAGGGGAAACTAAAGTGTTTCTTGATATTTTAATAATGATCCCTGAAAAGACAACTTATTGGATCAATGTCTCTCTATCCATCTCAGTTTATAAAATTAAAACCTTTACAATATTTAATAGCTAAAGAATGAAGAGGGTATTTTGGGGGGAGATACACCTACAGCATATGATTTTACTCTTTTCCTTTTTATAGATTTCCTCAATCTAAAGAGGATGGTTATAATACAGTAGACAATTCTGTAGCCTGAAAAGTATGCTTGGGAGTTCAGTCCCATCAATAAGCAATGTATTTCCTGAAGTATGTAACACATAGATTCCTAAAATGTAGGAATTAGAGTCAGATAAGCCAATCAAATGAAAAAAAAAAAAAAAGTGCTGGAAACACTGCCCAAAATCTGAAATAATCTACCATTAACTGACCTCTTGCTGCCCTCTACTTTGTTCAGTGTTTGCTCTCACCCATCCCAGTGTCCTCTCTGAAGGCTGTTATAGAATATCATTCCTGGAGGATTAGATGGCCTCTCACTGGCAGCCCACCTTTCTTCTTGGGCATTATTTGCCTGTTTGTTCTTGTGTTTACCTTTGATGTTCTCCTGACAGCAATCAGAGTTAGGCCCAAATGCTGATGGGCTGAACGAGATGAGCTCTTTTGATCTTCCCACTCAGGCTTAGCAATTCCTGCCAGATAAGGACGTTGAAGGTCACACCAGGATGGATGTAAAACCTCTCACCCTGTGCCTCACCCAGATGTGTGTCTCTCTTACAGCCCCCAGCCTGGACGTTTGGGTCATGGGTTTGTGGAGACTTATGACCACTCATCCTCTGAGTCCTGGCTCTGTTACCTAAGTTAGTGACCATCTATCACCAGCAATCTTTGAACATAGTGTGGAAACAGGTTATATTAAACCAACAGCTGATAACTGAGAATAGCACCATGGTAAGTTCAGAAAGAAAAGGACTTAAATACTCAGGCTGAGCACCCAGCTTAAAATCCACACTGACACCTACTGAAACTTTGACAGCAGACAGCCTTTTCCCTTTGCTTGCAGAATAGCACACGTTCAGAGAGCTCCCAAGGCCAAAATCCACTTCTTCAGATTGGCTAATTTGAGTTGGCCCATTAAGTATTCCTGAAACAGTCTTAGATAGTCAATTGTAATCTAGAAATAGTCTGTAGATAGGGCTCCAGCAGGAATCCTTGAAATAAACTGCAGTAAAAAGGGAAAATGATAGTCCATAATAGAATCACTCCATTCGACATAATAGAAAATAAAGCATAATCAGTGATGTGAAGAGCGACACACTGTACTAAGCACTATGCATTACTCATTCCCTTCAAATGATCAAAATTGCCGGGATTTTCTCATGTCTAGAGACCAAACAACCCCATAAAGAAGCTGCTGAATATCAAGAGGGAGATTTTTCTCCACCAAGAAAAACACACTGGCGGCAGTAGAGCCTTGCAGCCTGAATCTTAAAGGCTGCAGACAATATTCAAAGGAACAATTTTAGGTTTGCTGATAGCCACAAGTGAGTCCCATTACACCTCTAAGGCAGCCTCCCAGCCTCCGGACCTCACCGGAGGATCATTTCTAGAGCATAAGAGAATGAGGAACATTAAGCTCAAAGTGAGAGCAAATCTACCTGACGTACTGTTAAACTCGTCAAGCCTTTGTGATGAATTCCCAGTGTCTAACCCAGAGCCGTTGTTGGAGAACAGCGTTTGTTGCACAGTTTGGTCTCGCTGCCTCTAGCACAGCACACACGTAAATCTTGTTAGTGAACTAAGCATAACTAATGCTTTGTGTAAGCAGTTGTGTGTATGATTGGAGTGTTTAGGAATTCAACCTTCCGAAACGAACTGGCTTTCACGTGTACTGATGGCAGCTACTCAGTCAAGCCAGTGGTCGCTAAGCAGTGTAAGGAAATACAAAAAGAGGTCTCATTATTCCTAAACACTTCACGCTCCAAGCTCTGAGGTTTACAGTTTTGACCAAAACATCAGACCCTGATATGTTCACCTGGGAGAAAGAATACAGAGGGCTGGTGTTCCCAAGAAGCTGTTAAAAGCTGGGTGTGAAAAAAGCAGCAATGCCCTCTTCCCTCCTGGAAAATCCCCCTCCTCCTCCTCTCCTCCTCCTCCTGAAAGCAAATCAAACATCTGAGAGCATCCTGGAGCAACTGGCTCCCTTCAGTGTTGAGCAAGAGCTTATTCCAGCATCAAAGTCACTGCGTATGAGCCAGCCATCAGTGTTCCTGTGCCATAAAGAGCTGTAAGAAGCAATCAACAGGGGATATACAAAGGTCTACAGAACCTCTGATATAAGCCATGAGAGTCTGCAGGATTTACTGCCAGAGATAACTTAGAGCCTGATTTTCCCACTGTATGGATTCCTTCAGGAGCTTAAGCCATCAGCACAGCTCCACAGTTTCTTCACAGTAGAATAAATATTTCTGCTGCACATGTGAAAACTTGCACTGGAAAGACTTTGTTATGTTGTTAGAGTAAAGAAGAAGTAAAGTGAAGAGCTTAAAGGTCCTGCCAAAACTGAGGAGAACAGACAGATTCTCAAGCCAAATACGTATTTCTCCAAGAGCTTTGATAGAAGTGGCAGCAAAGACGCCAAGATTATTGATGTGTTGGAAACCACAGAAGTGCCTGAGAATGGTCACAGAGGACTTAGGGCTTTCTCCCCCCAAAAAGGTGACAAGATCAATCTACACCAACACACACAGCAGGGGCAGCAAAGAGGAAGAGCTGGAAGCCATGGAGCAGCAGGAAAATGATGACATAGTTGCCATCACAGAAACACAGTGGAATGACTCACAGAGCTGAGTTCTGCAGTGCGTGGTTAGGAGCTCTTCAGAAGGGACAGGCAAGGGAGGAGAGGTGGTGGGATAGCCCCGTATGTTAGGGAGTGGTTTGCTTGTCTGAGCTTAACCATGGTGACAGTAGGGTTGAGGAGATGGGTAAGGATCTGGAGGAAGGCCAACACAGCAGCTGTCATGGTGGGAGTCTGTTATGGACCACCCAAACAGGATGAAGAGGCAGATGAAATATTCTTTAAGCAGCTGAAAGAAGTTTAGTGGTGGGCTTGGCAGTGTTGGGTTGGACTCAATGATCTTAAAGATCTTTTCCAACCTAAACTATTCTATTGCATTTTATTCAATATTTGATGTTTGTGTTACCAACCTCTGAATGTCCATCTAACTGTCTTTTAATCACACATGCCTGGCCCGTCTTGCCTTATGCACTGCAAAGTCTGTCTTTGTCAAAGCCACCTGTGTAAATTACCTGCAAATTTGAGTATCTTACCATTTTTAATGCATGAATTGCCATAACACTCTTCTGAAGTAGGGGAATGATATTTTGCTAACAAGGAAAGGAGGCACAGAGATAATAATTGCCAGACTTTCATCAAAATCAAATCCGTCAGTCTGGAAAATAAGACCGATTGTTTTGTTGTCTATGCAAAGTTGCATTTATTTGTTGCAAGGTCAGAAGCCGTCAACAACAAAACAAAGCTTAAAAAACCTAAAGCTGTTCCTCTGCTGGTCTTCTACCCTCCTCAGCACCACGGAGTCCCCTGCTCTGCCTGCGCTGTGACATCTGACAGGCCCAGAACCACCCCCCTTTGTGATTTAGCTCGAGAATGGGATGTTTTACATCAGACTGTTGAAATTAATCCCTGCTTTCTCATCCTTCTAACACAGCACACGGCTCCTCGATCGATGCCTCCCCCCCGGCAGGGAGCAGGAACATGTTCCCAGTTCCGCTCCGCTGTGTACCACTTTGTGGTGAAACCAGAGTCTGTCACCCTCTTGTCATGTTAAGAGAATAATATAATTTAATCTTTCCAGGCAGTTTAAATGAAGCTGCTCTACCCTGAAATAGATACATGGGTGTACAACATGCAAAAGACAGTTCCTTCAATAAACACGTTACCCATGTCTCTATCACGCGCGGGGATGCTCAAGATGTCCAGGGTTGTGTCCCCCCAGCACAAAAAGCTGCCACCACATAGGAATGGGACAAAAATATTGTTTGTGCCACTTTTGAGATCAGACTGACCTGCAGATTTCCCTTTCAAATGCTTTTACTTTGGCAGAGGCAACCGAACATGACTCCTCCGTCACTTCCTCGCAAAGGAGAGATTATTGCCCTCCTCTCCACGCTCTCACAAGACATCTTCCACCCTCACACTTCTTCCTGCACATAACACCAGCCATCCCAAACTCTTCCCATTGGAGTGCTTCCACTTATTTAAACACAGGAGAAATTTTCTCATCTGCTCTCATCACATGGTGATTCCTCACCCTAGTCCTGTGTGATCCTTCATTTCCTGCTCCCCTCTCGCTGTTTTGCTGTGCTGGGAACTGGGAGCCCAGTTTGACCATGGGGGCAAGAACACTCACAGTGAGAAATCATTCGTACTAGAGAAATAAAAGGCATAAAATATCAGTTAACGAGAATCTGGAGTACAGAAAGATGAGATTCATATTCAGTACACAACTCTTCACACACATAAAATAAGCTGAGTAATCCTGTTAGACAAACCTAATTTCTGTAGTTACACGCATCCACACCTATCACAGAAAAACTAGCTGGTGTGGATCCTCTGCCATGTCTCCCATATTGGGAAGTGGGTCGGTGTTCCCAGTGGGGAAGTGGGATTTTGCAGAGCCCGTGAGCCCTGACGAGCCCTTGCAGTGACATATTTGCCACCTATCTGAGGCCCTTCTAAAGAGATCATTCAAATATCACCAAAAAACCCTTACGCCAACTTTCTTCCACTTTAGTTTACAGCCAGACAACACACTTGTCCTCTCCAGAGAAAGGAAAGAGAGCTGCAATCAGTTTGAAAAACGCTACGTATTTCTGACTTGGGAAGTGTAATCCCTCTTCAAACAAACAGTTATTTTCTACTGCTCTAACATACTCTTGGTGACAGCACTTAAATTTGGAAACAAACTTCCCCTGCCACCTGAGAGACACAGTTTATGTATTTGGTTACAACAGGCCAACAAATGGTTGGGTTTTCAATGCCAGAGAGACCCTTGGAGCAATCAGTGGCTTGTAAAAGAGTGTTTCTGCCTGGCGCTCAGTGGTTTGGGGGCTTTTATACATTTGTAAGTGATTTTTGCATTTGTGGTCTTGTGGGACAAATAACACTGCTGGAACCAAGCAGCATGACTAAGTACAGCACAAACTTCTTCACAAGTCTCTTTTGGCACAGCTGAAAATTCACCTCCAACGAGGCAGCTGTTACAGAGAGCACTTGGGCAGCTCTGAAATGGACACCAGGCACAGGCTCAGCTGCAAGAGCTGAAGTATGAGAGTAAATAATCTCTCTGGGGATTAAAACAGATTGCTAACTGCAGAGAGCCTCCCCACACAGTTTTAGGGACTTGTGGTCTGTAAGACAGTGTGACAAACCCACACAAAGTGCTGGTCACTCAGGAGTGGTACCTGCCCTCACTGCAGCTCAGCATCATTTGGAATCTACAGGCAACTCCACCTAATCAAGACCCATTCCTTGTTTTCTTCTAATGGAGGTTTCCTGATCAGGGGCAGGACAAATCCCCCACCCAACAGTGACAGTAGCCCCTGCCAGAGGAATGACACTTGCACCACTACTCTCCTTTGTGAACTTCATGCATTCAAGCCCACAGCAGACCATTAGAGCATTTACTCTGCCATCCCGTGTATCACCACCTCCTAAAAATCACTCATAATCTTGTGTGGAGGCCGAAGCTTGTGTGTGGGAAAGCTCTTCTGCAAGAGCAGTCCCAAGTGTTACAACTCCCCTTCACACTGCTGACATTTGACAGGCTTGGAAGTGATTCATGGAGTTGGTTGTGGAGAGAGAAGGGTCTGCTGACGTGGGTTCTGGTCTCTCTGCTTTGAAGAGTGAACAGCGACAGTGACACTGAACAAACAGCTCAACAAGTGTCTCAGGTTCTGCGCTGCCAAGCCCAGGAGCTGCAGGTTTGGAGCCCACTGAGGCCTGGGATCCACATTTCCAAACAGGGGGGTGCAGAAACCTGTGCACACATCTCTGCCCCATGCAGTGAGGGACAGCAGGGAGAGGAAAGAAAGGCAAAGAATGAAAGAAAAAGCGCTGCTCTGGAGCTGCCAGTCCTTTGGGGGTTGCAAAAGGCTGGAGCAAATGTTTCAGGCTCAAACAGTGCATGGAGACACACAACCTTCGTGGCTGGAGCATGGCCCCGTGGGGTGGTATTACATGATCTGCATAATACTCAAAGTCATGTTCAAACATGCTTTCTCTGCTCAACCATCAGATCCTTTGCAAGCAATAGAGCAGGAACATTGCAAGAATACAGGTTGTTGCACAGCTGAAGGGGACTGTGGGCCAGCCTAGTGCTCCAGAGATGGTCAGGGAGTCAAGGGTGAGTGAGCTTCAGCAGCTCTGAGCTTCACCATCCATCAGCAGAGCGGCCACAACTGCTTGGCTGTGGGCTCCCAGCCTGCCCTGGTCACACAGGGATCGCTGTTACCTAAACCTCAACAAAGAGATTCTCAGAAAATACAGCAAGGGCTGTTCCAGCTCCCAAGCATGACTGGGACAGTCAGCTCTCAGCACAGACTATGCTCCATGGCTCTCTGGTATTCATTAAATTGTTCCCCAAAGCAATCGGTGCAGAACTGGTCAGAAACTGTCAGGCCAGACACCATTTCAGTGGAAGATTTGTCAGAAATGCCCTGTAAACTTCCAACACATCACAGTGCATCCGTGGGCACGGATTTCAACAGCGCTACTGGATGGGAACCCTGTTTTCTTCAGGCTTTGCTATCAAAGCTGGGCTTCCAGGCTCTGTGTGGGAAGGCTGAGCACCCGGAAAAGCAGGCACTGCTGGTGCTGCAGGAGCACACAGGAGCTGGGAGCGCTCCAGGTGTGACCATAGTGGATGCCACAGCCTGGGCGCCCTGCTGCCTTTTCTCTTAGGAACATCACATCCTAGGAGTTGCGGTTGTTTTTTCCTCAATCCCACCATTTCTGGGTTTGAGGCATTTCTAAATATTTGGCTTCATTTTGTGACAAAAGTCAACTTTCAGAAAAGGAGATTGAATGCATCACCAAGAAAAACATTTGAAAGAATTTGACATTTTTCACGACAGGACATTTGTAAGACTTCCCTTGGACTTTGGGACAGGTGCTGGACTTCCTAAAGGACAGGGAATTCTGTATTACAGACAAGGCAGAGGACTCGACCCCAAAAGACTTTGTAGGCACTAAAGACGTGAGCACAGTTAACGATGGATAGAACCGGTCAGATATTGATTTTCAGAAGGAAAAAATATTTCCAATTCTCCAGCCTCATCCTGCTGAAGAAGCTGTATTAATTCTCAATAAAATTAAGAAAAAAATGAGGTGCCTTTTATACGAAAAAGCCTGTAACTACAATAGATACTAACCATGAATATAAATGGGAACATATACAAAATTAGGCCAGGCAAATTAGCCAGTGCTAAAAGCCCAGATATAGCCTGCACATGCCAAATGTGACTCTGGAGAAATCCTGTAATTGCTTTAAGGACAGGTTTAAGATACTGTAAGTAAAAGCCATTCAATATGCCAGCAGAGTACAGAGCAGGCAGCTACAGGAATATCATCCTGGAGAAAATGCTTCTTTCCATCTCCATCTAGTGGGTCTGACGAGCCATTGCTTTATCCACGGCGCTCTTACGGCATCGCACGCGCAGATTTAACCTCCTTATGTAACACGCCTTTGGTCCCCTAATTCTGTCCCCATGGCTTTCTGCTGCTTCCCCCAGCTGCATCTCTCTCCCTGCCTCTCTTTCCACCACAAAAGAGTGACTCCCTAAGTTTCTCCATTTTGCTTAACAGAATTCATTGCACATTAGGGCCATTTTACAGTGAGATTTACAGCAGTGTCACGAATAGAGAAAATTGTTGTAAAATAACCGCGGACAACGTTATAAAGTAGCAATAAAATCAGCAGTAATGCACAGCTGTGTATTTATGGCTGCCACCTGTTCACTTCACTTTCCTTTTTTAAGCCACCTCTAATCAGATCACCCAGTTAAGCAAAGAAATCATCTGATAACGTCGCACTGGAAAGCAGAGGTCCAAATTTCACACAGCCCTCCCAGCCTTTATATGCAAAGAGAGCATTCACTGTGTCCATGTGTACATGTGTGTCAGGCACAGACACAGAGAAGAGCCATCACCCACATTGCTCATGAGTGACTTATCAAATAACCATCTCTCCATGCAGTGTATGCACAAAAACATACATCCCACAGAGACACACACCATAAATACATCTGCTCATATGCTGTATGCACATATATCTATCCATTTTGATATTCAGAGTCCTAATCCCCAGTTCCCAGACTGCAATCTATAGGTCCCATGGGGGACAAGTATTTCTTAGCTGTGGTCTGCAGAGAGCTGGCTGGTCATTGGGATAATTCCTTTATGTAAGAAAAAAGAAGGTGTCAGCTTGATATCTAAGCCATGAATCATCATTCAGTGGCAGGGGGTTCAGCATATGCCCACCACTGATTCACAACCGGTGACCGAAGGGGCTCCAGCCCAGCAGCCCTTGTGTAAATAGCAAAGCTGAAAAGGATTAGTCTTGTCCTTTAATCCAACTTCCATCCATGATGGACCATACTTAGTATTTCAGCTCCAAATACGTCTTCTACTTAGTGCTGGATGTTTTGCCAAGACCATCCTCCTCCCTGAGCAAGTGACAGTGGACTGAGACAGCAATCTACTTGCAGAGAACAGATTTTGTACAATTTGCTTTCCACCTCTGGCAAACACTTCTACATCCAACACTCCAAAATAATTGCTGTGGGATCTGTGAACAGCCTGGTGCATTTAGATATCCCAATTTACTTTATGGATCATTTTGTGATGAACAAGGGCAGAACAGCCGCCTTGGGTAACATCCAGCCAACAGTGATAAAAGGCAGCCCTGCGTGCTGTGCCACCTAGGAGGGATGTGTGAAAGGGTCTGTCAAAAAACATTTGGATAAACTATCAATAACCCTTCTTGTGCAAACCACAAAACTCTCTGGGATGGAAAGTGCACGGGCTGAATTTTAAATGCCCCATCCTGACACAGCAAACCACTGATGGTGGCACTTCAAGCAGTTTTGTTTGGATGCTGTGGCTCTGCCTGTAAGCGATGCCACCCGGTCAACACACAGTTTTAACAGTCACCTCTGAATTAGGAGGCATTTTTTCATTGCACAGAGGCCCAGTGGGCAAAATATTAGATGAAACTGCAAATGAAAGCAAATGTAGAGCTGGTGAAAAGTTTAAACTGAAATGCAGTTTTTAACTGAACATTTCTCACATTTAGGGCCAAAGAAAACATGTCAGCAGGGATGCATTGAGCAGGTCTTGTGCTCTCTTCCTTTTCCACATGACAGGTTTTCTGAACCCTGTTCCATCTTCCACAATCCATCAAAACCAGGAACTCACAGCGTGACTACAGCATGTCATGTGTTTCCCACAAGAAAGGGAATGGGAGAATACAATGTCTGAATTACAGCCCTTCTGAGCTTCAGTGTTAATCATTGAGGCACCCCAACATTTTAGTTTTCCTTGTAAATATTTGGTACAGTTTCATTTTTATCAGAAAACTCCAAGTTGTCCAAGTTTAGCAAAACAGAACCTCTTCCAGCCAAAAGGCACAGAACAGCTCTTAGCTAAGCAAACAACAATGATATCATCACATGGCAAAACACTGCACGAAAGAACTGCTTGAAGCCATATTACCCCTGATTTTATTCATCACTGAGTCACACACAGAGCGAATGAGACTCCGGGAGCATTAGCACACACTTTCCTTTCTCTGCTCCTCAATTCTTCCACCCCTGCCCTGGGCATAATGAAGTTTTCTCTAACTCAGAAGCTTCAAGGCTAAATACATTAATAGTTGTAAAACACTCTTCCCTCAGTAGCTAGATGAAAAGGATATAGAAATTAAAACAATGTATACAAGATTATTATAATAGGGATGACATGAAAGCCCTTGTGGAAGTGTTGGAAGGCCATTGGATAAAGTCATTCAGTGATGACCCCAAAGCTATAATGAGCTTCTCATCTCACACAGCTTCTCCAACAAATATAATGTGATGGGGAAAAAAAGGAATATCAGGCTTTTGTGGACCGAAGCCTGAAGAAAATCTTTCCTTATCAGAAGTTCTGCAGGTCAAAATGGGATCAAGAATCTTCATCACTCACAAGCAAATAATTACCCCAAAGGTGAAAGACAAGTAACTGAGGACCCATCCAAATCACACAGAGCTAGCGTAGCACAAAGCAAAAGATTTCTAATGTGGTGATCTTTCTCATGGTTATTTGTCACAAGTATTCCTTTATCTGATGGTTTCTGAGGAAAAAAAGAGAAGGATCAATTCTGGCAAAGAAATCTGTACCCCGCAGTTGAATTTTCAAAGCCACGATAGATCATATGGACATTGTATAGAAATGAAAAGAAGGTCAGGAAACACATGCAGCTGAGCAGTTAGTGTTGCATTTGAGATGCATGAAGGATCAAGCAGGGATAAGCTGGAGACTGTGTGGAAGTTAATAGGAAAGTACACAAAGCAGTAATGAAGCACATACTTCAAAAGCACAACCCCAGTCCTGCCAAAAAGGCAGACAAATTAAAACTGAAGTTTGCAGTAAATCTTGTGAGGAGCGTATGTGGGCAAGAAGGGGGGATGTAGAAATTAAAACCCACCAATTTCTACTATTTAAGTGTCACCACTCAAAAACCTGTAGGAGAAAAGAATTGACCCACCTCACTGCTTCTAACAAGAGCTTCCTTAATGCAAACCTCCTTTTTTTTTTTTGTTTTCAAATTTGAAATTCTTGTAGCATCTTTACTTTCAGACATCTCTTTTCCGCACAAAATTAGCTCACTGGGACTGGGGGTGGTCTAAGGTATATTTAAAAAAAAAAAATTTTAAAAAAATCAATGAAATTCATTTTTCCATAATCCCTAATCTTTAAACACCATTCCTTAGACAGACAGCGAGTGACCAGACCTAATATACAGCATAACTCCTTCTCTCTGAGGCTACCTCTTGTGGCCATTAGACCACACCAAATGTGTAGCAGTGGGTATGAGCAGGGCATCAGAAGACAACTAAACTGTCCACAGAGCATATGATAAAAGGAAACTTAACGCTGAGTTTCGTAGCTGCTGGCACCTGTGATAAAGCTTGTGACAGCATGCTGCTCCAAGTTAGCAAGTCACAGCATTATCACTTTTTTATTTGGCTGCTGCAGAGGCAGCATTTCAAAGCTTAGGTCAATATCAACCATTTTTAGAAGCAACAACATCCGCATTTAGGAGCGGCTTCAGCTGCAAACTCAGCTCTCCGGTGTCAGGCCATGAACGTGTTTCTCCGGCCGGGCACCCAAAAGCAGAAGCACTCAAATCCAAGAGCTACAGCTGGAAAATGGGGCCCAGGTGTTTATTTCTCCCCGAGTCTCCCAAATTATCTACTGAGAGTAGAAGACGGACTGGACAAGAGCAGATGAGTAAATATAGCACTCAGGGCGTTTTGTCATTCCAATCATGTTCTCGATGAGCATGACATCACTCCCTGCCACGGCAGGCGAGACCCTGAGGGAAGGAAAGATCTAACAACTTACACATGCCAAGGACCTGATTCACCCTTGCTTTACACCACCTTTCACTGCACTTCCGTCAAAACCTGTGTGAATCAGACCTGTGATTTTTATCAGGGATCTGGTTGGCTAGTTATTTAGAAAACAAAATAAAACATGGAGGTTATAGTCACGTTCCTGCCATCGTGGATAAAAACTCCAAGAGTTGTCTTCAGACCAAGTCTGAAAGGGGCAGATTTCTCCCCAGTGCAAAGTCACCACTCTGATGAAGGCTACACAGTCTGGATCTGCCTTAAGGACTTCAGAGATTACTTAACTCAGTCCACCTTCATCCCACTGCTTAGGTCCTTCTCCACTGCATTTTTTCCCACCTTGTCAAAAGCTACCCAAGAATGAACCAAGGGTCACAACTCCCATCATGGAATCAGCTTTTGCAAAAAACATGGAGGGCTTTTTGTTTTTTCCCCTTTGGTAACTTCTCATCACACACTGGGTTGTCTTCAAGGCGCTCTTGTGTCCTGCGGGGCTGACTATCCTTTGATCCATGTCAGAAACACGAGTAACCATCTGAAGCCAACCTGAAGCAATGAGGAGGAACCTGACAGATTTCAATGAGCCTGGTGTATCCTCATTACCAGGGTAGCAATAGGGACAGAATTCCAAAGCCCACATGTGAAAAACAAAGAGGAAGGGATAGGACCACCTAGCAAAGAGAAGGAAACGTATTTGTCTGAGATCTGCTACCAAAAGCCACCACACACCCTGCAGTCTACCACATGAACCAAGATGTCACCAGCAGCATGGCCTTGCTGTTCTCCTCCTAGAAGTGACTGGAGCTCTGACTCTCAGAAGTCCCTCTCCTCCTCCTCCTCCTACTTCCCCTTCATTGGGAACCTCCACCACATGGAGTAAACAACGATCTTGGCCTGAATTGCAATGCTCAGCTAAGATCTGTCTGTAAGTGCTATGTCAGGGTATTTGCTGTAGGTATTAAGACAGTTAGTCATCTTTGCTGCTGAGCCTGCAGCAATATTTCTACAACTTCAAAGGCCGTTACAAAGAATAATATCTTCTGGCTAATTAAATCAGGATATAATGTAACAAAGGTTTTTTTTCCCCCCCCCTTCTCTTCCTTGAGTTTCTGCTTTCATAACCTAATCAGGCATTTTACTGGGTGAAACATCTCTATTAAGTCTCATTTCTCAGCCACATGATACAAAAACAGGATGATAATTGAGGCTGCATAATTGATGTGCGCAATGACAGAATATAGAAAAGGGCTCCATTAGCCAGGTCACATCATTAGCATACATTACGTTCAACAAGATTGCTCTCTTCACCTCCTATTTATTAATGGGTTAATCCAGTTCCATCAGCCTGAATACATCATTGTTTAGGTCCTTTCCTGTAAGATACAGCAGCTCAGTTTTACATTAGGGAAGAATTGCTACCAAGGGCAATAAAATCCCGTAAGTGTCAGCGTTGCAGTGGTGCTGTTTGCAGTTCCCCGAAAAGCCAAGGCCATCAAGTCTTCAGCACCCGCATGTCCTTGGCAGCACAGACCCAAGCAGAGAGGGAACTCCTGTAAGGACAAGTGAGCCGTTGCCAGACCAGACCACACCACATGTTTACTCCTCGAATGATCCCACTGTCTAGTCTGTCTTCAATTTCCTGTCTGGATTACCACGTTTCTCAGGGCGTTGATTTCCTCTCCCACTGCCATTGACATAGAGAGATATTAGCTGCTGTTTATAAAGAAATTCAAAGCTAAAATGATGCTTAAATCTTACATGAGATTTGTATCTCTGCCTCCCTACAGTGATGAGGATACCTGGCTGTCTCTTGGGGTGAACCTTCCCAAAGAATTTGCTACAGGGTCAGCCACAGCTACCCATCATCCCAAAACCTCTGGAAGAATTCACATCTGCTCCCACTGGTGCACAAATAAAAGCCTGGTCTCCCACAGTGCTCTGGTAGCTGCTGGAGGAAAATGCTGTTTCTGAAGTAAAATAAGAAAAACCTGGTGCTGTGGGAAAGTTTTCTACTTTGGTTATATCACAATGCGAAAGAAACTGGCCTCACAAAATTGATTTTTATTTAGGTGCCTTAGGATAACCTCTATGAACACTCCTGATTAATTCCCTGAGCATGGGTGTCCAAAGAATAGATAGCCTTAGTGGTATAATTCAATTGTCAAAAGCAAAAAATGAAATGGGATCATTGCTCCAAGACTGCCTGCCACTTTCTGCCTCATGCCTGGTTACTAAGTCCTCTGGGACTTCAATCCTGACAATTCAGAGTCAAGTCCTGTGACAGTTCCCTGGAAGTGATGCCCCATCCCTGGAAGTGTTCAAGGCCAGGCTGGATGGGGCTCTGAGCAATCTGATCTAATGGGTGCCATCCCTGCCCAGGGTTGGAATCCTTAAAGTCCCTTCCTACCAAAACCATTCTGTGATTCTATAAAGTTGTGGCCAACTAAAATGTTCATTCCTGAGTTATCTTTTTTGCAATAACCTGTGCATGAAGTCCCAAACTGCCATCATTACTGTACCTTCTCAATTTTAGCCAGTTTTTCAGCACTAAAACAGTTTTTCAGTTTTAGTTTACTGTACCTTTTTGTTTTAGCACATGAGCTCAGAGCTCCCTTGTGCTAGACACGATATGGGTAGACAAAGGACAGAAGAAAGCAAGCACTGTTACTATCATTGTACATCTAGGTTCAAATAAAAAACACGATGTTACTTGTACAGTCACATAGAAAATCTATAGGAGAAAGGAAGTAAAGACAGGAATTTTGGTTGTAGCCATGCTCTTACCAAGGCGATAATTATCCACTTCCTCCCCTGGCCTGTCACGCTCCACCAGGAACCAAACAGAACCAGGGAGGTCAAGCTCTTGGCCTAGGCACGATTCACTTACTGTTCCTTCAGGAAGTAAACGGTCTTTGTAAATTGACTTTTTCTTATTCTGGGAATCTGCAGATCAATGTATTGCACTGCTTGTCTGAGTGACACCTCCACGACACAGACCCCACAGTTAATCACTGCTGCCAGGTGCCCTTCTGCCTCACAGTGCAGCCTGCTCGACAGAGCTCCTCGAGTGGAGTAGATGCACAAACCAGCCCCGCTCTCACATCTCATTCAGAAAATGTCACAGAAAGACTCTGTGCTCGAAGCTGGTGATGCATTGATATATTTACTAGCATATCATCATCAGTACTGAGGCTGAGACATGAACATAATCAATCTGCTGTGTTGGATCTCTCAGACATGTTAGAGTTATGTTAATAAGACAGCAAGTTGTCAGCTTTCCTAGTGAAATACCAGTGCTTTTTTTTTTTTTTTTTTTTAACACCTAATAGTAGCAATTCGGAGTTCAGAAGCCCTGGAATAAAATAAATGCTTGTACCTCTTAACTAGCTTTTCACTCATACTCCTTTTCTCAGAGTTGGAATGGGATACAGCACAAAATAATTACTCTGGAGACCTCCACTAGAGCAAAGCTCTCATAACACACAAATGGAGCTTTCCACCTACCCAAGATGCTAAATTAAACCGTATACAGTCCACAAAAGTCTTCAAGTGCCATTGTGAAGTAAAAAGGAATGTATATAGTCCTGTTTTAAATGAAGTGGGCATTGTCATTCCAGCTGGTATAAAAAGGGAAAGGAGGATCAAACATCCCCTTTGTTGCTGGACCCTCTCCCCAAGTCCTCCATAACAAAATTGATAGTTGTTTTTCTCCAAAAATATTCTCCGACAATCAGCTAGGATAAAATGTTTGTCTATTTTATATGTATTTTTAATGTGCATCATATCAATAATTTTCAATCTGCTTTTCATCAAAGGTAGTTCATATACAAAGCCAAATAAATCCTCACTGAAAATATTTTCCCTGTGAAAACTCTCTAATTATCAGACCTGAAATCACAAGGAGCATCAAATAGAACTGCCTGATTTCACTCCTCAGCCTTTGTGCCTGGATTCAAATCTCTGCCTAGGACAGCTGATGGCAAGGGAATTGCTCCAGGGTTACCCAGCCCCATCCATGGATCTCCCCGGCACTGCATTGACTGAGCACACCCAAAATACAGATCCTGCTCTGGTTTAGGACAGGATTACTCAGCAAATTCCAACTGATCTGCATGGCAGGACGCCCAGGGACTGACTGTGAAAAAAAATCAGTATCTGGAGATTTGGCTCATCCTAGAAAGGGCAGATTGGGGTGCTGACTGCCAGTCCTAGTAAATAACCATATCCCTGACAGGGCTGTCTGCAGCAGAAAATAAGGGAGGCTGGATGCACAGCTCCATCTGCCTTCTCCCCTCTTCTGAAAGCAGTAAGCAATCAAGACTATTTATTTTCACAAGTGCTCAAGATCCCATGGACTCACACCCTGGAGATGGCTATGAGGAGTTGGGATTTCTTACATTTGGTGCTGAGGAGAGTGGTTTTAATCTCTGGTAAGGTCAGGCACAGCTTACCCAGAAAAAAAAAAAAAAAAAGAGAGAGAGAGAAAGGAAAGGGCTCTTTTAATTGCATTAATTATGATACATTCTCTTTTGTTTCTGATGACTGTTGCATTTTAGGATCCAGGAATGGTATCACTGAATTTTAATCAGAGATCTGAACAAGCTACTGAAATATGATTAGTTTTTCTATCTGACACTGTGATTACTGCTTAGGAGACATCTGCTGCTGCATAAAATCAAATCTTCCCTTTCTGTCTTCCATTGTGACAACGCCAGAGCTTTTCTCTTTTTTTTTTTTTTTTTTAAAGTAGGTGGAGATGATCTCAAGGAACACCCCAGCAAAGCAGCAAGGCTCAGCCTTTAGCTGAAGAACACTGGGATGCACCCCTTGGATGGTTCTTGCCCTCTGCCAGACCTCTGGGCTGACAGATTGTCTGCTTTTACAGCGGGGAGGATGAAGCTTCCTCTCTCTGTGTGCATTTGCATGCACAGGATGTGGCCCTCCTCTGTACTGCAGTGGGGCTGCCAACTCTTCCCATCCTCACGGCTCGACTCTTCCCATTGTCCTTGTGACACCTGGTCACAGGAATCGCTTGAACAGCCTCCAGCTGGGTCTCCATTCCTGCTGAAATGCTCCTTCAAAACAAAACGTGTCGCTCTCATCTGTGCAGGTGAAAAGGCCTTTTTCAAGATGACTTCATCAGAGGGCAGATGGTGGCTTTGGGCTACGTGTTAAAAGGCTGATCTAGTGAGGTGCTGATCTCAACCAGGATTGAGGGCAGCACTCAGCACCTTGCAAAGACAGGGTCCAGAAACTAAAGGCAGCAGCAGAGGGGGAAGAGAGGGAGAGAAGAAGGAAAGTAAAAAAAAAAAAAACCAAGAAAGAAATCAAGGAAAAAAAAAGTAATATATTTCACATCTGACCTCAAAGCTGCTGGGACTGCTGTGAGGTATTTTTCCCACTCAGGTTAGTCTGTTCTAAAAGGCTGTGGGCATCAAAGAGAAAACATTATAAAATATCTGTCTTCCACTCGCCTGCATTTTGCCTGTAATAGGTCTCCAACTTACACTGTTATTTTTCCCCCCCTCATCTCACCATAGAACAGAGGACGGCTGCTCACCAGGCTCATTAATATGCATAAAGTGCAGTATAATTAGTTGCCACAGGTAACCCTTCTATAACTGTGTGAATTGAGCTAATGTGCAAATATATGAAGCTGCAAGTAGGATGGTGTAAGTAAAAGTCCCCCATTTCATAAAAGGAAATATTTGAATAATATGCAAATGCACTGGATGTTATTAACAGGATGTCAAGGTTTGACAGTCCATGTTATTGTGGAAATAAATGAGTTTTGACACAAATAACTTAGATATGCATTGATTTTTTGAGCAAACGTTGTAATGAGATGTTATGTATTGTAGTGCAGGTTTATACAGATTTTGATGACTATTAGGGGAAAACATAACAGTGGATCAATTATTAATGTATTCATTAATATGCTCCAATGTGTAACAATAATTATTTTCTTTCTTTTCTCCCATTCCCCCCTCCCTTTTCAAAATGCAGTTCCTCTTGCATTTTTAATATACCTGCTTGAAAGTATACAGAGCAGAGTCAATACAGCATTCAAATCACAGGCGTCGGGGAAGATGAACTGTACCTAACCACTGCTGACAAACACTACCCAAATGCTCCTTGTACTCTGCATTTCTTCATTATAACTCCCCAGAGGAGACATTAGCTTCTGTTCTCTCAAGGAACCCAGTTTACATACTGAAGCTCATCGTCAGGTCAACAGTTCCTAATGTTGGTCAGTGAGCTGATGTGAATTTCCATTGTGCTGGCATTTGCTCCTGAGAGGCAGAGAGAAGAAGCATCCAGAAAGCATTCAGTGCCTAAGGACAAACATCTGCTGAAATGGCTTGCTGGCCAGGTTCACTAACAGGGGAATCTGCAGTTGATCCATTCTGTTGAACCTGCCAGATGTCCCTGTTTTGTGCCATCTCGTCCTGATTTCTAAAAGGGTTGTCATCGAGTCCCAGTAGGTGTTTTGGAGTCCTGCAAGGAAGGACGGTCAGAGCCCTGCTCACTGCACCGACTGCCACGTTTCAGAGAGCGCTCCAAAGGGCACCAGTGAGTGGAAGGGGACAGGCACATCAGCCTGGGCAGTCCAGCAGCAAGAAATCCCGAGCTGATGGGAAGTGGCACAGGTTCAGCTTGACTCATTTTGGCTTTCCTGTAACACTGGGCTTGCACAGTCATTTGCACTGGTGCAGTGATGATGCAGTAGGTATGGAACGCTCCTTCACTGACAATAACCACAGGAAGGTGTCCCTAAAGGCCAATTAATTTCTAAGGATGATGATAAACGATTGAGCCTTCATTTCATTAAGATATTAATTGCCCTGTCCCTTGAAAAAAAAAATTATCTGTGCAATAAATCTTTCTAATTTGTAAGATCTTCTCAGGTTAAGATGTTCTGGCCTTAAAAGGTTACATCCTAACAGAATCACAGAAGGGAAACCGTATTTCTGGCCAAACTTTTCCCCAATCATTTCATGAACCACAACAAAGCCGCAGTTGTTGTGGAAGGCAGCCATATGAAGAGAACTAGTCAAGCCCCTGAAACTTGTCCTTGGCAATTGTATCAAGAAAATTGATTATTTGGGGGATGGTCAAGAGAGGTCCTTCTCTCAGGTGAAGCTGGCAAGAACTGCTGAAGGGATTTTGGCTTCTTATAAAATATGGGCACAATCCACTTCCTGAGTTGCAAAATTCCCCAGCTTTGCAGGAACATAGGACGCACAAAGCTTGGCCCCTCCAGCAATTTTCCTGCCACACAGGAGAGAAACTCCTTGTTGCTTGGTATTCATTTTGTTAAAAGGTACTGGGAGATGTATTCTGGCATGTAGAGTGTGGAGGCAGGTGATGTTCTCTTGACCTTTCCCCACAATAGATGGGATATTCATCTCGCTTTAGCTCAGCTTAACGGCCTCCTTGCCTGTGGTGATTCATCCTAAATAACTAGACATGCCTCCAGATAGCCCTCTCCCTCTCTCTCCATTGGCAATAAGTGAAGTTTGGATGAATAGCTCAAATTTGATGCCAACTTTCAGACAAGTTTTTTGTATGGCTGCTGAACTTAACGACCCAGCAACCTCCAACAACCTTGTAAGATCTTTGGAACTATGGCAAAGAAAGATCTTCAAGCTTATCAACTATGATTAAAAAATACTGCACTAGGACCACAGTTACATAAACTGATTAGTTCATCAGGAGCTTTACATTGGTTACACTTTCTCAGACTAATCCAAGGCAGAAATTACTGTTGGAATATCAAATGCTTCACCACGATGCTACAAGAGTAGCCACACTGTCCACTTGGTCCTGCAATATGGACCACAGTGACTGGATTTAACTGTTTTTAAACTATGAGATGAACACGCAAACGCTGGAGGCAAGAAGGGAAAATAACCTGGGCACCCCAAGTCATGAAAGTAAAACGAGAAATCCAACACCAGACTTAAAAATGTGGCTAGAATCACCACCAAGAACTAAGAACCACGTTTGCTAATTGTGTGCATGTCATGAATACTGGGATAGCTCGAGATTCACTGCGTAAAACATTCATTTTATACAGCCAATTAGCATGGTACCTAGACCATTATCCAGCATTACTGCAGGTTTCAGGGCGCACGATGAAGAGGTTCACGTAATTATAACACGATCCAGATGACCTTCTGTACCACAGGCAATACATTGTGCCTCTTACACTGCCTAATACTGGCCAACAGACCTGACACAACCCCGAATTGTTAAGCTACAGACAAGATTTCAAAAGTGTTTCCAGCCTTCAGGCATCCAAAATAATAAGTCATTTGAGGTCTTGTGTTTTCGAGAACAGGTACTGATTTTCAGGGGCAGATTAGATGCCTGAACGTTTGAGGCTTTTGCTTTAGAGATAATAACTCTCTGATGGATTTTGCTCAGACAGTTATCATCGCTGGGTAAGTGAATCTGAAAGCAGCGTGAGTGTATAATTGACTGCACACCGGGGTCTGGCTCGGCACAGTGATGTAACCAAAGAACAGGGAAAAGCTTCAACTGCCAAGAAGAGAAAATATTCTCCTTAGCCCATAAAAAAACCCACCTGCAGTCCCCCAAAACTGCAGGTTTAAAATTCGAAGCCAGGTTTTCACACGTGACTTCTAAAGCTGGCAAACTCCTTGCAAATCATCCCCCTTCTCTCTTAGATACTTTAAAAATTCCAATATCGCTCCTGTACGCAGGTGAAAATAAAGCCATCCGTTCCTACTAATACCAATCCCTTTGTGGGCACAGAACATCGCCTGTCTTTATCATTTGCATTTATTTATAAAGCTGCTGTTTCCCATCACTGGGCAGCAACACATGTTGCATATTTGTGTAATGCAGCAGAAGAGAATAACTGGGATTCCTGCTAGAAAACCTAAAGAAATCATTTCGTGTTGGTTATTTCCAAGCCAATAATAATCCCGTACAAAACCCACAACACTTTCCCCCGCAGCAATATTACAAAGTCTGCAAAAGATCATCTCTCAAGGAACAGACTGACAGCTCAGAATTAACCCAAGCAATGCCAAACACAAATACAAAGTACTTCTGAGTGTTACTTTGAAGGATAAGTAGGATATTACTAACATTCTACCTATTACTTTGCACTTCTTTGAAGGAGATTTTCAAGTATTTTCTTAAAAAGGGGAAAAATCTTGCCTGCTTTTTACAGGTGTGGAAATCATAGTAAAGGGAGATGAAGTGAACTGCCACTGATCATCCACCTGGCAACGCAGGGAGAGATCAAAGTGTTCTGGTCATCTCTAAAGCAAGCAGTGAGCATGTTTTAGGCCTCTGGACCCCACTCATCCACTGAGGGGACCCGACCAGAATGTGCTACAGCTTTTAATATTCACGCACCCACATTTTTCTGTTCAGTAGAAAGGAGCAGGAAGGTACAGAAGAGCTGGAGAGCAATTCCCAGCTACTCTTGGCCCCCAAAGACAGGGTCCAGAAACTAAAGGCACGCACAAGTCTGGCAGCCCAGAGATGTTCCCAGGTCTCCCAGTCTGGATGACGCCTCTCAGCTGCTCCTCCATGCTGCTCACTGGCCAACAAAATATGCTTTCTCTGATTTGAAAAGACATCTGACTCTCTGTTTGCTTTACCTGAAGCCCCTTTCTCTTCCTACTTGTCACAGTGATACAAAAATTCAAGCTGTTTCCAAATAGTGATGCCATCACCATTACAGTTACACCATGTAATGAAGTAACATTCTTTCATCCAAGCAAGGACTGGTCCACAGCAACTCACACTTCTTGCTCTGCTGAATCACTCTAATTCACTTTGACTGAGGCTGAATGTCACTGTATTTACAACATTCCAGCCCACCCGGTGGCTCCTCAACTGTTTCATACGTAGGTCAAATGACTTAATTTCCATGAGCTGTCCCTCAGTTATCCCTCTGGCTTGTGTCAAGGTGCACCAAGGCAATGTTCTCCATGAAGGATGAGAAAGCTGGCAATGGGATTCCTCTTCGGAGGAGTTTCCAGAAAGGAACAGATTAATTCAGAGCATGAAGAAACATTACAAGACCCTTCACTATCCTCCTTCCCTACCCTAGCTGCACTACATAGTTACTATACACAGAGCCTTGTTCTACAGAAATCGCCACAAGAACCTCACCAGGATCATGCTCTGTCTGGTAGTTTCCTACAACAGGGTCATGCATAGACAATCAGATAACGACAAAACTTTGATCCATAAACACACTTTTTAGATAATTTCTAATTATTCAGCAGAATAAAACTCAAAAAAGAAAAAATTCAATCCAGATATAACTGGTTTTATTCAAGTTAAGCTGGACTTTTTTTCCTCTCTTTACTCTCTCCTTCCATAGTTCAAAACAGTGACTAAATATTAAAAACAACAAACGTGCCATTGTAGAGGGAGAAGAAAAAAAAAAAACAGGAACTGAAAATCTGGCCAGAGACATAGATCTTTTATATTCACTTTTTTTTTTTTTTTTTAAGTAAGCAATAGGTAAGGTTTGAACAAAACTGATTTACCTACTGTGCTCACTCCAGCAGACAGAGAGCTGCAGTCCCGTGTCTGAAAAGCTCTGCTCAGGTTCTTGCCCTCTCTAATGTGATTGCCAACACAGAGTGACAGTTGGTACCATCTGCACTGCTGGTTTTTCTGATTTGAATAACTTCTCAGACTTCCAACGAGACAAACAGGTCATTTCGGATTAGACATCAAACTTCACCAGATTTTGGTCACTTCTGGCCTGGGTCAGGTTTGACTACAACCTGTCACTTGCAAGTTGGGGTTGTTCCTACCTCCAAAAACAACAGGTTCAATAATTCATGTGGCAAACCACAGACTGAGCTCCTGTACACTTTAAAATACATATTTAAATGAAGAAGGATAATTAAGGAAACTTTTCAGGACCCTTTTTTTTTAAGCCTACTATTTCACAAGAAAGTTGAGGTTGAAAAGAAAAACTAATACAAAAAAAGGAAACTATATTAAAAGGAATGCTAAAAGTCAGTGTCAGGCACAACACCACAAGGTAATGAAATGCTGAAGTGACCTTTTTTCCCCTTCCTTATGAGCTGGATGATACAAGGCTCTCCATTAAAAGTGCTTGCACAGACAGGCCTCCGAGGCCTTGCCTTCAGCTCATGCAGTCAGTGCTAAACAGGAGAATCAAAACCACCAAAGAGCACCAAAGGTGGGTGTTGGCAAAGATGTTATGACTGTCCATGTAACAAACTGCCTGCACTGTCACAGATTTGGGAACACCACAGAAGGGGTTTTATGCAGTTAAATAATTTAAGAGGTATTCCTATTTAGAAGCTGATAAACACAGAAAACATTGATGATACAGAAGGAAGATGCCTGCAAGGCCCTCATTTCCCAAAATTCATTCACTGCCATGCTAATAGGGCCCCAAAAGAGTTAGTGTGATGATGCTGGAACAGACCTGCCTTGTTTTCATGACTGGCTGATCCAGGTTATGACCATCAGAGCTCTCCACTTCTGCATCTTTAACACCACGCATCACCTTTAACACCACACTTTGTCTTGGTCCAGTATCTCAGCCTGCTATTCTACCTAATTTCAGACCATTTCCTATTTATTTATAAAATGAAAACTAACTCAGCCATCTGAAGGCATTTCATATGACACTGTTTGCTTAATGGTATTTTTAAAAGGGAGTTTAATTGCTTAAGCCAAAGCCTTTAAATGTGTTTCAATACCTTCAACATCAAATTCCACATTCCTTTGTGGACTCAGGTCTAACTCACTTGAAAGCCTGGACTGCAAAAGAAGAGAATGAAGGACTACTTAGGCCTGTATAACACACACAGCCCCTCTCTTCCATTCCTAACAAGAAAACACCAAGGAATAAGTATGTTTTTCAGAAAAGCTTCTTGTCTTGATATGGAGACGAGGGGAAAAACACCACTATTACCATTAACTTGTCACTGCTTATTTACCCTTGTTGAGATAAACACATGCTTGAGTCATTTCACTTCAGCATCCAAACACTGGTTCTTGTTACAACTTCACAGATAGATTAAAGAACCTCTTACAAAGTAGTGTTTTCCTGCTGTGGAGGCACTTAACACTGAAGACAAGCCATCTCTCAATCTCCTTTTTGATGAGCTAAAAAGATTGAGAGTATCTTGTAGCAAAGCATTTTCCCCAGCATCTCTTTTCTGCATCCCCTGCATCCTTTCCAACTTACCAGTATATTTTTCAGAATGGGAGCTTGGGAAGAATCTGATAAAGCAGAGCACCACTGGCTTCCTAAAGACAGGGGTGAAGTTGCCTTCCCACTTCACTGCCTCCCTGATTAAGTATCCATGGATTCTGTAGCCCTTGGAGAACTAGCACAGGAACAGGGGGATTCTGTAGGCACATCCATAGAGAAGTACCTGAAAGCCAGACAGTGCCACATATTCTCATTTACTGTCATTAAAAACTGCATATTATTCTCGTGGATAGGATCTACTTTGCCCTACTAACCAAACTGCAACTCCAAGGAAGAATTGGCTTTATGACTCCCTTTATCTTGAACAGCCTGGATGGAGCTACACACCAACCTTTTGTACTGACATTGTTACATTCCCCTTCTTAGCGACGGACCGACAAACATGTATCTTAATCATGTTTTCATGCCTGCTTTTATGGTTTAAATGGCGTGTTATAGTTTAAATGGTCACCAATTGAATGGGCCTTGTTGGTTTATGAAATAGCTGTTAATATTAGATTGCACAGTTGGGAATATTACAGCATGCACTTGCGCATTAAATATTAATTTGTCTGGCGAGAGCTGAGACTATTCGAAGTGTAAGAATTGAAATTTGGGCAGGGCTTCAGTGTGTTGTTGCCAGTGGCTTAATGATGTATGCAGTGTGTGCTAGCCTGAGTCTTTAGGGTACCACAGCCTTTAGTTAGGACCTTTGGCCTGTATTTTCCGTTTTGTCCTCGTTGTGATGAATACTGAAATGAAGACATGCAGATTTCTATTGCATGTTCCTTCTTTGAGCTATTCCAGGGCTTTTTCCAGATGATCAACCTATCCCTGCTCAAAGTGGGACATGCAAAACAGTGGCAAAAATAATTTTTGCTGCCAGAAGTCTCTTCATAGTAAAGTCTACATCCCCAAGGACAGTCTGTTGCCAGCTATCTCCTCTTTTGTGTAATTCTTATCAACGTAAGGCTGTACTGAGCTCTCAAACATCATCAAATGAGACACGGGAAAAACCAAAACCAACCACAGGAAGTGCTCACATTGAAAGAGTTTGTTATATATGTCAGTGTTAAGCAGAAAAGGGATGGGTGGGAGTGAATAACTTATGAAGCAACAATTTTTAACTGGTGATTCCAGGTATTGCACATTATCACACCGGTTGCCAATATGTAAAACTTGTGCAGCTGCACAGATACTGAAAGTCTTTTTACTGCCCAGATACCTTCAGATGGGCACACTGTAAACTGAACAGAGATTGAGCTAAAAATATTCCATTATATAAATTCACAATCTTGGTTTTATAAAAAGGACTGAGTGAAGATGTTCAGAGTTCATTCAGCTTGGCTAACATGAGTTCAAAATGGACTTGGTGCTTTGGCTACTCCATGAGTTATTTCTGCTGCTGTGTTCCTGGTGTTTACCCACTCATGTGCTCATGAACGATCTGAATCCTGTTCACGTAACATGTGAAAAACACAACCTGCTGTTAGACTGTGGAACAGAACACCTGCAACCTCTCCCTTGACCACAAAATTCTGCCTGGCAGCCAAAGCTGTTTCAGGGTGGGTTTAGTATTATTACTTCTTATTTAAATACTTTACTTGCCAGGAAGCTGGGACAGCACAATCAAAGTTGGGGGCACAATTCCTCCACAAAAAGTTTGACAACTCCACAAGTAGCAAATAGGTACCTTAGTGACTTGACACACTGACTTCCTACAGATTACCTGCATGGTTTATATTACACAAGAACACACACTGGGAGAGTCAGCCAGTATTATGCTGGGGATTGCAGACGAGTGGAATATGTCTCTGACTCAAACTACCACATAGTTAAAAAAGCTTTATAGCATTTCACCCCAAAGACATTCAATGCAGCCCCTCTAAACTGTGCAGTGCACGTTGGGCTGCTCTGCTCCAAAGCAGTTTGCAAAGCTGTGTGAAGCAACACTGCACTTCTGGAACTTGCTGCCACAGGAGGCTGTGAAGGCAGAGAGTATCTGCAGAGTTTAAAGGGATTAGAGAAATTCATGGGCAACAGGTGCAGCAAAGGCATAGGCAGGAATGCACCCTCTAACATCCTTAATCCAATGATTGCAGGTGCTGGAGGCGTATGGAGGCAAAGGGCTGCAGAACGTGGCTGGAGCCAAACTGGACAACAACTTCTGGGGGCAGTTTAAGACATCCAGGCTGGATGAGTGATTGGTCTGACCCAAACTGTATTTTCTAAGCCAGTTATTTATCTCATAGCCTTTTTTATTTATTTTTTTAATCTTTTTTTTTTTGCCTTGCAGTTGAAGCCAGACCCGACTGTATTTAACAGGACCAGTCCTGCCAGTACTGGGGGGAGCCTTATGGTGAATGATCCCAGCATGGCTGCAGGTGGCTTAAATATCAAAAACATAATAGCACGAGCAACAGCAGCACTGCCCACTTCATCCAGTTTCATGTCACTCCTGGGGTTTCTGATAGAGTTCAGGACACACACGGAATATGCAGAGACCTCATACAGCTGCTCTGATATCTCTCTCCGTCTGGTGAGTCAAAATCCCTCTCAGAGGAGATCTCTCAAGGACTACTATTTCTCTGATATTTCCTGATTAGCATTTCCAGGAGCAATTTTGCTTTATAAGGAAATTCAATGAATAGAGTTACTGATAAGCCTGAAACTTGCTTCCCATGATTTCAAAAGTGACTGATGATTTTGAGTACCTCTGATTGCAGCTGGACACTTTAGGATGTTTTAAGGGCTCCCACTTTTAGAGGTCAGAAGTCCTACAGCAGAGAAAACTTTTGCCCTCTTTCCACACCTTATATTGTACAAAGAAAAGAAACCAAAATCAACAGCCTTTGGAAAAAAACTAAAACTCTGATTTTGAGATGAAGCACAAGAAGAATTAAAAGGGTAATTACATCTGCCAAGAGAGGAAAGACTTCAGTACATGCCTTCAGGTGAGCAGATACTTCAGCACTGATGAAACATATGGCCTTATCTCAAACACACCTTTGACATTTCTCGTGTGTGTGTTTGGGTGGGAACGGGTGTAAAACAGAGCACAGTTCCTGTACAAAATGGAAGCAGACTTCAGAGCTCACTGGGAAACACATGGCAACACCAGATAAAAGAGACAGACAGAAAATAAAAAGAGCAAAAATTCTGCCAAAGGGGAAAAATCGCAACTCACATCCTCTGCTTTGGAGATGGCTCTGTATGATTACAAGCACACTGTGAATATGGCTGTTCTGATAAAACAGTCTGCAGTGTTCATACAGGAAAGTTCCTCTTTGGAGGGTGAAACGTTCTAAGCTTTAGATATTTTCTTTTCCAAAGAGAAAAGCAGCTTTTGGGCCTAACTAGCCATGCAACATGCCAAGCCCAGCCTACAAGCCAATATCCAAACACACACCCCGATTCCTAAGCGCATATTCATTTGAACCACAGTGACAGCCTCATTTAGAAACAAATTAGGGGTTAACTAAGAAGTCCATGACGGAGGCAGAATCGAGTTTCCCTTTTCCCCTCACTGTCTGTTAGAATTAGAAAGTGTCTATGAGCAGTGTGTGTCAAGAATATGAACATGAGATGTCATTTCTCCTGCCTCTAATTGAAGCCAAGATAAATGAAGTGGAAAGGCGGCGTCCAATCCAATCAAAACATGAAAAAGGTATTTTGACATGTAAATTACAAACTTCCTGTGTATTTTGTCTCCCCAATTACACCCTCCCCTGTCATGTTTTTTTAAATTATATCTTAATCTCCCAGTCTCCTAATAATTATGTCATCATTCTTGGGCCTTGAACACTGTGTAATGGTATTTTATAGGATGTGCCATTCATTATTAACTAAACTTACTCTCTGTCCCCGGTGATGCTATTTCTCATGGTGTTCAAATATGCATTGTGTCAGTTCTCCCTTTGTAAATGTTAGGCCAGTTCCACTCACTGCTTCTTGATTAAATGGTATGGAGTAGGTGACATACTTGCAGACAGTTTATTCTGCCCATCATTATTTTACAGGGATGCATGCTCCCTGGCATTTTTTTTAATGGAATGGGTGAACGGTTTCAAACGTAACTTCCCAGTCAGTCTGGATCACTGAATGAGCTCCGTGGCTTTCATGGCGTAATTGACTGTGTGTTCTCTCCACCTCTTGAAAGAGGAGACAGTATTGGCTCAAATTAAAATGCACAGTAAGGGATCGGGAGTAAGATCAATGCAGTGTCTAACTACACCTACATGAGAGTATTTCCATTGACTGCTACAGTCTTTACTTCAGATCTAACAGAACAACACCAAGGATCAAATTCATCACGTCTATATTTAGATGTTGTGAATGCTACATCTGAGTGAGGCGGCAGGACCAAAATGAGCGCTCCTAGAATGCTATTCATCTCCCTCCTTTAAAGGTCTATTTTTGGATGAGATTAATCACACCTTAGAAGTGCCTTTTTCTCTCAGAAGACTAGAACAGGATTGCTCATGAATTGTTCAAGCTGTAGAAGCCCACCAGAAGAGGAATCCCACCCCAGACAGAAAGGATCCTGTCCCTGGAGCTAAGGCCTGCCAGGAAAAGGGGGAGAGATGACTTCAAGGAGGAGGAGAATTAAGGTAAGTCTTGTGATCCTTGATGTTGTTATTAATGCAATCAATTACAGGTTATTGATGAACTGCACTTTGGTAATAGTTGCTTACATTTCTGAGCTGAGTGTGGCTAAAATACCAGTCAAACCATCAAATATTCAAGAACAGTAGAAAATTAGACCAAATATCAAACTTTGCACAACATGCCACACTTGTCTGTTCCAGTGATTATCAGACAAAAAATATGTAGCCTTTATGATGTAAATGCAAATATTTAGTTAAATATAGCTAATTTGGCAAAATAACTGAACTACTGATTCTGAGAGCACAGAAAGTGCTCTCCAGAGGTGCCTTACACACAAACAACAGGAAAAATTACAAAGAAAAACTACTGATTTGATGGTATTTAAAAGCAACGTTAAACAACTTCTGTCTAACACAGAGTTTTATGTTCTCAGTCAAGCTTTCAGCGAGGCAGAGAAGCCTCTGAAACACTTTCATCCCAGACTTTGTTACTGAACGCAGCACACACACAAGCCAGTCCTGTTTTTCAGCATCCACCTGCATGACAGGAATTTTGCCCTGGATTTGAACCGCTCCTCAGCTTTGCCTACGCTCCGTGTAAGTGAATAACAATCCCAGTATCAAAGATGCAGTTTGCAGATGAAAGTTTGGCTTTGGATGCACCTGGGTGATCTCCTTTTATTCCTGGAGCCAGTGAGTGCAACAGAGGAGCTGCACAAACTCCTCAGTGGGACAAGCTCAGGAGTAAAGAAGTGGAAACTCCTCCTGAGTTCAGCACCCTCTCTCTTTGCAGGATCTCTAACTCTGGAAGAACTCTGCTCTGCAACTGCACAAATGAAAAGCAGGAATCCCCTCTCCCTTCCTTGGCAAATGTGCTGCCAGAGCTGGGTCCCACCTCATCAGGCCTCTTCCCAGGGTCTCATGACTTGGACACCTCTTTACTCCAGCAAAGACAAAAAGAATCCAGCTCAACAAAAACTATCAGTCCCCTCAGACTTCCTTCTTCCTGGTGTGTTTTCTTCTGTTATTTTCCCCAGACCTGTGGAGTGACACCTGAGCTGAGGGGAGACTGCTGTGAACAGCACCATCTCCTCTTCCTTCTCACAGACTATGGAGGGTCAATACACCTCTTGTCTACTCTCCCTCCTCTACAGTGTCATTTTTTAGTTGTTTTACTGTTACTGATCTCTCTGCTGTAAAAGCCTGAACTTCTGCTCACCCATCTCCAAAGGGCTCCAACACTAACTTCTGCTAAATTAACCAGCAAGATGGCTTTCAGGTTTAAATATCTCAGCACAGAGACATTAAACCTGCTGAGAAGATCCTCTGCTCTCAACCTGCTCCATACAGACAAGCCTACACGGGTACTGAGCTTCAGCAGGTCCTTCACAACCACCCATCCCTGCTGGGAATTGGATTTTTATATATTCCTAGTGCAGTGTTGCTGCCATGCTCATGTTCTGGGACCTTGTGCACAAAGCCCACCTTCCCTGGAGACGAGCGAGCCCTCGTGTGCCACTGCAAAGCACCTTCTCCAGCCTCAGATACAAAGCTTGGTTCCTCTCCTGGCATATCCAGAGGTGCCCACACACCTGTCACCCATTCCTTGGGGAAAAGCTCATCTTTCAGAGGACTACACAGCTGGCTTTACTGGAATAGGATTAAGACATCAGAACTGAATTGTTTCAGCCATCCTGTCATCTGAAGGTTCCCTGCCCGAACAGGAAGGAGGATTTATTGCACCCCCTTCGCCTGAGCTCCTGCAAGTAGGAGGCTCATCCGGTTTTCTGCCAGGCTGTGGTTTCATAGCACAGGTTTGCCCAGCTGTGTTTGTCATTCCCAGATGTGCACACACACATGTTCACTCTTTGGAAAGGAACAGGGAGGTTCCTGCCAAGCAGGATTTAGCACAGCAGCACAAGATGCTCCATGTTTGTGCAGTTGGCCTTCCAGCACTAGGTGTAAACAATGGGCTCTCAGGCAGGGTAGCACCAATCTCACCTTAATTAAAGTCACTTAAAAATCACTGAGAGTCTTTTCCTTCAGTTGCACCATCCTTTCTGCACAGGGTTCATCTCTCCACCCAGAAAGATGTAAACCATCCCACACAAACATAAACCTCCAACTCCTGGGGATGATCTTTGAGTACATCACACATCTCTACCCAGATGAGGCTGCGCTTGGGGTATCAACACACAAACCCACAAATTTACACCCAGCCTGCCGTATGCTGGGTCAGTTTGTCCCTGGCCAGCCAGTTTATTATGGTTTTGTTTTATGCAAGTAGTTTTTAATGTAAGAGATTTTTTAATTTAAGACCCAAACCATTCTGTAATACAAGACAAAGCAAAATCCTGCTGTAAACCCACTGGCCACAGCTCTGAAGGGACACCCCTTAGGCTGGAAGCCCAGCTTCTTGAGGACACACTATCAGCGGTTTTCTTCTATTATTCATTCATACATTCACATTGTAGCACTGATTTTAATTCATGGGTACATTTATTGGAGAGGACTTAAAAACTGATATTTCTAATGTATTTTTAGCAGCAAAGAATTTGATACAGAAAAAAAACAATGTTGGTGTTTAAAAAAAACCAGCATTGCTCTTCAATGAGCTACAGACCCAGTCAGAATGTGCTTGAAATCTAAAATTCTCATTGATTCTTTCCCCCCTCAGAATTGTCATTTGTCAACCATTAGCAAATACATAGATTAAAGTTTGGATTAGAATCCAGTTGTAACCAAAAAGCCCTTTATCTTCATTAACATCACCCCTACAATGGTGATTTGCTAATAAGATGACATGGAGAGTGAAAACAGTGCCTGCCACATCTCTACAAATCCCTCCTTTTCTCTTTTTTTTTTTTTTTTTTGCTATCAAATCCTTGATTTTAATTCCAAAGCAGATTTCAACACATACAAATTCAATACCACCTCAAAAAGCAGAGTTTGCTCCTACTGGGCCAGATCCTCTGCTGATACAAATCAATATGGATCTCTTTAGCCTAAGTGCATTTACATTGTGAATCCGGCCCCTGGGATCCCTGAGCTCACATACAGGAAAAGTCTGCTTTTAATTAAAAAAAAAAACCTAAAAAGCTTTGGAAATGTGACATTACAGAGGGATGAGGCCTCTCTGCAGGTATATTCTGGTTTATTTGTATTTTCGTGGCAGGAAATTCATGACCAAACCAAGAGCCTGGATGGCCACTGCCTTGGCTGAAACATCCTCATAATAATTTCAGCTTTGGCAGCACCATCTTCTGTGAAGCTTGTCCCAGTTTCACCAAACTCTTTGCCTTAGAGATAGGAAAGGAAACAATGTTTAAAACCCATTATTTTGATATGTACAAGTCAGAACTGAACTACAACTGTTTCACTTGGCAATTTCCTTTATGTTAAATGATTCAAACCATCCTTCAAAGCAAGGCATTTATAGAACAAAACAGTTGTTTTGGAGCAAAATAAAACATTTATTTTGACACAAAAGAGTCTGCTCCTTCCTTTTCATTATTTGATTTCCTAACTTTTTCTTATTTTGCTTTTAAAAAAAAATATTTATTTTAATTTTTTTTGCACTGCCAGAGAACAAAAATAATCAATTATTCACACTGCTCTAGATAAACCATGCATAAATCATGAATAAAAACACATTCATTCCCTCCACTGTTAACTACTATTTGGTGAAAAAGTAGAACATAACAGGCGTCTGAACTTATCCTCTGCCGCTCTTTGTCTTGTTTTTCAGCTAAGATTCAAGTGTAACAGCTTGGATCTTGGGACAACCTCAGAGCAGCCAGACTCCTTCCATGTTGTTATACTACCATCTACTGATAGAAGGATGCTATTTCTCTGGGATCTCACCTCCTGCCTTCATCACCTCGGTGCAACAAGCAATATTTCAACTCCATCAGAGCTCAAAAATGAGCACTAACTGCTATTTCAAACGTTAGCACCCAAATGCTCTTTTGCACGAACACACGAACATATGGGAGCTTTAGCTGCCCTCCAGTATTGGGGGATTTCTATTTGTTGCTTCCTTTGTTTCTTTCAAGGGAAAAAAGCTAAGGGATGGAAAATGACCATCGAAAGCCTTTTGTCAACTTGAAGAAAGAAGGCTGGATTGGTCTTATACCAAAGTGAGGAAATTGATAACTTAAAGAAGCTTAAAAGTACACTACTTAAAAAGAAAAACTAACACCCCTCCCCCCCCCAAAAAGAAACCCCACAACAATACAAGTTTAATCCTATAAAATATTAATTCCTCCCCATTATTAACAGCAGGGAAGGCAGTAGCTTGGCTTTTTGCAGTGTCCTCACACCCCTCTTGGGGGTTCTTGCTTCCAGCAAGCTGTCCCCACTCAGCATCCAAGAAAAAACACTCACCGGGGATTACTATTCTGTTTGACTAAGGAATGAAGAATAGAGACAAGCTGAGGACTCTTTGCAAGGTCTCCAGATGAAGCAATTGGAAGTGCCAGTTAATTTCCCATCCTTTGCCCTTCTCAGCTCTACCCAAAATAGAAAGAGTGGCAGGCACCTTTTATTGTAATCAGTGTGCTACAGTGATTTGGGGCTAATTAGATGTTGGTAATTAAGAAAAGACTGCTGTGACGGATGCTTTTACGAGTTGCATTGTTGATTCAAGAAATAAGACTGTTCACCTTTAAGTATTGTCAGTCACATTTCTTTAGCTGGGAAAAATTAAATGTCAATTTTATCTTGCTTCATCACTGCTCTTTAATCAATGTCGATGCATCACTTCCCCCTATCATTCCTCCATCAAACACTGACCTGGAAATCTGACACTGAGCTTTCCAACACCAGCTCAGCTAATTAAGAACTTTGTTATTCCACCTTCCATCTTTTAAAGAAAAGTAAGAAAAGTGCCAAAGAGCCTTTTGCTTTCATGTGGAAAAGCATCAGCGGGGGGTTAATAATAATTATTAAAATGACTGACAGCTCAGGCTATGCTGTGATTTGGCCCAGCCCTGTAGTCCTGTAGTCATGGGAAGGTAAAAGCCAAGAAAAGTCAGGCCCTGAATTACTACAGCAAATAAATGGGATTTTAGGAAAGAAAATAGCTTCCTACCCTCTGACTACAGGAAATGAGAAAGGTGCTGATACTTATTTTTGCATCTAACCCTTTCAGTGTGGCAGCCAGACCCTCACTGGGCGTGGGGAAGATCAGCAGGAGGAGCACTCAGAGCCTTCCCAAAGCAGCCACAGACAGTGTGGGCCACCAGCAAGGAATTAAAAAGCAGGGCTGAGCTATATCCAGATGGGTTTACTGGATTTTCCGGCACGCAAGCAGGAGAGACCATTTAATGCTTGTACTGCCACAGATTCTGGGAGTTCTAAGCACAGATTAAGATCTCAGCGTTCTGGGGGCTGGACGAAATGTCAGCCCCGGTCCCACAGATCTCCCAGCCTGAGTATGAGAAACAGAAACACCAGGTGGAGGTGCATGAAGAAAAACAAGGGGAAAAAAGCAAAAGCAATGAAAAATTTGTAATTGGTACCGTGTCACTGCCCCTCTGCCTGTGACAGGCTTTGAGGGGGAAAGCAAGAGAGGAAGCAGAATTTAAGTATTACAAAAATACACACTTTTGAAGACGTTCCCTCCCTTTCCTTGAGCCCCGAGGGAACTCGTAAGGCCAGATACAGCAAAAGTGTTTGCTAGAAAACTTGGCCAGTAGAAAATCAATTAGCTGTGGCCTGTCAGAAGTGGGCACAGATTTGTCAATACTGAGTAAGAGTGATAAGCAGGATGGATATGGACTGTGAAGGCTCTTCAATAAAGAGATGGTCAGGACTAGCAATGAGGACTCAAGAGGCAGAGGCAGGTCAAAGCTTCTTGGACATGGAATCCAGCAACAAGGCAAATCTGGGCAAGAAATCTGTTTGTGCTTCTAACAGAAAATAGTAGGTGCATTTTCTGAACATAAGCAAGAAGGAAAACCAAGGCATATATTTGGCTGATATCAGTGTTTTCTCGTTCAACTGCAAACAGTATCAGGAAGTTCAAATTTGGTTGATCTGACTCCTCAGAGGTGGGGGAACAAAAACACAAGCACTTGGCACAAACTGTTGCTTATGTTATCTCACCCAGAAGATCTGCAGACCTAATGATTCAAGCGGGCTCTGAAGGCTTTCACAGGATTACTTGTGTGAGAAAGGCTTTTTTTTTTTTTTTACATAAAAACGAAGAATCAGAACTCCAAATATATTTTAAGGGCCAGATTTCTGGTGAAAGATGGAGAAAAGATGCGAGTGGCACTTTTTACCTCCTTTTTCGAGGACAATAGTTTCTTTTAGAGAAGAAAGATTGCTATTGAGTAAACCATGTTTCTTAAAATGCTCATCACCCATCTCAACATCCCCTCATATTTCCAAAGCAGGTATGTGCAGCCGCTCCATCCTGACCCAGCCCTCATCCTAAGTCTCCAATTCAAGCAGGACTCCAGGAAATTCTGGTTCTGGAGACCCTCAGTTCCCAAAACCAAATCCCAACCCAGAGCAGAGCACAGTGAGCTCCCTCTCAGCTCTATTTAAAATCCACTCAACTACAATACACCCGTAGGGCAGTTCAGATCCCTCAAGTCTTGAATCTTTTAATTCTTTCCAGTCCATTAGTGGGACTAAAACACCAAATGGATGCACTGAGCTGAAGTCTTGGCACTGCCACAGACACTTTCTGAGACTGCTGGCAAACCACACTCTCTCAGGCCCTCAGCCTCTCATCTGGCAAAGGAAGGTTCCTTAATGTATAGATTTTGTGAAAATCAATTCTCTAGTATCTGTGAAAAGCAGCATTAAGAGTATCTACAAAGGGACCTCAGTAATACTCTTGTGCCTTCAGTCCCAC
The DNA here is from genome assembly GCA_035584735.1 of Pseudotriccus pelzelni. NCBI lineage: Eukaryota > Metazoa > Chordata > Aves > Passeriformes > Tyrannidae > Pseudotriccus > Pseudotriccus pelzelni. The sequence goes on along the minus strand of JAWMRA010000016.1, from coordinate 4,227,620 downwards.
CTTATGGATTGCATTTTTCCTGGAGCACAGAGACCTTGATCCTGCAACCTGTGCAAGCATGAACTCGCAGTTCAGCTGATTTTTTGATGGCTTGCAGAATCACTGCTAATTCATCCATCCCAGATCCATCCAAACACACAGCTGATGAAATAAATATCTTCTTAGTGCTCATATTATCACCCAGTGTTTTGGGGCCGGCTCGTAAAGGCGCTTATGTGCAACAATGCCTAAGCAAACCGGGCTGATTTAAGAGGGCTGAGGGAACACTTAGCTGAGAATTTCCTGGCTTCAGTTAGTTGCAGTCAGAGTGTTAAGATTATATTTCAGTGTCAGTATATTGTTTTTATTTCCTTTATTAAATTTGCTTTAACTTGCATTGACATTTTCTTTCCCTTGTTACTCAATCTCTCAGCTGTAAAGATCCTGTCTGCTGAACTGGTTTGCCATTTGTATCAAAAACAGGCATTAATGCGATAGGAATTCTTAAGTTTTTTGCCACTAAGAGCTGAAATCAAGCCCCAGATGCTACTGCTGCTGCTGCTGGATTTCCAGCCCAGCCTGGCCAGACCAGTTGGGAGTTTTTGATTCAGAGGCAGCTGCACCACCAACACACAGAATTTGTTCTTTCAGGCCACACAGTTACTGCAGTTGGGCACCACTGGCTGCCACAGAAGTCCAGTTTAAATTCCCCACTCCCTCTCACAGATGGAGCACTAGTACTGTTGGCAACAGCACTGCTGTTACTGATTGCAACTGTGGAAAAGCTTCACAATGCCAAGTTTCCTGGAGACAACTTCAGTTTCAGTGCATGCAGCATTGCACCTGTACATGTTGCTGGGAGTCTAAGTGGCAGTGTGATGGGATTTCTTACTGGAATCTCACTTGGAAAAATCAATGCACATTTAAATTACATACTAGTTACAGTGGAACATCTCTGCTTAATGCATGAGACAGAATTTGTTCTGCAAAAACCATTATTTTCAGCTTTTCAAAGGCAAAGGCAGTTTCAGGTTCAGTTGTAAATAAATATCCAAAGAAGAGAGAGAAAATGTCCAGATCAAAGAGAGCTTTATGTGAAGCCCACAATTGTTCTAAAGTACCTAGACTTTGTGTAAGTCAGTTAGACCAGCACACTGACCTTCAACACAATTCTGAGACACTCCGTGAGGCTTTGCAGAGTCACAGGATCTGCCCCTGTACTGTGGGAGGGGTTGTGACACAGGGTTGTAGTCAGGGTTACTGCATTATCTGTCAAGGCTCTTTTGCACGCAGGATCCCTCTGGAGTCCAGTCCCCAGCTCCAGGACTGTGCAGGGCTGGAATCTGGCATGGGACAGAGGGGTCACGGCACAGGGCATGAAATGCTGCACCGCCACTGGGAGCAGAGAAAACCGAGCCTTGGCATAACCTGTACATTAGAGCACGGTGGGGCACAGCCAGGCTGGATGGAAATCAGACCTTCACCCTTCCAAGCAGCAGAGGACAAGATTTAGGTTTTGGCCTGCCTGCCTCTCCAATATTTGGGGAAAGGCACGACTTCCTGGTACAGGAGGGGAGTGAAAAAGCTTACACTGGCTGGAACCACTTTGTCTGTGCAAGAGGAGATGAAACACTGGCCTTACCCCCTTAGGTTTACTCAGGTCACCTGCAGGTCTCACCAGGATTCTCCTGCCTCACATAATTCCTCCACAGTCACAGAGAAGTCCAACCATCCAGCAATGTCACCATGCACTCAGTGACCTTATTTTGAAACATCAGACTCCAGAGACCTGTGGAGATGTAACTTCTCTCCAGAGAGTGGATCCCAAATAGTCTTTACTTTATACGGAACCTTGCTGTACATGTGAATAACAAACCACTGATGCAAGCAAAAAGTTCACAGTAAAACTGTCAATATTCCTCTCCTTCCTTGGTGTGCTGGGGCTGCTGAACTCCCAGAGAGCTGGTGCTCTCCTGCACTATTGATGCCAAAGAATAACTCAGAGAGATTGGGGATGAGCAAGGAACAAGCCACAGCTTTGAGGTCTGTGCAGATATTGAGTAAATTGGACCTGTAGTTTTGTTCCCAGTGTGCAGGGATTACACAACTTGCTTGGCCAGCTGTGCAGTTTGGGTGTTCTTCTTCAGTTCAACCCAATTCCCGACCCACTAGGAATAAATCCAGTGGCAGTCATTATTCAAGACACTACAGTGGAAGTGGTCCACGGTTCTGAAGACAGAAAGACTGATGAAAGTTTACTTTATGGATATTTTCTGGTTTGTGAGGTAGGGAGAGGAAAGGGATGTAATTAAACCATGGCCAGGATTTTTAATGACTGGTACAGAATCAATCCCATGAATGCGCACCAGTTATGGTGCACCAAGCTACGTGTGCATTAAGTGCTTCATCAAAGTTGCATTTTTAACCCACAGTGCAGACATTTGACCTGCTTCAGGCACAGCATTTCACTGTCACAGTTGCCTGGGATCTCGCCCAGATGAGCAAACCACAGCACCAGCCCCTGCTCTCTGCTCTGCGAATGCTGGCACTAGTCCCAGGCAGGCAAAAGTCCTGACACTGGTGTCGGGAAGCCACATGAAAAGGTGAAACATCAAGTGATCCTTCTAAAAGAAATCACTGCAGGTGCCTTTCATTCACCTTCTGCTTTCTGAACCTTGAGGGCACACTTGCTTTATGTTGCTCAGCTCTCCTTCCCAGCTCTAGAAACCTGTGCCTTTTAAAACGGAAGCTGCAGCTCTAGTTCCTTCTCTTCCATCCAGCAGCTACAGCTTTCAGTGAAAACCCAAATAGTGCAGTGAAATTTCCAGGGTTGGCCAGAGGTTTGTCTCTGGCCCAGGCAAGCTCCAACTGTGATCAACTGCTGATGGGATCTGCACAGGAGCTACACGTGTAGATACATCAGCTTCTTTGGGTCTGCACCCTCCTAAGGGCAGAGCTTCCTTTTGCAATTCCCATAAGAGGTTTTATTTATAAAATGGGGGGTTTTTTGCTAGTAAAGCCTGCCAGGAGGAACTGCTGGTCTTTTATGTCATGGTCTACAGCACTGATCAGATTGTCACAGACCCAAGGCACCAGCCCCTTCGGAAAAGGATTCATGCCATAAATACCCTCAGACGCTGCAGGAGAGCGGTGTCACGTTTATTAGGAGGGCAAAACTGTCAACATGCCTGCAAGGCTGCTCCTGCATGTCCCCTGCACTGAAGATCATTTCCAACCCATTAAAGGCTTTTTAAGACCTGGACTCAGACCCAGCATGACCCTGTGTAGCACGGCCATTCCCAACACCCATTGGCCTGGCCCTCCCCAGGGCAGCACTGGGGGGATGGCAGCCAAAGAATGGGATTGGTTTTACTGCTTGGAGGGAGCTCTGGTGTCCCTACTCTGAGTCTTCTCTTTATAAAAGCCAGAAAATCCCTCCTGGTCACTTCAGGACTGAGCCCAGTAATATCTGCACGCAGCTCTCAGACCCAAACAGCCAAGTCTAGCTCAATCACCGCAAAATTTAGCTTTGTCTTCCCCTTTAAGGAGTAACAAGAGGCATAAAGGAATTTTTAAAAATCCAGTTCTCGAGCAACATGAGCACATAGGTCCATCTCCTCCCCCCATGCTTTGAAGAGCATCCCAAAACGGAATAACCTGGCCCATGCAGGGCTGGTAGCGAATTTGGGCATGGCCTCTAGCTACCAAATTTAATGTAACATTGACCTACCCAGAGCCCTGCAGCACTGCAGATGGAGATTTGGTTCAGACCAAGCCTCCTGCTTGGTGTACCACAGCGGTCTAGACATTGCAACTACAACATGCCACTTTTTCTACACTAATAAACCCATAAGGGCAGAGAGGGCTGCAGGAAAAATGAGAACTACCAGAGCAGAACAGCCCCTGAGTTTTTGTTTATCGCAGACTAATTAAAACAAAAAGCATACCATAACTCAACCCTTAATAATAGGTAACCAGATGTGTCATTACTTGACCACGCTATATTGCAGCCCATATATAAAGGTTATAAGATTATTTTTCAAAGCAAGGTGCCACAGCTAAGGGTTTCCTAGCACTTTTACAACAAACTTAGCACCTGAAGGAATTTCACCTACCAAAGCTAAAGCAAGACGTGGCTAAAGTGAAAGCACACAGTCCCTCAACCAAAAAATTAAAATGCTGGCATACAACATTGCACAGTACACCATAAAACACCATTGCTAGTAATAGGAGATGCCTCCTTGAAAGACTATTTTTTTGCTGATTATAAAAAAAATGTCCTGAATAAGAAAAACAGTGCCAAAATGCCAGCAGTGGGCAGTTCTAATTTTTTTTATGCACAGAGTTTACTCAGCCCCAGCCAAGCACAGACAAAACCCAGTGTTTACAGAGGTAATGAAATGTCACGGTGTGAGCGATTTACCTGATTGCTAAAAGGATCAGGAACAAAAGTAAAAGGACAGCACTAAAAAAAGCCCTAGGCCTAAATCCAATAAAGCCTGTAGGCTCCTAAGACACCACAGAAATCACTGTTCATTACATATGTCTCAGTGAGGGTATGCTGCTTTACGTCTAAAACCGTATGGCCAAACAACTCAAGATCTGCATGTTATTAATTTCAGCCCACTGTCAATCACTTTTCAATCCACCTGACTGATGTTTTCCACCCTGATCTTCAATCTCTCTTGAATTTCCAAGTGTCCAGGGTTGACTGAACTCCCTCACCGCTAAAGCCATCACGGGCATCAAGAGGATCCACTCTGGAACGTGCTTGGGACTGATGGGCAATGACCACTGGAGGCTGCAGGTGGGCCTTCCAGCAGGGTCATAGCAGGAACACTGCTGGGGACGAGCCACCCCCTGCAGTGGCCTTGTCTCTGCCCTACAGTGCTACTCCTGCCCCAGAAAGCTGGGCAGATACAAGCTGTGGGCAACGGAATCACTCCAGTACTGGAAATGGGAGGTTTGGCTCGGCTGTCCTGTGCAGCACGGATGTATGGAAAGAGATCCCTGCAGACAACCTTATTTTTGGCTTGGTTGTTTGTTTAAGCAATGTAAATTAACTGAACATATACATAGGCTTGGCTTAAAAACTAATAAAAAACCACAATGGTGCCTTGAACACAAAAAACTGTTCTGACTGCTGCGCTCTGCCCAGAATCTCCTGCAGATTAAAACACAGGCTTTTCTTTCTGAACCATAATTAATGTTTTTGCAATATTGCCTCAGAGTTCGCCCCGGCCATCTGATGAATCTGACTAACAGAGGAAGATGCTTTTAACCTGTGGGCTGCCAGACAGCCGGGTACCTCCTTGGCCACATATATTTGGCTGTCAGCTTGAAAGAAAGGCAGCAGATTCAGGGTTAAGCACTATTCCTGTCATGATTGCCCTGAACTTGCCCAGTTAAATTGCAACAGCATGGGTCTCCATAATTATCTAATTGTTAGTGTTGTGCCTTTACGTAATTTATGATGTAGCATTAAAGCCTGACCTCTGGTTTGAGATGAAGTGCAGTACTGCTGACATCCAAGCTCAAATTAGTAGGTAAGTAAGCACCCAATTAACGATTATGCCACTGAGCTTTCATTTCAATCTGACCACACTGCTACACTAATCAGTTTTCTAAGCCTTTCACCTTCCCCATAACTAATAAGCATTTCTCCTGCTTTTTATGTCTGCAAAAGCCTTGTTATCCTCATAAAAAGCACTCCAAGACTGCTGCTTCCAGTAATTCCTGCATTAAGCCACTGGCCCAGTGGCATATTACCAGCTCTCCAGCCACCTGATCAGTAAAACCCGAGGCATAAAGCACGGGCATGGTGACACTCTACAGCAGGGACAAAATCCTTCCAGTGTAGAGGAGTTGCCTTAGACCCAAAGCAGTGTAAGTTTAGTTGAGAATTTAGTCCTGCCATGGATCACACAGTTTCACAGGAGTTTAAGGATGCAGGACAATGGGACTGAATGTCAAACCATATTTTGCAGCTGAATAAATTCTGTCATATTAACAAAGTCAGTGACAAGACCTGAAGCACCAAATACCTGGAGTTTTAATCTCAGATGCATGAATTACCTTGCATTTGCCACGAGATAGGAGCATGCGTGGAGTGGCTTTGCCTACACAGACAACTCAAGCCATATGTGAGACACTGTCATCACTGGATAATAACACCCTGCTCCTTGAAAATCTGAGCTGCAGAGCTGAAGATCTGTTCCTCTTGGAATGAGATTCCTGACTTCAGATAGATATAATAAGAAGCCAAGACTTGGGGCCTGAGCAACAACATCTGCAACTCTGCATGATGACTGAACATGAGCCTATGGAGGGGAAACAAATCCCTACTTCACTGCAACCCCACCCTCTTCATCTTCTCTTCACCTGCAGTTTTCCAGAGCTTCTTAATCCCCAAAACTTCTATCTTCAAGTGACTTCTAATGTTTTTTTTAGTAACCAGCTATTTAAAAATCTGATTTCAACAGTACAGTGGACAACTTTGAAAAATCCACGTTTTTTTCCACAGGAGGAAAGATTCAGTCAAGCGCTGCCTCTGGGCCAGGCAAGCACTGCAAAGCTATGATGAAATGCAGAAGTGAGCAGCAAAACACAATTCCATACCAAGTGCAAGGAACCAGCGTGTTGCGGATGGAAACACATGCAGTTAAAAACATAGGGCATAAACAGGTGCAATGAGCAATGTTAGGAGAAAAGTTTAAAAGAAAAATAGAATAACACATAATAAGTGTCATGCTTAAGATTTGAAGACCACATCAGGGAATGCAATATCAAAATAATGTTACTTACAACAGGGGGGGAAAAAAAAAAAAAAGAAAAAAAAAAGCAGGAAAAGCTGCACCTTATAGGAAATTAGTTGTGTGAAATGCGTAAAAAAGCTGACAGAGTCACATAGCTATAGAGACTAATTTCCTGTTCCACTGTGGAGACAGCCCTGATCAGCTGGACTTAATATAGCCTTCTCCATGGCAGCTGGGTCAAATAGTGGCCTAAGCACTAGAAAATTGCCATGTGGATGAGTTTAGCGCACAATAAGCTGTGTGGTACACAAACACGTTTAGCATGCTCAAGATAGGACGCTCAAGAGTTTTTATGACACATCCAGATAGATGCAGCCAGGGAGCTGCTGCAAATTGTCTGATTCGGGGCAACGCACTCATGTGGCCCAAATTTAGGGGCCCACAAGCAGTTTTCTGCATGACACCAAAATGTTCTAATAGGACTCACAGGTGCAAGGACAAAATACCATCAGTTCTTCAAAACTCCAGGTAGATCCAACAGTCCTAATGGCAATGCTTTCAAAGACCAAGTCCCAGTTTAGAAGGCATCACTGCAAACTCTTCTGGCTTGATAATGCCCCCAAGTCATGCCACAGTTTCCAGCAGCTTTTAAAAGCTGCCACCTCTTCCTGGGCCTTGCTCAGGTGGTGGTGCTGATTGTCCAACCCATCTCCCGTTAGCAACTAAATCTGCCAACTTACAGAACATCCTGTGTGTTTTTCCATGGCACTAATGAGCACTCCGGTGAATTAGGGACTGGACTGCCCACTCATCTCTTACAAATTACCACGGATTTAAAGAAGAAAACTATTAAGGAATCTATAAGGACTCGAGGCTGGGTTTTACAGCTACCCTTGCCCTGGCTGAGTCAACAAGAAGGCACTCTACCTGACTAATTGGGAGTCACTCTGCCTTCTGACATCCGTGCCTTCAGCTCTTATTCCGAGCTACTCAGAGGAGACTTGGGAATGTTTTAAATTATTGATGAAGATAGGAAACCTATCTCTGAAATGCCTTTGGCAAACTCTTAATATTCTGGGATTTGGCACCGCAAAAGACAGTGCCTCTGTCTCACTCGTGCTGTTGACGTCTCTCACCCATTTACGCACACTATAAAATTACAGTTTCTGATCATTTCCATACAGGATGGAGAGAGGCAAATGGAAAGTGCATTGTTTATAGCTCTGAAAGCTTCCAGGTAATCCATCTTTGGCGCCGGAGCCTGCAAACCCCTCCATTTGCAGAGTTTTCACTGATGACAGGAGCCCTCAGAGAAGCTGACCCAAAGCAGTCAGTTGTCATAAACATATTGGATAATTATCTTAATTATTTATAATAGCACCAGTAAGCAAGCCAGCACTGAACACAGGTCCTGCCCTGGACAGCTCACGTTTTAATCAGACGTGAGCACAGCGTGCAAGACACAAAGCAGGGATGACACACAGGCTGCCAGGTGAGTTTATTAATATTTTAGAAAAGGGTTCATCAGTAAGGGGAGTATTAATGTTTTCTGACCCTTTGACATGAGAGTGTTAAACCTGACCAAGCATTGCATAGCAGAGATATTTTCTTCCCCACATATTTAAAGGCAATATATTCAAACATGACAAAGCCCTGTGGAAATCTTGTAATTATTTTCTTTTGACTCGCGTAGTTTCAGACTAACTCCTTGGGCTCAGGCTGTCATAACTGTGCCTTCAGAGTTAGAAAAGCTGAGCAAAATCTCCTTCTGTGGCTTGAGAGAGTTTGGGACCAAGTTACCAAATCCAGGAGGGTTCATACACAGGTATTAATTGCATCATCCTCTCAGAAAAAGCACATTGTCAAAAAGGCAGAAAAGCAGCAAATGGGAGATGTTTCACCACCACCTTTGAGAAGAAGAAGAGAAGACAAAGCAGGGAGCAAGAACCTGTTTACAGTCAGATGGCAACGCGGGCGTGTGCCCTGGGACTGACCTCTCTCAGATTTGCTCCCTTGTTCCCAGACACTGGTTTGCTATTCAACCAAGTTTCTTCAGGTATTACAACTAAAGAGTATCCCAAAATCTCCCTAAAGATGTAGTTGGCAATGTGTGTACATCTACACACACACACACACATAGCCTTTCTTCATGAAAACACGCCTGTCTGCCTAAGGACACCTGACCATATTGAGAGCAGCGACAGAGGTTGAATTTGTCCTTAACCTATGGATTTTCCAAGTGCTGACTGCCAAAACGTGTTTTTTCAGCTGGTTGGTGTGTTGGTTGTTTGTTAATCAACCATTTTTATCATCCATTAATGTACATTAAGCTAAAAACAAAAAAAAATTGATTTGGAGCAGGGATCTTTTTGTCTTATCTAATTTTCTGTTCTCAGAGGAAGTTTATATTTTTCCATTTGAAAGGAAGAGAATTACTGCAAGAGGGTCTCTCTGCACTGACAGATCTACCTTTCTTTTCCTCCTCAACAGCTGGGTCATCATCAGAACTAGAAGAATAATTCATAATGAATAATTTGACACCTCTCTCTCCAAACACGTATCATAAGTTGCCCACATTTATTTGTTACTCCAAATTATTAACCGTAGACTTTGTGCCAATAACTCCCAAAGGGGCATTACTGATATTGTGTGTCCCCCTCCTCCCCATCAGGAAATCCTTTCATTAAAGTCGGAGTGGGAAGCATTAATTACCCCTTATTTAAAGGTAATAACTCATCATCTGTAATCATTCCTCAGAGACAGATGCTCATGTGATGACCCAAACTACTGCAGAGTTTGAAATCAGTGTTGGATGCAGATGAAAATTCATTGAGAACAGAAGGAAGAACAGCTTTAGCTTTCTAGGGCACGTCCTTGAAGAAAGACATTTTGGGTGGATTATGGCCTTTTCAGGACTTCTTGTGTCCACAAGAGATCACTTCTGTCTTGTCTGAATGACTCAGGAGTCATCAGAGTCTTTAAGCCACCGGGTGTGAAGATTGCACTGTGTAAGCTCTATTTTCAAAGGTCGGGTGAGACTTTAGCAGTGAATAAACATCACTTTGGTCCCAGAGCAAGGGTGAATATGATCCTTTGGTAGTATGTTCTGTACATTCCCATTTGCTGCTTTTAATTTGTAACAGCACGAGTCCAATACACCTCCAGGGACACATTTCTGCTAAACCCTGAGGTCAATCAGCGTACAAAGAGAGGAGAAGACAGCCCATGGACACATCCACTGAGCCTCCAACTTTGTGTCTCCTAAGCAGAAGGACAAACACTTCTCATTAATCTAAAGGATAGAGCTCGCTCCAACACCATCTTGGTGGTGCATATGAAAAAGAACCAGTCAAAACAATCTCTACCTAGAGCAGGTACATTGCTCTTGACATCTTAGGACAGCCTCAGGTACCTCCTGGCATTAACATATATTGAAACCACTCAGAAAATACCCCAGTAGGCTTGTAAACCAGAGACAAATATCAGCAAACATAAAGGAACTGCTGGGTGCAAACCCAAGTCAGCCCATAGCAGATGGGTGCAAATACAACAACCAAAGGCCCAGCCTAGAGACTTGGAAACTACAAGAGCTCACTGTTGTCTGGCCCAGACTATACGAAGGCTTTTAGCTATTTCAAGTTCAACAGGTGAGTTTAAACAACCTGCTTAACATAAAACATAAGGCTAAAAACCAGAAGTAAGCTAAACATATTGGCATTCTGGCACCTTATGCTGAATAATTCATACATAAGGTACTGCAGAAAAGAAACATATGCTTTTGGTCCTTAGTGACTTCTTAAGCAGAACATTTAAGAACCAACCTCAAATGTATACATCCAGGAAAAACCTCCTTGTGCAGAATGAAAAAAGATCATTAGAACTGCAGTCTGGCTCTCCCTTCAACATTTCCCATGGGGAGTTAAATTTCCTTATTTCATTCTGTGCTGAAACAAAAGTGAAACGCTTACAGAAATCTCACCTAAGAGAAGATTTAGGTTATTACCCCAGTACAAATGGGCTTGCCTCGTTTTGACACACTAATGGAAGATGAAAATCTGATCTATTAACAGATACAAAGGCCCTCCTTCCAAAAATGAGCACCAGTTGAGGTCCAAACTGTCTACAGAGTTGTCGTACTACAGTCATCAGTGCATCAATTCTCTCCTTGGTTGTTCTGAATAGTCTCCTGCTGAGCACCATATGCATGTCTGATAGCTGCCATTAAAAATCATCATTGCACGCACCAGTCCCTCAAACACAGTCAGTGGAAAATAAACTCAGAAACCCAGCATGGTAACTGCTGGCAAATGACGACTTTTAGCATTACACTCAGCCAAGGTACACAGCTACTTCACTCTTGGCTAATGCTGCATCCTTTCCGAGACACCTAAACCTACGTGCAAAGTGACAGCACTGCTGCAGTTACATCTTTAATCACAGCAGTGGTTAAAAGCCAAAAGTAAGCTAAACATATTGGCATTCTGGCACCTTATGCTGAATAGTTCGTACGTAAAGTGCTGCAGAAAAGAAACATATGTTCTTGGTCCATAGTGTCTTTACTGTAAAATATTTAAGAATTAGCACAGGATGTATATAGTCAATAGCAGCCCACCAGTGTGGTGTCAGAGTCTGTCTGTACCTGCATACGCTCCTTCACTGTATTGATGCAGCACATATTTATGCATATCAAAGATTCAGATCCTGGGAGCAAACAAATTGTTCAGGTTATTCAAGCCCTTTGAACGCTTCTTTACAGTGGGCATGGATGATAACCCCCACTTTCTTACGACCAAAGCCACTCTTCCTCTGCAAACACCCAACAGGGATGTCAAAATTTACAGCCCTTTGTAGCAGCCAATTTGACTTGTATTGCTTTACATTTACATCTGAAGCCGTGGATCCCACCTCATCACGCCACTGAGATCAGAATCAGGTCCTGCATATCTGGAAACACACCCAGACACATGCACACACAGAAGAAACCTCTTGGCATGTCGATGAAGAATAGACCTTCCAAAAAAACATCCAGTATACAGATGAGCCCTCAAATTAGTAGAGAAAGCATGACGACTTCAGCAGTGGTGGCTGATGAAGAGACACACACATACACACCTCTGCCACCGATCGTGCTGCTAGGGCATTCATCAAATTAAGTACCAAGAGGAACAACACCTCTGATATCTCTTCATTTGGGGCTCCAGTAAATGAAGCACTAGATTAGGCCTGACAGAGGCCTAATGCAGCTTGAGCTTTTCCTGGTGTAATTAATTGGAACTTCGCCAGCTTGACAAATTGGAATGATGAATCTATCTTGTATGAATAGAAAAAAAAATGCATAATCAGTCAAAGATTTAGTTAAGACAGCTTCTCTCTGACTCCCTGCCATAGCTAAATCCATTAAGGCGAGGAAACATCACTTTAAGAAAAGGCACTGCTCTCCCTATGTTCAATTTATAACTTTTTGTTCTTGAATTTAATGGAGCAGTCAACCTGGACAGATTTGACTTTGGAGGGGAGAGGAAGGGGGAGGTGGGAAAGGTTGTTTTATTTTTAGCATTCTAATCTTCCCTGCGCCTGGGTAGTCTGGGAAAGAAAATAGTTGCTTTGGTTTGAACATGCATTCCTGGGGTTGGGTTTTAAATCTTTGGGGTTGCACAAGGGAATCTAATAAGAGCACCCCATACTTTGACACCAAGATGATTCAGTGATAAAACTTGCTTGTCAAGTTTTTCCCCCACTAACTTGTTTAATTGCTGGTAACATTTAGGCTGTAGAGGATGTGATAGATTGACTGCTCTGCCAGCAGTGCTTTTTCCTCTCTAATTACCACCTACTTGTAAAGGCCCTTTCCTGACACATTTAATGGAGAGGCAGAGGGAAAACAGGTTTGCTTACTTTTAAAATACATTTTTATCATTCGGCACTTATTTTCCACATATTTAATTTAAACCATGTGCTTCCTTCCTCCCTCCATCTCACTTGCTCAGCCACAACACCCAAATTTCGAAGACTCAATTAAGCAGCTAATATCCCCACTTGTACTGGATGTTCAGAAAAACTTTACATTTCCTCTTCGAGCCTGTGGGTTGCAAAATAAGTTACTTACACACAACGGGAGAAACCCTGATTGGTTAAGCGAGGGCTGACAATGATGGTTTTCATTTCAAGCAACCCAGAATTCCTCCCTGGCTCGCGGATGAGAAAAGTGCCAGGCAAATGTTTAGCTGACATAATGCAAATGACTGGCCATAGATTTATTTGACAAACAGTTGAGCAGACAGCCCTATATTGCACTCACTTGTACCCCGCACAACCCCACCGGAGCCAGGAGGATTGTGCTGGCAGGAGCGAGCGCAGAATTAAACCCAAACACTGTGGTTCACGCATCGAGCCATTTGCTTTTGGCCACTGGCCAAGCTGACAGCCACATTTAAATAAGCCACCTGCTGAGTAGGGAGTTTAGAGAGCTAAGTGCTCGGGAGAGCTTCAGCCCACAAGTATATTGAACTTATGCAATAAGGCGTGAATTGAAAGGATTTCAGTGACAAAGAGGGGTAGAGGCCATATTATGGTCCTGGCCTCTCGTTCTAGGTCAGGTACAGAACAGTTTTTGGGATCCTCCCTTCCTTGCTTATGCTACCTAAAATACATCAGACAGAAGCTCCATCCAGAGGACACTGTTCCATACATGTCACAAGGAAGGAACAATACACAGCGATTCGTTACCTCTACCAGTGCTACTGAACAGGAATGCTTATGCAGAATATGTCATTTCAGATATTGCTGTCATTTTATTATTCAGAAGAACTGGACTGTCTGTGTCAGAGGCAGGAGTCCTTCCCCAGGAAAGCCACGATATCCCTCTCTTCCCACGCACTCCCTTACGACTAAGCCTTGTCTAAGTCACCTTGTCATCTCTTTCGATTCGGTTCTCACCCTCCTCGTCAGCTTTAACAAAGACGTCTGTAAGCACCTGGAGGCTGAAACAGGACCCTGCTCTTTCTGCTGCTGATTATGTGTGAAAAAAATAACAACTTCCTGATATTACCAATCCGGTGACAAAAATCTCCCCAAAGAGAGAGACCGAACAAAGTGACAGCAAGGCGAGCAGTTCTGCTGTTCCACCCTGCAACAACAGCAGATTGCAGAAGTGTTACTTGGCTCTTTCTTAGCCCCAAATTGCTCAAATGAAAGCTAACCAAGTTATAGCTGCAAAGACCCCTGGGAGGGAGGCCTGTTTACTGTCAGCCAGGACTCCAGCAGTCAGACTCTTTAACCACGTTGCTTTTCCTCTGAACTTCAGAGCGGTGCACCAAGGTATTTGAATTACCTACACGGATGCAATTCATACCCACAGTATTTCCTCATTTGCACTATTGCTGCTTAACTTTCCCCCTTCTCAGTCTTTGTTCAGAAAGCCCTGATATGGCCTTCTACCAGTGGGAACTACCAGTTTATTTTTTACTTCTTCACCCTCAAACTGTCACACAAATGACTTGTGACTCGGTGGTGACATGGAGGTTGTCAAGTCCAGTTCAGCAGCTGACTCATAGGCCATTATTCACCCGACTGGCGTTCCACTTTTAACCTCACCAGCCTGTGTTTCAAACCAAGTATCCCCTTAGCTATGCTGCTAGGAAACACTTAAGGAGCTTCATTTGAATAAAAAGATGCTCTTTTCAGCGCAGAAAAGCTCCTATTTAGACATAGTAGATGTCAAGCAAATTATTTAACAGCGAAGAACTTGAACTTTAGCTCATTACAGCACAACGTGTCACGGCACCAATTTCATGCAATGGGCATTTAAGAGTTAATGATTTGCCAATTTAACAGCTGTAGCTAAAAGACCTTAAAAAGTGTTACAGAAACACATTTGTCACAGAAGGTCCCACTCCCCAAAGTGGCTTCGCAAGCATTGTCCAGGAGGGATTTGAACATCAGGTCATTTGTTTCTGGTCACATCTCAGATCCTGCCCTGACGGTGGGAATGACGTGCCCAGCGCTCAGCGTATCGTGCTGTTTGCCCTTTGCTTAACAGGCAGAGCAACTGAGATCAGCAGTGGGTTGTTTAACCATAACACACCCCGTGGTTGTGTCACCTCACACAGGATCACAGGAGGTCCCAGAGACTACAGAACTGACCCCTGAGCTATTTGTGCAAACACACCTCCCTGCAAATCCACCTGCCCACCCCGCATCTGCCTTTGCCCTCAGCTGCTTCTTGATGCAATCAGAGAAACACGCTAAAACATACAACCTGCAAAACAGAGGCAAGAGTTCGGAACATCTGTGCCTGGGTTCTTGGCTCCAAAAGGCATTTCAGCCTGATATTGAACAGTAGAAATTTGAATTCAAGTTTTGAGTTCAATTTTTCTCCATCTCCACACTGAATACCCAATCCCTCGTGCATACACACACACACACCTGCCCCTTGTACAGAAGGTGTGGGGTTTTTTATTTGTTTTAACTATCCTTGCTAGGCAAAGATGATCAATCATCTCTGTCTCTTGCTAGTCATGTCCCTATTACAGAAGATCCTGTTCCAATAAATGATTAGTCCGTGCAGAATGCATTAAAATGAATTATAATAGCAATCTGATCCCCAGTGCCTCGGCAGAACCTTTCCATCACAGGTGACAGCTGGCTCCCTTGGGCTTCACTCTGGAGAGAGAGTGTCAGACCTCCAAACTCAACCCAGTAACTTTGGATGAACCTGACCAAGTGCATGGAACATGAGTTCTCCCATTGTCTCCAAACTAGGGGAGAGGTACCTCAAAGGCTGTTCAACAAGCTGGTGTACAAAACCTCATCTCCAATAAATGTAAATGCTTTTTTTCATATATTATGTGATTACAACCTCTTTCTGCCTATGGTGCTTTGTTTTATTACAGGCCACCAAAAATAATTAGTTGGTGACCCAGAAAACTGATATATAAAATCCTTTTAATCACCAATATGGCTTTCAATTATATAGTGTAAACTTATTAACCTTTTTACTGCTGAGATTTGATTTATGGAATTCCAGCTGCATTAACATTACAGGAGGAGATAGAAAGTGTCTCCTATGATGTGTTGGGATTAACAACTGAGAGCTGGCTTTGCCATCACCGAGTCTCACAGAGCACAGGCAGCATCCTGCGAGTCCCCAGGGGCTCATTTCTATCTGGGCTGTGTGAAAAGTTTGGTCTGTGAAGTGAGACTGGAGTAATTCCTGTCACTTCTTACACAAACCAGAACACACAGGCCTGTTATGGCTTTCAGGAGGAGCAGGGGCTGCATTAATAAACAATAAGGGCAAAGATGGGGTTCCATTTGTACCTCTCCTTACTCTCATGGCCAGAAAATATATTCTTTCATTTTAACTGAACAGGCATTTCCCCATTTAGTTGTAACAGAACTCCAGAAAGTTCCCAGAAACTTTTATGTCAGTATAAGAGGATTTGTTTGCTTTTCCTGATCCAGAAAGAACATTTAATGCTTTGTTCAAGGTTTTAGGCATTCCTGGTCATCTTCCCATGGGCTGTGTTCTACAGATAATACAAAGATGAGCAGCAGGGACAAACAGGCCACACAGTGAAGCCCTGCTAATTAAAAAGCCAAATTGCTAATCTGAACTACGTGATGCATCAAGATCCAATAAGAGATACAGGCATATAAAAGGTAAATACTACCACACCAGACTTGTCTGAAGGATAGAAAGAACAGTATTTCTAGCCCACACATGTCATTTCATTCAAGTCTCCAGAACATACACATAAATAACAAATCTCGCCATAACTTCCATTCACAGTTCCCCTCCTATTTCTTGGTGTCTCATTATTTGTTGTTTAATGACAATAAAATTGAGTAGCAATGTTCTGTAAGATCCTTTCTGCTGTGAACACCTCATTACCTCTTTTACAGTCTTAGGAGGAATAAAATAATTAATAGATTTGGGTCAAATTCTGCAAATAAATACCAGTTTTCAATTTTCAAATCTGAGAAACCGTTCTATAGTTAACCCATTTTTCAAGAATGTTTGATGTGCAAGCATCCCCAAATGTAGCAAGGCGTAATAACCAACATTTCCCACAAACTGAACCAAACCCTCATGACATTCACTCTGGTTTTGTTCTTCAAACTTGAAAGGCTTTGAAAGTCACAGTAAAGAGAGGCAGTGTGGGTGGGGGTACATTGATAAGCTGTGGGAAAGCCATCATCTGTAGAGAAGGGAAATGCCAGTATTTCATAGAGTCAGAGTGATTTGAGTTGGAAAGGACCTTAAAGATCATATACTTCCAATTTCCCTGCCATGGGCAGGGACACCTTCCACTAGACCCGGTTGCTCCAAGCCCCGTCTAACCTGGCCTTGAAGACTTCTAGGGATGGGATATCTGGCACCATCTTTTTCAGGATTAAATGTTATTGAACGAGACACAGCTTCCCATACAGGCCCTCCTTTGCCTCCAAGACAGTCAGCCCCATCCCCTTTGTGCAGCCCTCAGGTCACTGGTTCTGCAGACAGAGATTTGTGAGAGTTGACTGCAACCCGCACACTGGGCAAAGACCCCCCCAAATCCTGACTGCTCAGGTCATACCTGGACTTCCAGCAGATGTATCCCAGGGCCAGCTCTGCCATCTCCTCCTCCTCAAGCTGAGATTTCCAGAGCAGCATGTGTGTTACTGCCATCAGCTCAACACCAGCTCCTCCGGGTGCTAATAAGGTCCATCACAGAGACAGCAAGATTTTTTTTTTAGTGTGTTCTGTGAAACAAGGAGAATAAAAAATCAATGGCACTATATAATCCAGTCAGTGCCTTTCTTTGCTCACAAATCTTCATTTGTTCAGCTGGGAAAATTATGAACCATCTAGAAATAATACAGTAAAGGCGGTCAATGACAATTATAACATAAAGACTAATCAAGACGGTGTGTGAATCTGGTATATTCTGTTCTGCTGAAGCCCATTTATAATTTTTAATAAAAACAGTAACACTTTATGATAAGTGGACATCATTTAATGGTCAATTACTATGAAATTCCTTTGGAAATATATATTAAGCACAGCAGCTCTGTATTTATATCAGGAGGGTTCCTGGAGATTGATGTTATTACAGTGAATAGTAGAGGAATGTCAAGTCCGACACCAGTGCGTTCAATATTCCTGCCCTCTGGGTCAGGTATCCTTTCCTCCCCCACCCTGACATTTGAGATGAGTCCTTATCTATGTGGAAAAGAACAACACAAATTACATACATTCTACATTTAAAAAAAAAAAAAAAAAAGGAATTTGCAACATAGGCTGGCAAGGCCTTTTGCAATGATTAACAGAGACATTTTTGAATAGCAATACAAAAAGGTACAGATCCTAAACATGCAATTTTATCTTGCATGCCAAGAGGTTTCTGAACCCCAAGGTTTATAAAACAAGCATTATTCCAGATAAACCACAAACCCCTTACATCAGAACTAACTTCAGCTTACTTTAGACTTCTCCTAGCATGAAAAATACGATAAACCTTTCTCTTCTACTTGCAGAAGCTTTTAAACTGCAGCATCTTTAGCCCTACCTTACCATCAGAGTTCACCACGTAGATGTGAGCCCTCTAACATGCTCAGCACAGGTGGGATTAGTTGCCCTGGAAAGCAAACGGGATCTCCCTGACTCCCTACAGCTGCCTGCCTCTATGCCTTCAGCCCCACATGTTCAGCCTTGGCTCTCCACTGCTCTTTCCCAGCAGACCATAGGAGAACTTGCTTTTCTCAGAGGTGTTTTGAGGAAAAGCAAGATGGTGTGACCAGCGGATCAGAAACTGCACCCTAGCAGGGTATGGCTGGGCCTCGCTGAAGTCCGAAACCAGAGACACACATTTTGTTTAGCTACAACCTCTCTGAGCAGCAGAGGCAACAAAAATGGCCAAATTTGGATTGGGAAATACAGTCTGGGGAGGCAAATCTGAGAGGCCATCTCTTCTCTCTGGATGTATCCACAACCAGGGCTCTTCATGAGTGTGATCCCTACCCCGACCGCACACAAAATCTGTCACCTGAGGGTGGTACTTAACTGGCTTCTGTGCTGCCCTGCTTGCTTTGCAATGAGGGTTAACCAGACTAGGCAAGGTTTGAAGGATGGCAGGTACCAGACACAGGTCACCAGAGTCCTCAGTTTGCAACACTGCTCAGATCCAAAGGTAAATTTGAAGGAGTACATCTCTTCCCAGACAATAAATACTATCGATAGCTCCTTAAGCAGCTTAGGAAAAAGAAACACCAGTTGGAGGAAAGGGGGCATCCTAAAGGCTCCACTACAACTAACATCATTCCATTTAATCATAAATCATAGTTTGCATCCTCTGCTGGAACGCTGTTTATCCCAGACCTCTGAGCAGTTTAGACACCTGGCACAATACCCCATTAATTACTTCAGCATGGGACATATATTTTATTATCTTTCTCTTTGATGCTCCTTATTAAACAATTCACGCATTCCCAAACGCACATCAACGGTTTATTCTTCTTCCTTTTCGATGTAAGAGGCTTTATTTTACAATTTGACTTTAATCAACACCTCCCTCAACCCTGTGTGGCATGCCATAATGTTATACCCTCATTCTGGGTCACCAGTTCATTTAGGAACTCAGGACAAGGTATTTATATTTTGCTGCCCTCGTGTTCTCATCCTGTTAAAGGTGATTACAACATCAAGTTTTGTCCAGTGTTTCAGCCTCTGAAGATGAAAGGTGGCATGAGGCACAATGGTAGCAGGTCAGCATTTTCAATAAGCATCCATCTGTAAATAAGTCCCTTAAAATATTGCAGCAGTGTGAGGGGAAGCTGCACCCTAATTGGGTAGAGTGAAAAGCCACAGGGCTTATAAATATAGCACGCAGGTGATCTGTCTTGCCAAAAAAGAGGAGGTTCGTTATATGAAGGACACATTATCCTTTTCTCTTCCTATGATTCAGCATGGTAAGTAGTCATTCCTAATTGGCTTACAGCTTAGTATGAAATATTGGGATGCCACACAATGTGATGACACAGCTGGATTCCTAAGGGAAGCCGAAGAGTGATCTGAGAACAGAAGAGGGACAAGAGCAGATGCGAGCCTGGAAAAAAAAAAATAGTTGTAACTTACAGAGTAGCATGTCATTCTTTATCCTCCTCCTCCTGTGTGCAGCATGCTGTGTACAGCACACTGCTGGCCTGGTAGAAAGGCAAGAGACCTGTCATTTCACAGTTCCTAAATACAATGTGGGGGGGAAAAAATGTGATTGCTGGGCCTATTGAAACAGGAAGAGCCAAGCAGGCTGAATAAATCCGGGCAATAGCTGCCTCGTCATGAAAAATACACTGCACAAATTTCACCTCTCTGTGCGTCAAATGATGATTTCCTCAAATTTATTCTCGACTGGAAAGGATTTGCCAAATTACCGAGTCAAACAATCCGTGGGTCCCTCACAGAAGTCGGGCATTCGGCAGACAAGCTGTTCGAGCCGGCACCCAGGTCCGTGCTGGGAGCTTGTTTCCTGGTCCTGGCCTTGATTCAGGAAGGTAATTAAACAGCTGCCTACCTGAAGTCAATAGGGCTATTCACATGCACTTAAGTGCTGCTGACGCCAGGCCGAGGGGAATAGACTTCTCAGGGGGAGTTTTTTGCTGCAAATACCAGTGCTAATTCAAAATTCACTTTCTACAGAGTCCTTCCCCTGCAGTCAGCTGAAATTAGCTATATCCACCACGGTGCTTGCCAGGAAACTTGATAGAATATCGCCCAGAGTGAACATAAAGGAGAAATAAACACAGCAGAAATTAATAACAGGAGTTCAGACTGGTAGGTTGTAGAAGATGTGTTATAAATTTCATCCAGCTGTAATGCAAATTCTGCCAAATGACTGGGAACATCTCCCTTTTTATATCTCTGTTTCACTACATATTAATAGCAACCAGTTACTGATGCAGTACTAAAATATTAATGATATGGTCATAAACCTGAATCAGTGCCTAACTTGGCAGAACAACGTCAGGCAACTTTTCAATCACGTGTGAACAAACCCAGTTTGCAGAAACCATTTTGTTACTGCGGGACTGTGGAAGCAGAAGCAATTGCAGGGGCTATTTCAGGCACCAAAAAAAAAAAAAAATTGTTAGTCTTCCTTGGAAAATCGACAGCCCTGTTGAGGTGTACAGCATGGGTGCCCAGGTCTTTATGCAAGGCTGAGAGAATGTCAAACCAGGCAGAAACAACGTTCATGCAATTAATTAGCAAGATTTCTTCCGTGATTTCATCTGCAGCTGGTATGACTGACTTTTATCTGTACATTAGAGGCAGTAGCCTCCAGCCCCTGGGGACAGATTGTTTCAGCAGGATTTAGCCCTTTGTTCTGGACTCAGCTGGAATATGGTCACCAAGGAAGGCAACAAATCCAAAGAAATTTTACAGAATTGCCTGGTAAAAGAGCAGGTGAATTTATCAACTCTGCATTGTATCATCTGTGACCACAACAGAAATCTGGGGATGTTAAAAGGCTTTAAAAGTCAGAGACTTCTCTTGCACCTTTTAACTTTTCCAGTCAGCTTCCCCTAGCCCTGAAAACCTACTCAGATACTCGGGTTCCCTACTCAGGACAACCAGGGGCCACTTCCAGTTAAACAAGGCAGTCCTTGGGATGTTCGGTTGGGTCTGTAAAAGAGAAGCAGGTCTAAAAGTTCTCCTTGCTGCTCACTTTAGCTATGCTTCAACAGAACTCAGCTGGTCCATTTTATTATTCACTTTTGTCCCTTTCTTATGAAGATGGGGCCATACATTTAAGCTCCTTTCACACTCAGTTGAAGCTACAAATCAAGGGGAGTAAGGACAGACACAGAAGGATTCTGTACAATGCCCAAGAGCAGCCAGCACCCCAGGAAGAGCTGGAATCCCAAAAGAATATTTTATTTCCACATTTCCACGGGCACAGCTAATGACTCACTCTTCCTCCACCCCATCGGGATCCAAAGGAGGCTCTGGAGAAAATTCATATACAGCCAACATCTTACACTGATTTATCAAAACTAAACCAAGCTCTTTGCTTTAAAGGTCTTTCACTGCTGCTTCTTTAAGCCATCAGTGCAGAAATAAGCTGACTTTGGTCATGACTGAATTTTCAGTTTAGAAGTGCAGGGAACGGCATGAAATTAATTACGTCTGGTTTTCTATTGCAGTTACATAAATGAGGACCCAAAATCCCACCGAGATATCACTTAGCAGTGTTAGCACCTGGGAGGCAGGGCTGATCACTAAGACGGTGTCTTTATTATTTGCTGACCAGCGTCACTGCAGTCACTTACAGCAATGATAATCTTTCTTCATTATATCTGCAAGCAGATGCCATCGAGGTGTGACTGACAATCAGCCCTTCCAGAGGAAGTGATCAGAGGGTTTCCACTGCTCTCACATCCATTGGCTCCTTGTTTATTAATAACACAGTTATTGTTGCTTCTGCTCAGGTGGAAGACAACAATCATTTGTTTGACTGACACCTGTCATTACAAAAGTTTCTCCTACAACTGAAGCAGTAAATAAATAATACAGCCTGACTGCAAATCAAGTTGCCAAAACAAAGACTTTTTGTTTGTTTGTTTACAAGTTACCAGAGCAGGAGGAAAAGTGCCCATGTTTTGAAACTACTTCTAGCAAGACAGTGGAAATCTCCCATATCTAAAGTTTACTCCAAAAAACCAGAAAAAAATCATCTCTTGGAAGAAGACAAGTCAAACATAACTCATGCCTTTATTCTTTTTCTTTCTTACCATGCTTTACAGATAATTGTTTCATCTTGTTCTTCTGTTTCCAAGAAAGACCTTTCTAAATCCTCAGGCAATATTCAGAGCAGGCAGATTTTTCTTTGAATGTTCAAGGCTGATCTGATCAATTTTTTTTAAAAAAAAGGTTACAGCACATTTTAAACCAAATACTCCATAGTATAAAATCTCAGAGGTCATTCTAAAGAAAAATATATTTTGTTAGCAAGTAAATGCAAAGAAATGATAAAGGGATTAGGTACAACCTCCTTTCTCATGTGTCCTCTGGGATTTTTCTGCATTGTTCTCTCTGTTTAAAGGGTTTAAAAATGCAAGCGTAAGGCTGCTGAAGTCCTGGACATGTGAGTTCTGTTCTCTGGATGGAAACACAGTGCCATGGATCACACAAAATTCTTCCCCACACACACACATTTTTGTCCTTTTTCACCCAGGAAAGCTATGAATTCTCTCCAGTCACAGACTTTCTCCCAGCACGTGATGCACCACAACCTGCTCTGAGGCTCTTGGGGCCCAGCTGCAATATCAACAGTCTTCACCACTGGGACTCCCTTACAGGGTTTAGGGTCTCTCTTTGCAACAGCAAATTTCCAGAGAAGTACAACTCGTTCCTCAAGGTGACCGTTCCCCGAGGCCTCAGGAATCAGAGCTGGCATAACACAAAATTTGCTTTCCCTTTTACAAACTCTGGCTACATAAACTCGTCTTCCCTACAGCAGGACACACTTCATTTTCCTGTCCTTCATTCTCTTCTCCCTCTTGTTGATTCCAAAAGGAGACCACATAGACCAACCATCACGGCCAATTTGATTTCCAATTTTCTGAGTAGCTCTGCAATCACGTTCCCTTTGTCACCTGAATACAGTATCGAATTTGCAGCCTGGGTGTGAATGACTTCTGGAATTATCTCCCCTGGACAGGACACCAAAGCAATTCAAAAGCAAGCAAACAGAATGCAGAAAAACCTCTGAATACGATTATGTCAGGTTTCTAAATCCTAACCGTGTTTCTTCAGTCCCCTTTTTTTTCATTCTTCTTCCCTTCTGGTTAATACTTTCCTACCGAGAACTCAGTTCACATGGCCACAACAATCAAATATATTCTGTAAAGTAACTAGGTCTGTATGAACCTCTAGAGCTTGGCAAGCTGTGTTGTAACACCAAAATATGTCCTTGACAACCAGTGACCCCACAAGCTGATGCGATCAAACACATCCCCCCCCACCATGAAAGAAAGAACAAGGCTGTAATCAGTTTTACCACTTTAAGGAAAATAAATCCTAATCCTCTGCCATTTCTGTGGTATTCCTCTAATTGCTGTTTCCTTACACACTCAAACATCTACAATTTGGTTCCGTTGTTTGAATGTCACTTGGAATCAAATCAGTGTTGCGGATACGACGTCTTTGAACCTTTTAGTCCAGCTGTGAACTTTGGGCTTAATCCTTTAGGGCGCCCCTGTCTAGCAAGCTTTAATGTATATTAAATTTTCTAAAAGGAGAGGGAAAGTGGTCAAAGCGAGATAGTGCAAGGTTCTGTGTTTCATAAATTAATAAGCATCACCAACTGCATTGCTTGACCCTTTAAACTCTGTGAAATTAATATAAGTAGACAACCAAAGTGCACTTGGCCCCTGAAGAGCCTTGCAAGTTCACTTAAGCAATCCAAGTTTCCTTAAAGTTTTATAAGCCAGCTTTTAAAGCCAGTCCTTTGTACTTATTACTGGTGACAGTGAGCATTACAACAGCCAATGAACCTTTGCTGACTTCCGACCCCAATATGGTAGAGCACAGTTATCAAGGGAAATATCAGAATCAAAGCTTGTATATTACATTGAGGTCCTGACTCCTGCAAGAGCCCCCCATAGACTCCTCAGAGTATGTCAGAGAAATAAACAGCTAATATTCCCAGACATCTACTTATGATGTATGGATATCAGCGTTTACTTAAGCACTTTTGGCACAGCAACACCCCCACCACTCCCCAACGAAAACTGAAGCCTCTCACAAAGAAAGCCGTGGCCCTTGCAAGGCGGCAAAATTGTAAGATCTTTTTATTTAACCTGGATAAACCCTCCACTTGGTGGTGGTGAGTCAAGCAACACTAAGTGTTCATCTTAAGCGATTAATGGATTTAAATTATTAAGTGGCACTAGGTAGGCACGGTGAGGAATACACGGTCTTCTCTCAGCCCTCCACACGGGCTGAGACTGCCTTGGACAAAGAGGACAATATGTATCCACACCTTCAGCGTTCTGGCATTAATCCTGCAGTCACTTGTAACACCTGAGTTAGCATCCTGTAGAAATGAAGATATCTCAGCACTGCCAGCTGATTATATTTTTCATAATGTAAAAGGTTCTTGCTGAATTATTCAGGTGTTTTTCCCACTGCTTAGAAGGAAAAAAAGAGTGAGGCAGAACCACTAAGGCAGGGAGGTCCCTGGGAATAAACAGGCTGACAGGCAGTGGTGCCCAGTATTAGTAATTATTATTGGACTATAAAGCCCAATTAATGATGATGTTTAAGCTAAACTTTTCAGAAGGGCAAGCAGAAATTCAAAAACCAGACAGGTTTTTTGATGCAATGAGAAATCACAAGATTATCTGCTGAAGGGCGTCAAACTCTATTGCGTGTGTCCCCCTCCAGCAGTGAAGTCAGGGAGGGCACATGTTATCTGTTCTCTCCACCTGCTTAGAACATTTGGGTGAAGCTTTTGAGGACATTTAATGACACTGGTTTCTATTTGTTCATCTCATTTGGACATGGACAGAGGCAACAATATCATAGAATGGGGAAAATAAATATATGAACATAAATACATATTTTATATACACGCCATGCACAATTGTACATAAGAAATAAACCCCAAATAAAAAGCAGAACTCAAGTACTAGGAAATAATTGATGAAATTTCTTAGCAGAAACACAGTTAACAAGAGACAGATGGAAAAAGGAGGTGCTTTTGAGGAATGTGGCTCACAGCTTCCACGGAAAGCGAGTGTTACCAGGGACAGGCTGGTGACAGGGTCACAGTCCCTGCCAGGCAGATTCTGTTCTGAGAACAGCAAAGTTCATTTAGCAACTGCCTGATTGTTAAATGTAAATTGGACCATAAGTGAAGCTTGAAATACTTTGGGTCTATTCTGACACGTGTTGCTCCAATTCAGATTTTTTGTGGCTGTAACCAAGCAACAATTACTGAAAATGGAATCACATTAATTGATCATTATCAACAGTACAGCTAATTTGAATATATATATATATATATA
This sequence comes from Pseudotriccus pelzelni, assembly GCA_035584735.1. Taxonomy (NCBI): domain Eukaryota; kingdom Metazoa; phylum Chordata; class Aves; order Passeriformes; family Tyrannidae; genus Pseudotriccus; species Pseudotriccus pelzelni. Next base: position 4,201,839 of record JAWMRA010000016.1, on the reverse strand, counting down.
TGCCTACGGCATCTACAGTGGTATTAGTGTATGGCTGCATGGACCAATACTGGAGAAAACGAAAGCATGTTCAAATGAATCCCACACACTGACTGGACAGTGCCCAAGAGTGACCCCTGAGCAGCATGAGGAAGCAAATAACAAAATTGTTGACATGACAGAAAACAATTTCTACATTCAGGACTCCTTCATTTGGAAAGCAGTCACTTGTGCCTGCTGGCTTTTCCTCAGAGCTATCCATCTTACTCGCCTGTAAGTGGATCACCAGCTGGTGCCAGGAGGAGATGTCCACAAGGAATAGAAAAGGACATTTTTTTAAGGGATGTGACAAAAGGGGTCTGCGTTTCCTTCCAGGAAAGGAAAGCCAACTTTGCAAATCCCAAACCTTCCACACCAGCCTCAGAAGGCGGCTCTGGTAAATGCTCATTTAGCACTGGAAAAAGAGGATCTGCCTAAGAAAGGCAGACTCTAAGTCCTGACTAGCTCTCTTTTTGAGAAAGCTCTGTGTAACACTACCTGGGGCAGAAGCAAGGCAGATGCTTCCTGAAAATAAAAGTTGTTTTCCTTACTTGGAGCAGTTCAGTCCTGGACAACCTATAGGAGCTTCAAGACGAGATACTAATCTGTTTTCCACCTTTCCCTGGGAGACTTCCAGGCTTCCTGATGAATGAGCTCTGTCTTCCCAGCTCCCATATCCAGTCAGGCCTGTGACACATCTTTGTTGTTTGGTTTTGGTTTTTTTTTTTTGGTTCCTTGGATCAGAAAAGTTTGCTGAGGCTGGGGGAGTCTCAGAACTGCCATCCAAGTCACTGAGGTCTTCTGCAGACCACTTTTGATTAGCCAGCTGGAAAAGAAAAGCGCCTTTTATCAAATCCCCTGGGGCTAACTCATATTGAAAATAACTTGTTCTTAACACTTTTAAGAGGCCGGGTTTCAAATGATGAATGAGGAAGAACATTCTCTGTCACAGGATTTTCTTTGTTTTTTAAGTCCTTAGAGGGAGTTTGTGATCTTTGAAACTCTGGGACTAAGAGCACTGTCGTTTTCCACTGCACTTGCCACTGTTTCCTTCTGCAGAAGGCTGGCTATGTCTTCCAAAAAAAAAGGAATACATTTATTTGTTACCCTGAGAACACGGTCAGAGGATTTCCATAACTAAAGTGATTAATTTGGGGCAAAGATTCTACCTTTTTCTTTCTTTCTTTCTTCAGACAGCATCTAGTATTGAACATTCAACTCTGGCTGTCCATGAACATTCCTGCCCTATAAACGGCTTTTATAACAATGGGAAATAGTCAGGGTATGTTTAACTTCACCAGCCAGTTTTCTGTTTTATTTTCAATTTCTGATACACCTTCTCTTTGAAATGTCTGAGGGTTTTACTTTTTTAAAGTTTTGAGGTGTGTTTTTCTTCTTTCAGTTGAGCAAATTTTCAAGTGCCCTTAGTTATGTCTCAGGGCGAACAGAGTCAGGCTCTGAAATGTAATTAAGATTTTTATAGTTTCTAGGCAGATTTTCTTAAATATTAAAAAAAAAAATTAAAATGGAAACATGAAAAGAGATTTTGATCAAGTGCTCAAAAATTTTCAGTGGATAAAAAATGCCAGAGTGTTATTCACAGCTTCGAAGCTCTAGAAATCTTCAGCAGAATCCAGTACAACTCTTAGGAAGCAACAAGCCCTTTTCTGACAATTTTATCAGTAAAAGCTTATAAAAGAAAAATATAATGTAAGAAAAATGCTCTAGTGAGACTATCAATTAAAACCACAAATACTGTACTGGGCTCAGAAAATTCCATTTCCACAGTGAGTGGATATTAATTTCAAGATACAACTTAGTAGCTACAAACAGTGTTAGATGAATCATAGAACATCCAGAGTTGGCAGGGATCCACAAGGATCATCGAGTTCAACTCCTGGCCCTGCATTGTATAAACAAGTTCTAATGATGACAAACACTTCTGGTCCTGTCCCACTGAGACAACGAGACACAGAACTCTACTGATTTCCCTTGAATCACTTCCCCAAAAGGGGAAAGATTTAGATACCTTCAAATTGAAAGTGTGGATTTAGTTTGTATATTGGGAATAAATCCTTCCCTGTGAGACTGGTGAGGCCCTGGCACAGGTTGCCCAGAGAAGCTATGGCTGCCCCATCCCTGGAAGTGTCCAAAGCCAGGATGGACAGGGCTTGGACCAATCTGGTCTCATGGAAGGTGTCCCTGCCCCATGGCAGGGGGTTGGAACTAGGAGATGATCTTTAGGTCATCAGCAATTCCAGGATTCCTGCCTTGCAGCCAGAGGAAGTCATGCTCCAACTTCTCCACCTACCAGTGAAGATGATTCCAGCCTCCTGCCTCCAGAAGAGGCAAAGGAGAAATCCTGCTTAACTATCTGTGAACACAATGGAAAACAATGGTCGACTTTCTGTCTTAACGAAAAAAGTGTTTCTTTTCATGTGGCTGCTTTGGTTTGGATGTGCATCTACCTTAGGAAATGTACTGGGACTTCAGCTTCCCTGTGTGTGGGGTGGAAATGGCCAGGGGTAACCTGGGTGATTCTTTTCCAGCAGGTAAGGGAGGGTTTAAAATGGGAAAAATTGAGATTGGACCTTAACATGTCCCTAAGTGTGGACATTAAAGCAAAAGAGACGCACGGGGAAAGTCATTGAGGGCCTAAAACTCCAACCACCAGAAGAAGGTCTGGCATTAGCTATAAACTCTGCCAAACAACATCTAATTAGCCCAATTCTGCCCAGGCAGGCATTCACCCCGGGTACTGACACTGCAGCACATTCAAATACTGAATTAGCCCCAAAAAGAAACCCCTCCCACACAGACCAAACACATGCTACATCCCCCACAAAGGAAGGATACTTTTCCACAGCTCCAGAAATATTCATCTGACAGTTTCTCCTTCCTTGGCTACAGCTCTAGTAATTGATCTGCTCTATTATTTTTCCCATTCTTTCTCTCTTACATTTAAATATGTCCTTCATACTTCTGGAGCTTTTTTTTTCCCCCAGCCTGTATCTCCACTGTTACATTATTTTTTATCTCTCTCCTCTATTCTTCAAGTGTGAAAAGGGTGCTCTGTTCTCTAATATTCATTTTTCTTTTTTTATTCTCCAAGTACTTTCTTTCCCATCTGTAACAGCCCCTAATATGCACCTCCATTCGATTTTACTTACCCAGCTTGAAACCCTCTCATTCTAATTACCTTTTCAGTTTTCTTCTATTTCTCCCTTGAGATGTCTCAATTAGTGTACTTTTTCTTACTGGCTGTCACCTCTGAGCTACAAGGTGGGTCTAACTCCAACTTAAACCATGCAGAAAATAAATGAGGAGCTGTTCTTGGCGGCCCCGCTGAAGGTGGTGTTACTTTACAAACTAGTGCACCTTTAATAGATGATAAATGGGCAGAAAAGTGGCCTTGTTAATGCAGCAGCCCTTGATTTGGTTGCCATGCCGTGTCCTTTCATTACTCAAAGATACAGGAAAGGCAACCTATGCTAAGTCCTGGGTGATGTAATTCCATACAAAGGGAGTGAGTAGAGGCTAATTAACATAGTTCTGGTCAAAGCCTGAAATTAACTCTTGTCTTTAAAGACCAAAGCTAAAAATGTCATTTGTCTTGCCCGTAATTATGTTTAGAGGTAATTATTGTAGCAGAATAACAGCAGGCAGAACGAGCCCAGGAGTGGGTTTTTCTGCCCTTTCTGTCGCGAGCAGAACTCTGAATTCTATTTCTGTCAGAGAGAACTGGATAAAAATGCAGGTGACATCCACAGTACATTTCTTTGATTAAAATTGGCACCGTCATATTGAAGTTCACACAGAGCTTTCAGAACCTGAGGAGTCAATTCTCCCTCCACTCGTTCCCACAGAATGGAGCAACGAGCCCCCTCCCCACCACCACAGGCACTGTGCAGCAAAGGGGAGATGTGTGGCTGATTAAAGTGCCAGGCTTGGAGCCTAAAACCACATCCACAGGGAAGTCACATATTAAAGTCCCAGGCCCCTTCTAACGACCCAAGGTATCTCCACAACACAGAGACGCCCTTGTCCTGTATCAGCACAGTGTTACCTCCCAATTAAAGCATTTACTTCCTGGGGTAATTAATTTGTCATGCAGGTCTGCCCATACCATCGTTTGTCCAGAGCCAGGATAAGTATCTCTGTGTTCTGCAGAACATTTGAACCCACTTACGTAAATTATATTTATGTTAAAATAGATATTATTGTTGTTATTATTATTGCTGCTATTATTAAAATCCCAATGGCATGTGCTCCTGTCACCATTCAGTTGTCCTGAAAACCATCTACCTGCAGGGTCTGCTTCACCACCATCCCTGAAATTTATGAGCACATCAGCCATTTTTGACTTGGAGGATTTATTTGTGAGGTATGTAATTCTAATTTAAAGACTTCAAATTAAACTTTTTTAAACTTGGTATATCTACTTGGATCAAAGCTTGACACTGAAGTGAAACTTCTCCCAAGGGTTTATCACTGAAAGAAATTTCAAACACCTGAGAGACCTAGAGCCACACATGTATACACTCATTTTTCCAGTTCCTGCATTTATGTAGGGTGACAAAAACTAGAAACATTTTGATTCTACTGCACTGAGCCTGAAGAGGAGGCACAAATCCTGGGTGTGCATTACTGGATGGGCTGTTGGCAAATGCCGAGGTCTGTAACACAACTGTATGCAGAGCATATTCACTGGGTCCAAATTTGTCTGTTTCTGAAATTACTACACTTTACGGTGTAAATTCAGTGAATTCACCCAAGGGCCCATGGTATCACTTTTGGCACAAATACAAATGAAGTTATAGCCATGATTTCACAGAGATGACAATACCATATAAAACATGTCATAGCAGCTTTTATGAAGTTCTGGAAGAGAAAAAAATCACCTGTGCAGACTCTACTAATGGAACACCTTTGCCATTTTTACTAGTATCCTTCATGGCTAGGAGGGAATCAGGGACAACTTCCCCTGAAGGATCAGCTCTAGAGGTCCCAAAGGCATTCCCCAATCTTGCCCCAAAGAGATCTTAGTCAGTCTTCAGAGATCAGCTCCAACGGAGCATCAATTTTTAGGCACCAATTTAAGGACAGGGTACAGGAGTTTGGCTTAAAAAAAACTGCCCAAAAGCACAGAACCCTTTTGAAAGTCTCACTGTGCTATCAGAGGTGAATTTTGAAAGACCTGTACATCTCTCGAGCTGTGTCTTTTCAGAACTCCAGAAAACTTGCAGAAAGTAGGACTCCTGTCCTCAAAAGTTCATGTTTTTTTCCCAACTATATCAGTTACCTAATAAAACGTGTCCCTTCTTCCTATAGATACTGCCTCACATACCTCGTAGGCCTTCACAGCTATTGCATTACTACCACTACTTTTACAAGTGGCAAAAGTACTTTTATGGTGACATCTGCCGGTATCACCTGACAAACACAAGCACCAAAGGCCATCTGGAAAAGCTGCCTCTTCCCATAACATTTCCTCATCCTTCATGAGATTTCCTTGCAAAATTTTTAATGATTTGTTTAAACACACACACACAAAAAACAAAAGCTTAGGAGTTACTTGTAACTCTGACACCTGTTACACTCAAACTCTCTTTGGGGTCCTGTTAATGGAGTTTCATCCCTGACTAGGTGGAACTCTATAGAGATGCAAACCTTGCAATGTTCCCATTTATGGGACCTTCACTGATGTTACAGGTACCTCTCTCAATTCATGAGAGCAAAGACACTTCTCTGAAACCTGGTCCGTCCTCCCAGTGGAAAGTGCAAAGCACAGAGAGTACAAAGCAGAAAACCAGATGACATACAGACATGAAACAAGGGTTTCAGTAACCCTGAAACTAAACCATCCTCTGCCTCTCCCTGGCACAGCACAGGACCATCAGAAGGCCATTCCACCAGCAGTGGCACCTAGATCCACAGTTCCCAAATGGTACCACACATACCACTGCATAAAGGCATTCCCAGCTGCCTTGCTGCCACAGAAGGGCTGAGTGTCTTTCCATTCACGTTATTTGGGCATGACTGAAACCAGCTCCTGACCCTGAGCTCACAGGACCATGATATTCCTCTCCTTAACATCAGTGAGAGATCTAAAACGGTAAAATAATTTTACAGAAGCCTTCAACTCCTACTGAAAACAAAGACGTGTACTGGAGGGGGAAAGAGAGGGCAGGAGCAGAAAACCCAGTCTGTGCTCAGCATCCAGCAGGATGAACCTATCCATGGCTTCCAGCTGTTAATTTAAGTGAAGAAACTCTTATCCTCTGTGGAAACCTTAAATCAGCAGGAACTCATTTGTTACAACTGCTTCCCTGTCTTTATTGTATTTTGAGAGCACCTTGGTCTTTGCAGAGCAGCACAAACCAACACAGACAACTCTAAAATGTCTCACATGGCAGCTCCAAATGCTTACAGTTTATGTAAAGCCATGGAGCCAGCATGATAAGATCTAATTACCAAGCAAATTAGTAAAAAAACAGCTGCAAGGTTTGCAGAAATGTCTGGAAGTGCAGAGTAAATGGCCACAATTGATAGAGTTATTGCACAGGCATCCTGAGGGCACAGTCTGCAGCACTCGAGTCCTAACCAAAATCACTGTCAACAGTTGTTGTTTTCTCCATTCTGTTAAATGAAAAGAGCATGAAAATGATCCTGCAAACAGCCATTTAATATTCTCATGTACGTGAACTGCAATTATCAGCAGCAGCAACAACAAACTCTGCTGTAAAGTGTTCATGGTTAATCAATTCAATTGATCACTGTTTATTAAATAAAAACCTGCTCTCTAAACAGTTCTTCTCTAAATGGCATGTTTTGGGGCTTGGAGGGTTTTTTTCCTCACTTTTTCTTTTTTTCTTTTTTTAAACACTCTGCTGGGAGAATCAGGAGACCAATCAAAGGTTTTAATTTAAATCCAGGCTAAGAGAAATGTTAGCAACATATAGTGCCTTTACAAAAGCATTAGCTTAAAAGAGGTTTCAATCAGCCTAGCCACTCCCTGGAAAAGCTGCACTGGATCTGATTCGTTCCTATTCCAAAGGCTTTCAAGGCATGTTAGCAAAAGCCAGCATATTTATCTGTCTAGGAGACAGTCATGACCAGGTCAGCTCAGGATATCAGAAGTGGGCTGTTGATAATGCAGATTAGGGGACACACTTTATTCACATCAGCACTGTAGCATCGATCACCCCTATTCTGCACCTTTACAAAGCAGATCGGAAATCAATGAATCCCAGGCTGGAGAGATGCTGTGGATAACAGAAATCCTCTATAGCCAGTTATCTCCCTACAAGGAATAACGATCCTGCGCAGAATTGAATGCTTTAAATGTACAAAGAATATCCACTACATCACGAGCTCAATGGAGATTGATACCAGGCAGGCTTAGGGTCTGGGTGTGCCCAAGTCCAGCACTGGAACCCTGCACCCAGAACTTCCACCCACAGTGCTGAAGTCCTCCTTGCCCTTCGGCTGCTCCAAGCGGTGCAGAAGGGAGGAGAAGGGGAGTGTTGACACACAAAAATAACCTCGTGGGATTTAATTAAGACTACTGAACCTGTGTCACTTGTAATTTATGGCAGATTTGAACCCCTGCCTCCAGAGGGAGAAAATGAAGGCATTTCCAGTACATTAGCTGACTTCAATAGCAAAGTCAAATCTGACGTCCTGTGACCCTCGAGTGAACGAAGACTAAGGAGTCCCTGTTATCCCAATTATTTCTGACTAGATTTGTGAGATGTTTGCACTGCCATGGAATCCAGCCACAACCAGGTACCTGCCCTGATGGGGGAAGTGCAAAGCCTCCTCATGCCACGAAACCCTCGTAAGAGCATTAGAAACCTCCAGCAAACTGGGTCATTAATGGCACGGTTCCATGGAGAAAAGGGGATGTGGGGCATATTCCCTCCCCTGCCAGCACACACCTGGCCTCCACAGGAGCTAAGAGAAGGCTTGCAAATAAAGCTGTGCAAATAAACCAGCTTTGCCTTTTATGGCCAAACAGAAAAAAATAAACTCCACAAAAATGCTTTAGGTCAAGTAAATGTTTTGTTCAGTCTCATATCAGGTGTTTCACCTTTGATCCTTTGGGAGACTGGGGGAAGGGTGAGAACAGGCCTTATTTACAATGGTCAAAATGAGGCATATTTTGCAACAGAAAATATTAACTTTTTTTTTTTTTATTCTTTACTTTTCAACCAGAATTAAATGCTAATCATGTAACCAACTTCCAAATAGGTTCACCTGCCCCAAAATCAGTGGCCTCTTCAAGGGTAGGAGGAAAAAAAAAATTGCTGAAACCCTTCACTCAGAATAACTTCTCCAGAGGTATTTCAGGGAACACCAAAGCAGAAATGCCTCCTTTTTTTGAGTGCCCCAAGTCAACGAGTTCAATAAAATAATACTAAAAGGAAAACTTTTCCCCAAGATGAGACAGATGTCTTGCCTGACTGACCAGCCCTAAAACCAATAACAACGCCGCCAGCGAGGCTGAAAGCTCCAGCAGTAGCAGCAGCCTCTCTAGTCTGACCTGTTTGAGAGAAAAGGGATTATTAGGGAATAAAATTAAATCCTTTCGTTATAGGTTCCACAGCCACTGAGTTTAGCACACAGCTGTCTAGTGACTGTGTTAAATCCATCTTTACCCCCAGGCTTGCTAGGCAGCATCAGCTAAATGAATTCCTGACGCTGCTGATAAGAAGCTGACAGCCTTGCCGGGGAGAGGAGGGAGGCAGGTGGGTCCGCTCGGAAAGGTGCTGTGGGGGACCCTGCCCAGACCAGCAGAAATGTCCCCAAACTGTGCCTGAAATGCCATCCCTGTTCTGGGTGCTGGCAGGAACACGCCCCTGAAGGGAGGGGGGGTTTTCCCTGTAGGAAATTGGCATCTGAAGTTCGGGTAGAAGCAGTGCCGCATCAAAGTGCTTCATAATGAGCTACAAATTTTGCTTGTAGTTCAGCAATTTATACGGATTAGCAGCCGCTGACCTTCCCAAGGCCCCCAAACGCCGGCAGGCTCCATCCCTGGTCACAGAGTGACCTCTAGTGTTGCCGAGAGCAGCGCGGATTAGGCAGAGTCCCAGGGCTGTGACCAGCTTCCCAGCTGGCTGACACTGGGATCTTCCCACTGACCTTACTGGAGCCCCGTTTATTTAAGTCAGTTGACGACACAACTCCCAGAGGCTGTTCCAGCTGTGCTGCACGTGGTACCACAGCAAGAAGCTGGAGAAGTACCCAAAAATCTGAAGCTGTCGACCTTAATCACAGAAAAATAAACTGGTTTGGGTTGGAAGATCATCTAATTCAAGGCAGGGACATCTTCCACTAGACCAGGGTGCTCAAATCCCCATCCAACCTGGCTTTGAACACTCCTTCCTATGTGTTCTGCTTCCCCACTTGTGAGAGCAATCTGCTTCCCTTACCAGTTGGCACACAGAAGTTCTAATGAATTTTTAAAACCCTGAAGAATGCTAGTGTGGGAAGGTAAAACAGAGAACTGAGCAAACAGGTTTGGATCCGTTTCCTACAGAGCCCAGGTGTCTGTAAGCAACTAAACAGACCTGCTGTTCAACAGCAGGTGTTCAGCACCGTCCTCCAAAAGCTACTTAATTCTGTGTCTTTTTAACTCCAATCTGGAAAACCAGGAGCTCTGGCACACTGCCAGGAGGGGACAGACCCATGGCATCTCTTAAGCCTGGCATGCCCTTTGAGCCTGGATGAGCACTGAGCACACTCAAATCAAAGTAAGCCCACCCAAGACGTGAAGGTCATTGAATCACTGCGCAGTAACAAATGCTGGGAGTGAACATCTTTTGTCAGGCACCTTCTGTCAATCATTCCTGAAGCAAGTCTAGCACAGGATCTCCATGTCCACCTCTCAGTGATGTGCAGTAAGACTTCACCTCTCCAGCCCCACGAGGTTCAGATCCCTTCCCTAAAAGCAATAGCCCAGTCCAAAAGTTGAACAAGTTATAAGTGAGGTGCCAGCAAATGCAAAAGGCAAATAGGAATGGGAAGAATTAGTATAAAGGTGGGGGTAGAGAGGAACAAAATGCTCACAGAAGAGGAAAGAGCTGGAGATCAGTGGTCAGGATGTTCCCAATTACTGTGATTACGGAATCTTACAACTTCAGTTTTCCTTGTAATGAAAATGAATGCAGGTATTTCGACACGGATGAGGGACAGAGGTAACGCAGATTTTCACTGCTGGAATGAAGTCAAGGTCTACAGGTGCTTCTTTGGCATTTCTGATTCCTCTGTGCTTTTAGCTATTCCCTTGTCTCTCTTTTACGCACATCTAGAAGCACATCTCACACCACACTTAACCCATGGGCACCCTCTGCAGACCAACAGCCTGTGACACACATCTCTTCCCCCAGCTCATGCAATGAAGAGAACATTGCCTAAGATTTAATACGCAAACAGAAAACATTTAATTTTAAAACCTTGTATGATGCATTTCACCTGCACGAAAGAGTTGAAGGGACAATGGCTATTTTAAGCAGGGAAGGCCAGAAAGTCCACTAACAGCAGACACAGTGGCTTTTCCAGACAGAATGAAGACATGAGCTGGAATGGCATGAATATCAGCAGCACATCACACTGACACACACCAAACAAAGAACCAAGGCCTGCAGGTAGATTCAGAACTCCCTGTTCTCAGCTGGGGGGAAAGAAATTTTGTAATTGGGCATGAGAGAGTGACTCAGTGTTCAAAATTACCTGTTCTCATCTTAGAACTATAAAAACCAGAAAAGGAACCCACTGCTTAGGAGAAAAAAAAAAAAAAAAAAAGATATTCTGATAACTACAGAGATGAGGAATAGAATAGAAGAAGGGTTAAGGATTTGGCAGCCTGGGAATACAGCTGGTTATTGTTTGGTTCAGTGTTCTCAGGGACTGGCCCAACAGTCCCTGGAGTCTGGGAGCAGTTTCCATCAACTTCAGCAAGCACTTAACACACAGCCAGTCTGACAGATGGATCTCCACCATACCTCAGGTCCCACTGCACCTGGAAAAAATCTCAGCTGAAAGAGAAAGCAGGTCTGATGAAGGCTCAAATTAGGGCTTGTTCAATACAGGGCAGCGAGTTCAAATAGGAGAGAGAAAAATCAAGGATGTCTGAAGGTTCCCTGACAAGACACAGATTCTGGAGTAACAGTGCAAATATTCTGCATCCATTTCCAAAGGGCAAAGGAGCTTCCATGGAGTGATAATCCAGAGTTATTCCTGACTGATATCTCCTCCTGTAGACAAACACTCACTTGTTAAAAGTTGCAGTGTATTGACAGGAAAAAACTGTAGAATAAACAGATACATTTGTTAGGGCTAAGAGAAGTGTAAACCTCGAGGATAAAATTAGGGAAAGTGTCTAGCTGTAACTTGTTGAGGACCAAGGGAGGAAGCTAAAATCAAACAGTACCAGACAGACAACTATCAGTAACCCAAACAACAGAGAGGTACAACAGGGCAGAGAAATAACAGCCCAGATGGTGGTCATGTGAAAAAACACATTCCACAGATTGCAAAGTACTTAACTTATTTATGATTCCATGAGACAGAGAAGGATGGCAAAGTTAAAAAAGAAATGAGCTTGGGCCATAGTCATCACAGGCATGTGCCCATTGTGCACCTCCCCACTTCTGACCCACTGTTTCTTAGCTTGTTTTTCCAGCAAGACACCTTTGACGTTTTAGATACATCTAGGAAGGGGGGAAAAAATCTCATGAGAAAATTTACAGTATTTCATACCAAAGCATTGCAGGAAAGGGTGATTTTATTGAGGGACAGAAATTCTAGAAAATGTTGAGCTGGTCAACAGCTTCTTGCCACACATCTCCCCAAGAAAAAAACTAATGTTAGTCTGATGAGTGAAGTGATAATATTGCAGGTTCTCCCAGTACTGCCTGAGCATCAGTGCCCTAACAGAAGAGAAGAATAACAGTGTCAGGAACATCTCTCCTCTTTGTCTTCATTAATTTACATTTTTGGCTGCACACCCCAGAGGTGAGCAGCAGAGAAGGATGTGCAGACTCCAAAAGGCTCAGCTGGAACTGCAGCCCAGTTCTGCCATAAAATGACTCAAACTTCATTAAATAAAACAAACCTGTTGTGGCCCAAGGATTGACTGAGCTGCAGTTTCCTCTGCTCCTGGGTTAATACAGAGGAGCTGGCACTTTGATAGAACACTCAGCAGGACAATTGGGTGTGCTGAATTCAAATGAGCCTTCAAAGCTGGTAGGGCTTTGCCAGGGACTCCATCCATAGTCTGCAGCTTGGAGGAAGGGAACAGCATACAGATAAAAAGGAAAGAAAAATGTAAAAAACTGCAATTGCACATAGATTTGTCACATAAAATAGAGGATCTTGAAGACCTTGAAGTGACTGCAAACTGGAGAAGACCATAAATTCTACCTTGGAGTTTAGATTAAGAGGCTCTTCTGATTTAGGTATGTCTGACTACAGGGCAGCTCCTTACAAAAATTAACAGTCCATGCATCCTAATGGGACACTGCCAGAAACTCTACAACAGCACACACCTGGAAAACCAAGTCATGTAGCAAACCAGTGACTACCACAATGTGTGACTGCCTTGGACACACCCACGTGCTCAGTTCACAGCTCAGCTGCACATCCTGCTACACAGGAGAGGTCAGGTATCTGCCCCAGAGCTGCTGGGGTGAGGTTGTGACACCTCCCAGGTGTTTGTAAGGTGGAGCCTGTCCATGACATCCCGCTGCCCATCTGCTGGAGGTTTCTGCTGGTGGAAGGACCAAGTAAGAGCTACTGCTCCAGGAGTGCTGGAAGTCAGAATATAAAGTTGATGGCCCGTTAACCCAAGGCCTTCTGACAAATCAGGACGTCTTTCCAAATCCTGATTCTGGTTTCAAATGAATCAGGCCAGCGCTCAAGAACGGGACTTAGGCACTGGGCTGAGCAGGTTTAACTAAACTGCAGAATACTGAGCAAAGGCTCGTGTCTGTGCACTGCTGGCAGAGACTTGATGGGGAAACATGAGAGCCAGGACAAGGAATGCCAAGGAAGAGCACACAGTTGAAACCTGGGCTCTTTGCACAGTCACACAGGAGGCCTAATCCAGGCTTGAAGCTGATTCCTACCATCAGCAGATAGGCAGGTGGGGCTGTGACCCCAGGGAGGATGACTTGGGGACTGACTGCCAAGGCAAGCAGATCTCACGGGAGTAGGAACTGGCTTTCAAGAGGAAAAGCCTTTTTCAGGGAAAAGCTTAAGCCATTTTGGCACAAATTATGTACAGAAGCAGAAAAGAAAAAGAAAAGAAAAGAAAAAAAAAGAGATTCTGGAAGCAAAATTTAGGCTCTGGGAAAGGAAACTGGACACAGTGAGTATACTCTGAAAACACTCCCAGTAAATCCACTAGAAAGAGAGGCAAACAAAGCCAAGGTTTAATACCTGGCTGAGAAGAAGGTTGAAAGAGCAGATTTGTCAGGAACTGAGGACACTTCTGGAAGAGAGGAGGCCCATGCCAGAGGGACAGATGCTTCTGATGTATCGCCCAATAATATTAAGATTACTTAAAACCAGGAAAGTTGCAAGCAGGCTTTTACACTGGAGGGCAGAGGGAGGCAAACAAGTGCAGAGGCACAAACAGCTTTGGCTGATGCTTCTTTGAGGACAAAGCCATGGTAATCACGTATCCTCACACAGAGAACACTACAAGGAACAGAACAAGGCTGACAGAAGGACAGAAAACAGAGTAGGTGCCATTTGTGCAAAAAACTATGAGAACCAAAGCAATGATACAAAATGCCAGAAATCTAATAAGTGAGAAACCTGGAATGTCTTCATTTGGTGAGGACAACAACTAAACGGGTATTTCAGAAAGTTGGAGGACAGAAGACAACCTGAGAGATTCTCCCCACATACCACCCACTCCATTTATGCCCAAATCAGATAACCATGGGGTGATTTTCTCTATGTACAAGAGAAGACATCCTGGGAGGAATGCCCAGTGGCTAATATTTGCTCCATGCTAGATGCATCAGCAGTGCTCTGGCAGCAGAGTTAAGGCACAAAAGCAGGGTTTGTGCCTGGGTGCACTCAGTGCCTCCCCTGGGAGACGCTGCCACCTCTAACTAGCATCTGGGTCATGTTCAGCATGCACAGCTTGGCACTGCTGAATGCAACACATTTTCTGTGCTATCAGGAGAGCAAAGGCTAAATGCAAGTGTTTTGAGCTGGAGAGGGGACTCTGACGTCAGTTTTGGAAAGGCATTAATTCCATAAACCAGAAATAATACACCAGGTAAGAAGCTGACATACCAAGGTGGGCAATATGTTATTGAAAGGTTACCAGTCAGCAGGTGTGCTGCCCCAGGAGATGAGGAAGCAGTACTGGAAATGGTGACTGACATGGGGAACTGAGAGTCTACAAGTTCACACCTCTGCACAGCCTTGTCTTTACACCTCTCCCTGTGCCAACAAGAAAAACTGTTCTCTTTTGAGGAGCTTCTCCACTCTGTCTCCTTGGTTTCTGCATCCCCTGATATCCAGCAGTCCCATCACTCAGGGCCAGCTGTCCCTGTTTAGTTCCTCTGGGATGGTGCACACACTGTGTTATCTCTGATAACCAGCCCTGGCACCTGTGCCACGAGCTGAGAGTGGCTGTGTCTGAGGTGTGGAACTGAGGAGAGGTGACCTGCCCTCTGCTGGGACAGCTCCGGTTTTATTGTGTTTAAAATTACAGATTCACAGGTTTTAAGTGACCTCATGTGGGGTCATCCAGTTTTTCCTCCTGGCTTAAGACAGGATCTGAATCACTCCTGAGAAAGGAACTGTCAGGAGAAAATATTCTGAGAGCAGAAAAACAATCGCTTAAACACCACTTCATTTTAATGCCCATCAGCTTTCAATCTGTCTCTGTGTCAGTGTGGGGGTGTTTAACACAGGATTGGACAATTCCTAGAGTAATTTCAAGAACAAATTGTACCAGAGCCCCAGAAAGAGAGAGAGTTCCCTAGGAGGTATTTGGGTAACATAATCAATTCATACAGAGAGCGGGTGTGTGTATGCAGGCGAGGACAAAAAAAGCACATGGACACACACACCCACACATCACACCAGGATGCTGCAGAATCCCACAGACAGCAGCAGCATGAAAGGCTGCTTTTTCCTGCATTACTTCTGAAATTTCTCAAGCCTTCCTGTTTTGCAAAACAGAATTATTTGAAACCAGCATAAAGAAGCAGGATTGCACTATAGAGAAGAGGGGGGAAAAAACCCCAACATTACCTGTATCTGAGCAAACCAGATTCTGTTTCATACTCGCAAATAAAAGTTTATAATCCTGGTTTCACCTCACCCAGAGCTGCAATTTTCCAGCTCACAGGACAACAAAACTAAGCTGAAACATATATCTGAAAACACTGACAGCAGTCTGACCCTGGCTTTAGTTAAACTGATTTTTATATCTAAAGACAACAGTGATTTTTTTTGTGTCATCTGAAGTAGCGCGGGGTAAGGGGGGTACAACAGTGTGAGGAATGTCACAACATGGGGTGCTACAGACTGGAAGCAGCAGCTCCTTGCTGGGGTTCCCTGGTCTCTGGTGTGCCCCTGGTAAAACAATCTAAGTGGTTCTGGCCCGTTGCCACGAGCCCTTCTCTCTGCTGCATGTGCAGAGAAATGTGTTACAGCATTATGAACATGTCACTGGCACTGTTAGCAGGGCAGAGATAAAACCTCACTAATCTTCAGTGCAGCAAGTAGGAAAGGATCATTCCTTTAATTATTAAGCATAAGTGAGCTATCCTCCCAAAGACAGTTTACACTGGATTGTGCCCTGAAGACTCAGCGCTCGTGAGTTGATGTTGCAGAGCTTTAAAAACATTTTGCTCTCTTTCTCTAGCTGCTTCTCCCTTTATTTTTACTTTTGTTTTCTCCCTTGAACCCCCAAGCCCTCAGAATCTGAGGACAGCATGAATGAACCCTGAACAAAGCTGGCACCAATCCTTCCTCACCGCTCACACTTCCTCCTGAGTGGAGCCCTGCCAAGTTCAGGGGGGTTTGTTAAGTCCTGCACCTCTCACCTGAGATGTGCCCATTACTCTCCCAGGAATGGAATGTGTTGTGTCCCTCAGGAAACCATATCTCAGGAACAACGTCTCCAGCAAACACATCTCCACTGGTACATCAGTTCCTCAGTCCAGGCTGTAGGCCCAGAAGGAGCTGGGGGAGGATCTGTGAAATAAAAGGGACAAGATCTGAGTTTTGGCTGGAAGACCCTTTAAATTTTCAATGCCACCTGCAAAGACCTGTCTTCCCCACCACTTGGCTCCTCTGAGCTATTTGTCTACCGTGAACAAACCTACTCACTCCTTTAGAGGTCGGATGGAACAGCATTATATGGCTGAAGGGCACATTCAAAATTAAGAGGAAACCAAAATTAATCCTTGGAATAGAGGCCAGCCTGAATCTTGGTATCTGTATAACAAATCAGGCAACATCAACTACACCAAAAGAATTGTGAGTGTTCAGGGCTCTGGTTTAGTTTCTCTGACTGGGTGTCAAACCCTGTGCTCCTTCCAGATCACATGTTGCCATCTGTCTCTGCTTCTCACCAACTCCTCTTGGCCACATGCCACTCTAGGGCATACGGATGGATCAGCCAGTGAAAAGGAACATTACCTGAGGTCTTCTTTTCCCAGCAACTCTTTATGTGCTTCCTCAACATAACCAAGGCTCACCTCTCCCACCCCTCATAAAGATGGTGCTGAATTTGAACTAACTCCAAGTTTGGGGTAGTTCAGGATGGAGGAGAAACAGCTACAGTGCAGGTAGTGCAAGACAAGAGAACCTTTGTTTTAGGAGAGATAACTGGAAAAAGCGGAGGGACAAATTCATCAGCATCTACTGTCTGGCATGTGACACTGGATATTGCTTCGAGTCAGAGTGGTGCAACTGGGCTGCTGAGAACAATCACTAGAAGATAGAGGAATGCCCTGTATCTAGGTAGATAGGGATGTTCAGATCTCAAAACCTGGCTCAAGATCATCTAAGTACAGAGTAAAAACACAGTAACAGCTATGCCCATTTGTGCAGCTTTAAATGACAGCTGAATCCCAGAAATTTCAGGAGCTCAGAGCGGACACTGCACAACTTCCTCTGGTGGGCCTTTCCTCCTACTCACCCCCAGGCCTTTAACCACCTTGCAAATGTAAAGCTGAGCCCTAGACACAGGGAGCATTCCCTACCAAGCCCATCCTCTCCATGCAGCCCTCCAGCATCTTCTCACACCTCCTTTTCCCCTCTTGGCTCATTTACTGCCTGAGTTTGCTCTGTGCCCTCCCTATGGCAGTGCCTCCCCTGCCAGGCAGGACACCATGTGGGCTGTGTCACCCCTGGCTGCAGGGCAGTGCTGGGGGCATAGAAACGCCCTGGGGTGGGTTTGTAGCTGATCCCTGTCAACTTGCATCATTCCAGCCACTGAGTTATCTGCTACTGCAAACTGTCCTCAGAGAGCCCCTCACGTCATCCTTCTGCCAGCTGCCAGCCACAGGACAGCTCCTGTTCACTACTGCAACACACAGCCAGATCTGGAACCCTCTTGTTAAATCACAGAGCTCATCCAAGCTCATTCCCCGGCTTGGACTAAACCAACACATCCCCTTTGTTATTCCTTCTAAGCTCAGTCCTGTGTTTCTCTGCATATGTTAAACTGGGGGGTGAAGAGAAAGATTAACACAGTGTCTGTACTGGATTTTTTACTCTCTCAGCTTGTGCTGAGCAGAGGGGGAGAGGCAGATGCTTAACCCCCAGCAGGAACACAGCACTGAAGTCAGCTTGGCAACCTCCCCTTCCTTGCCAATGTTCCTGTGAAGATCCTGCAGGCAATCTGCACAGAGCAGGCTCTGGCTCACCTGCAGTCACTTGCATCTGCGAGATCAGCTGCTTGGTGGCATCTCATCACTGTGAAGGGCTGGAGCTGCTTCATCTCAGCTCCTGCTGGGTTCTGAGGTCAGCAGCAGTTGTGAGTCTCTGCTACATGGGGAAGCTGTGGGAGTAGCAGGATCTCACGGCCTCTGCTCAGATGAGAATGCAGCTGGAGATGTAAGACAGGAGCCCCTGCCTATTACCAGAGACAGGATTTTGCTTGCATGAAAGGCAGATGCTCCTCCTTCCCATCTCCTGCTTTGCTAGGAACCATATTCTCCTCTTAAGCAGTGCTTATCCCTAAGCCTTTCACGGCCCGCTAGGGATGTTCATAGCTGGATCCACACAGCTCAGCTTTGTGCTCCTCACTGTGCTGAACCCCACTGAGCATTAACCACCTCGTACAGGGCTGAGGAAAGCCTGTGGAAAGCATCTTACTTATCATGGGTACTACTGCCAAGACAAGAAACAGAGCGAGGCCCAAAATCAGCCTTCAGGATTTCAATCAGTGCACAGAAGACAACAAATGCAAATCAATTTTTGCACTCCAGAAAGGTTTTCTTGGCTGCCAGAAAGCTTTACAGAGTCTTCTGTGGGGTTGTGGGGGGGAGTATTTCAGAAACAAGGGGCACAGTGCCCCATGATTTCTTCTTCAAGAGGTAAACAGTGCTTCAAGATATTTCTTTGTATTTCTGAGCCCAGGCACACCTGCCTTTTATTGATCTACTGTAGGACTGGAAGGGAGCCAACGCACTCCCCCAGAGCAAGACCCCACAGCACAGCACGATGCTCCATCAAACACTGGCCACCTACCCATTGTCATGTATCCTCTGGTTGTCACTAGCCCAGATCAATCCCATGCTGTTCAGCACATTTTAGGAACTCAGGCTAATAAATCATTTAAGTGCCTCTCACTTCACAGATGGTAAGTGCAGTTCAATGAAGGTAATTATAAAAAAAATTACTTCTGGAGCAAAAAAATCAAAACATGGGAATATCTGTCTAATAGAAAAGGCCTGCAAAGAGATTTGGGAGTTCTAATAACTCTGAGGAGCAGGTTAAAGGTCTGAGAGTCTGACAGTAGGTTTTCCCTCTGATTGACTGAATCGATCCTGTCCTCGTGTAACAGCTCTGGGCCCCTGTATCTACCAGATTTCAGGTCCTGAAAACAGTGTTGAGAAAAAAAAATACACTTGGCTTCCTTTTACTATAATGTGGTTGTTTCTTCCTTTGTGCAAATGCAATATCCATCACCAAGAAGACAAGATGATGGGGAGGTGCGGGTCCTGCAGGGAGCAGAGAACATACTAAAGCAAGACCCAAATTCTAGTAACAGTGATTCCAATGGGACTCCCAAATTCCATCTGACTTCTGTTCCTGGGTTTTCACATGGCACGCTGTGGTTGTGCCATTTCAAACCTATTGTTTACATTGATCTTTCTAACGTGCCAGAATAGAACTCCTTAGTTCTTAGATGATACATGTAAAGGGAAGAGGCCCTTCTCAGCCAGCATATATTTTTTACATATATTTACAAATGGTCAAACCACTCTCTCCAGCTAAGAAGCCAAAGCAAGTGAAGCCACTTTTGTCTATCCATGTCTCCTAGTTCTCCTAGTCCCAGCTTCAGATCTAAGCACAGATATGGGCTGTGTTACCTTTTCCACTCTTCTTTATGTGGCAAAGCTAGTTCTGCTAAACTCAGGGTTGTTACAGAATCAGTGCTCCCAATACTAATTAAATATAGAACCAAATATTAAATTATTGGATTTTTTTTATATGTAACATGGCAAGAAATAATTCAGCAACCGGCAAAATCCCTCCAGAGTTCAAAGACAATTCAAAACAAAGACTCAAAGTAATTAGTTTACCATTTTCCTTCTTTCTTTTTTCACCTCAGTGAAAGACAAATTCATGTCCTTCAAGCAGTTTACAAAGTTCATCTTCCTACTCTACCTACTTTGTATTAAATTATTTTAACAAACAATTTTAACAAACAAATTTCAAAAAAAACCAACCCACACAAGTCCTTCACAAAAAGCTTCAGAGTTTCACATACAGCTTCACATAAAGCTTTCAGAGTAGGGGTTGTTCACCTGCCCCTTTTACTACCTAGTAAGTTGTGATCTCCATTCTCATTTAAAGGCATTATGTTGACTACCCCAAGGGTAAAACTTTGTTTACAAAGCACCAGGTGAGCATAAGTGGCTCTGTCTCCTCCTTAGAGAGCTCAGAACAAGTAACATTTTTTGATTGCAATTGTGATTTGAAGAGCGTGACATTTTAGTGATGCATTCTGAGTGACCTTAAATCATTATGTAAAGTAAGATGTGCAAGCCAAATGCAAGATATGATTCCAGGAACTGTTAAGAGATTAGAGATAGGAATAAGTAAATTTGTTCAATAGTTTCCTTGGAGCTTAGAATTTCAGCCGGCTCTCAACAGCAGCCAAAACAAAGGCCTTTTGACTGTGCAGAGTGCTAAGAGCAGCATGAGACACGAAATGCAGCCACAGAAGAGAAGAGTTAAGGTGAGGACAGTTTTGGTGAAATTTGTCCCTGTGCTGAAGGCAGGAAGGACAAACTCTGTACCCAAGACCTTGGAATTGCTACTGTTTTTACACACTCCTGGAGACTGAAGAGATCTTACCTAAGATCCATCCCTGGCATTTGAGGATTCATCCCAGCTGAACCAATAAAGCTTTGAGAATTATCTAACAGGAGTTAGCATTAGTTTTGTGATTACATAAGTGTCTGAAGCTTTCCAGTCTAGTTTCACTGAAGTCATCAACTAGTGTACAAACTAGGCAGCCCTGAACTCTCACTCACTCTCCCACTTCAACAACTTCCATTTAATTAGCACCTCATCAGATTGAGACATCTCAAGGGGCTTTATGAAAGCTGTCCACTCTTATAATCTGCAGTGCCAAGGTAACGAACAGAATCAAGAAAGAAAGAAAAGCAACAAACAAAAAAAAAAGCTTCCATTTAGATGTATAGAACAAAAGGCAAGCAAAGCACAAAACAGGATGGATTCTCAGCAGGCAAATACCAGGGACTGGGCTCTGTTCTCCATCTGCTCATATTCCACTATACCAGCTCCAGGAAAAGTTTCTCCTTTCACCTAAATAATGTTTCATAGTCACATTTCCACGCATTAGTTTGTGGGGTTTTTTTAAAGCACCTAAGAAAGAAAATCTGGACACAAAGTTTTTGGTATTGCTGACTGGTAACTCCTTACTCCCCTCTAAGCCGAGCTCCAGAAGACACTGTGTGTCAGCATTGTGATAAGTGAGGCTGATACTGGAGATGACACTCTTCAAATGAAAAATTAAAAACTCATCCAATATGGATTTCTCCTGATGATCCAGAGGGACACTAAAGGGCACACAACACTCTTCACAAAGCACAGGGGACAACGCTGCTGTCCAGACCAAAATTCCACCCTGGAAACTGCAGGGCTTTATGTCCTGTATCCCATAAAACAGATGCTGGTTTCCTTCAAAGCACTATTAAGATGATTACTCTGGAACACGGGGCATATCCTGATGTTCCTACTCAAGATTCTGTTCAGGTGAAATGCCCCGTAAACGTTGAGGATTTCCCCTTGCCCTTTCCTAATTTAGTATCCTACTGAAATCCCCATTTCTGGAGGCTATTGCAGTCAGAACATGTTCACGCGCTGCCTTCAGCAGGAAGGCAGCTGAAGCTGAAAGACCACAAGATATTAGAACTGAGGTTTAAATTGAGGAGTACACTCAAGCTTGTCAGTTGTGCCAAACTGTTATTAGAAACACTGATAAGGAAATAAATAGACACTTTTAAAAATCACATTTCAAATGCCTTCTCTCATAAAAGTCTTTGCTAGGCATTGACCTCACTGAATTTTATTATATGTTGCATCCAGCTACATTAATAAAAGTGATGTCTAATGTATTAAATTCGTGTCAAAAGAAATGATAACTTTAAGAAAATCTTTTCTAAGGGGAAAATGCAATTTTAATGACATCAAAGCATAGATTCATAAGATGAACATGCGCTCTGGTTTGATGACAAGAAGATAATCAAGAGCTCAGGCATCTTCCTGACGTACAACAATGAACCAAATAAATTATACATTTGAAAAAAAAAAGGAAAAAAACCCAAAAAGCAACAACCCAAACGAGGACCAAGATCAGAAAAATAAAATCACAATCTAATCTCAGTATTATTTCTGGATAGTCAGGGTTAGCGAGCACACATTACTGGAAAAGATTCCGAGGCAACAGAGAGAGAACAATTAAAAATCAATTAGTAAGAATCTTTCTGCTTTAAATATACAAAATATGTACAAAATGAAACAATGTCATAAAGAAAAAAAAAATTAAAAGACCACAGTGAGTTATATTTTTTCAACAGAGCTTCACTGATACCAGAACTGTGTTTTTAAACACAGGTTTCTCCTCTCTTCAAGGATAATATTCAAAAGCTCACGGTTTGTGGCTGTATTAAAAAACCCCATCCTTGAACACCTTTTCACATTATTCTCTTTTCTCCCTCTTGGCTTCCGTGATGCCACTAAACCCAGGGTGTATTTTAGTTCAGAAAGATCTACCGGCCTGTCAACTTTCAAAATATCCATCAAGCCATTTTTGTAACACATTGGGGCGAGGAAAGGGGAAACCAGATTTGAAGGACTTGTCAAAGCTCATAGTAATTTATGACGTGAATGCAAAGCGCCTCTGACAGCAAGAAACCGCTTGCCATGAAACTACTTTGCAGTGAAATAAATACCACAGACTAAACTGGGATGCCAAACCTCTTGGCACATCCTGTCAGGGGCTGTGCAATCCACTGCCCTCTTTTGTCCCTTATTTTGGCCACCTCTGGAAGAAGATTGTGAGACTCTGAAAAGCTCTTAGTTATAATTTCAATTAAGTAGGACTAAAACATCACATGCAACAAATATTAGAAAGTAAATAAATTCTACAGATATAGATAGAGAAAAAGTAGAACTGGCTAAAAATTTCCCATGTTGGATGTGGAAGAGTTCTGGGTTTTAATTTTTGGGTTTTAATAAAAGAAAGCTTTAATAGAAATGTCCTTTTCCAGAGGGAAAAAACAAAAGATGGTGTGGATAACACCACAAATAAATAGCTTCTAGCTCTGATAAATAGCCAGCCACAACATTACATTTGGCAAAGCCTCTGCAGAGAACACATTACTTTATTACTGTCGTTATTTCTGCAGAAATAGGTTTGTACCAGTACTGTCATGGAGCTGCCTAATCTTGCCCAGGATTTTTGGGTCAGAAATGAATGTACAGTACAAATGTCCCAGCATGGATTGCTGGGCAAGTCAGGGCAGCAATGCAGTGGAAACACAAGGCTGTGATGCAAGGAGAGGGAACTTCAAAACAGGCAAATACAACCCAACATGGAGGGAACAACTAAGCAGCTCAGAGCCAAACTGGTGAGATAATGTGAGTGGTGGGCTCTGAAGAAGCAGAGACTCTGAAAAGGACAGCTGAATACAGTGTTTTGGGAACTTGGACCTCCCAGAGCTTCTAATAATTGGCAATCATTTCAGCACAATGTTTAGAGCACACAGAGCAAACGAGGCTGTTTGTCTCGATGCATTTTCCTGTCTTATCCTGAGACTGAAGGATGGTTGAGGAAACTGAAACACCTCCATGCCTGGTGAGGTGGAAAAGGGGTTAAAAACAGCTGCTGTGATTCCATGCAAGTATTACCCAGCCAGCACTGAGAAGAATTCAGAGGAAGAGTCAAGATGAGGTGCCTCACAGAGCAGCCTAAATCACCAGTCTGTGGATTGTCCCCAAACACAACTGAGACTGGAAAAAAATTCAGCTGTGAGAAAACAGGTTAGAAATTCCTTCTGTAAGCCCAGTGGCATGTGGCTGATTAGAACTGCAGGCAGCAGTTTGGGACATTGTTTGTTCATGTTTCATCCCTAAATCTGAAAACTGCAATGACATTTCTTACTCCCAAAGAAGATTCAGAAGCAGAGAAAAGGCAGTCAGAGTGATCCATACAATGACCTTCATTTCTGAACCCTTTTATTCCTTATCTCTCTCACTTAATCAGGGAAGGTTATTAATGAAAACAACTCCAGGTTTTATTGGTCCTTAATGCCAGGGTTGCTTTTCAAAATTATTCAAGAGATGCCAGATGCAAGTCATCTTATTCAGCCAAGTAGGAGTGAGACCAACTTCCAGTGCTAGTAGTAAAGATAAAAAATTGTCTTTGCCATGAAAACTTTGGGTTTTAAACAGTGAACATTACCTTAGGCTATGCCTTTATTTTCAAGTTTCAGCTATTTATCTTTTTAATTGTGCCAGAATTCAATTTATACACAGAGTTCGATCGGGTTTGGATGATTTTATGTATTTGTCAGCCCAAGGTCAGAGTTTGGATGAGTGCTTTATTAGTTTAAGGGTTTTAACAAGTAACATAGGAGCTGGGGATTCCATTAGTAGCAGACAAGCCAGAGTCTTTTAATACTTAGGATGTTTTTTGGGATCCAAATGTGTTTTGGTTGCTATGGAATGAAGTCTCCCATAGAAAAAAAAAAACACCCTGGGGCACTAAGTCCACATTCTGGGGATGTACTGGCAGCAGAAAAATAACACTGTGCCAGTTGCAGGCTTTTGCATTTTTACAGTGTTTTGTGTGCAAAGGAATGGAACCAAGATAAATGGTTGCAGATGGCTGAAACCAGAGTTCAGAAAACAAACTGAGTTTACCTTGTGCATTGCACATCCACACTGCAGATGTTCCTTGGTTAGCAGGGCATGCTGAAATAGTTCTAAAGCATTGCTTGTAAAACTGGCACAGGGGTGAAACCTGCTAAGGCCATTAGTATATCCCAATTTAAAAAACATCGTCAGCCCCAGCTCATTTTCAAGGCTTTGTGATCATCATGTAATTGGAGCTTTTGCCTTCATCTTCCTTTGGGTTGCCTCTGTTTCCCAAAACACTGATGAAGAATAACCTAATGAGGGTTATCCCTCATCACCAACACAGGACTCCTCAGAACACAAATGTAGACATGCAGATATTAGAGAGGACATCCTTAGAATCAAAACCCACAAGAAGAAGATCCAGATTCCAAACCCACTTTTCTCCAATAAGGACAATTCATGTCAGAAAGGGGTCTAATAGAATTGGAAAAGATTCAGAGACACAGTATGGAAAACCTGTATGAGGAGGGCTCCTACAGACCCTTTAGGACTTCATCTTCAAAAAGAGATGACACACAATTCATTTTAGGAGTCTATAAAATCATGAGTGGTCTGAGGTGGGACAGAAATGGACTGTCCCCATCTCTCCCAATATAGGAGTGACATAAAGCCTGTGAAAGGTACATTCAAACAGGCAAAAGGAGGTTGTTCTTCAAGTAAGAGAAAACAAACATGTGGAACTCCACCAAAGGCATTATGAACACAAAGAACTTACAAGACTTCAGAGGAGACTGGGCCAGGATTGGGAAGAGAGATCCAGTCCAGAGATTCTGAATTTATCCACCTCTTCCAGTGACTCCAGTTCTAGTGCATTTTTCCCAGTATGCAGCATATCACCTAATTCCAAACAGTTTTCCTTGTTCTCACTGTTAAGTGGTACCTCTGTCTCCTGACTGCCCAAAATGCCAGAGCCTGTGTTATCAAGGACAGGGATCAGATAAAGATGGCTCTTCTTCTCAGTTTTGCCTCTTATGCCTGTAATGTAAGAAGAGGTCACATACCGGTATAATAATTAATTACTTCAAAGGGGATTTCAGCAACTTTGAGAGTAGCAGTATTCAAGCATGAGGAGGAGGCTTAAGCAAAACAAAAACCACCTGTGAGACAAGTTAATTCTTCTCTGAGATTAAGAGCTCCTCGAAGGGCAGTTAGAAACAAGGCCTACAGAGATACCTCAAGACAGAAGAGCACAGGGGAAGCATGTTTATGTAGCAACACACAAATTTGAGGGAGAAGGAATTCTGAAGTCCCGTAAAGTATTGCCTGTTTCTAATAAGAGGCCTTGTTTAACTAGCTAGAAGGTAGTTCAATAACGGGGAGGGGGGGAGAATTAAAAAAAAAAGGTGGAATTCTCCACTAACCTTAAGATTTCTCCCTGTAAATCCAGAAGGCAGAAACTGTGGGGTTTGTAATTCCGCACATACACAGAGTCAAAGCCAACACTCCCAAGGTATTTTCATGTGCAAGAGTTCACAACCAAAATGGAGCATAACCTGGTACTGTTCATCACTGAGAGACTCCAGTCAGGTTATTCAAGGCTTCCTACAATAAGATTAATAACAAGGGACACACTGAGCCTGCAGCAAAACAGCATCTAGGTCAGGGCAGGGTAACTTTCCAGTCTATCACAATGGCTTCATGAACTTTGGAAGAGCTCAAGTAGATGCAGAGAGGTACTGAATAACTCAAAGTTGTCAACAGTTACTCAACACAGCATGTATTTAGGAATTCAAAAGGACATTTTCATTATGGAACTCAAGGGAAATGGCTTATTGTTCACTTCAAGAGGAACACTGTGCACTCACTGAAAGGTACCTTTTGCTGCATAGAATTTCTCAGTAATGTAGTGACAGAGAGGGGATGTTTAGTGTAGATCATGGAGGGGCAAAAAAATGTTCTTGCACTAAAGAGACAACAGTAGGTTTTGGAACATCATTGCCCCAGTTCATGCTCTGGGGAGCATGAAGTCCATTGACCTGCCTCTCAAAGCAACCCATGCCTCAAGTTTCAGAACAAAACTAATTACCCTTAACATATGTTGTGCAACACAACACAAAAAGAGGAAAAAAAAAAGAGAGGCAGGACAAAGAAGCAATGGCAGAACAGAAGAGACAGAGATACTCCTGTATGAGTAACTTTTTCCAAAGATCAGCAATCTCCCTAAACAGATACTCATCCACAGCATTTGCTTCCGTAACCTCCTGTGACAGCAAGTTCCTGTGCTGCGTGAGAAAGCATTTCTTTTTTGCTGCCCCATGTTCACTGCCATTGATTTCATTGACTGACCCTTTTAAATCAGTCAGTGCAAAAACATAAAGGGCATCTGATAGGGTTCCAGAGTGACATAACTGGACATTTATAGCCTAGTGTGATAAGCTGCTGAAGTTTGAAGATATTCCCAGTTCCAGACAGATATCAAGGGTGAACTTTGAGACAATCCCAGGTCCTTTGTTCAGACCTGTGTGGTATGTCACCACCTCGCCAACTTCTCTCCCACTGCTGTCCTTCAGTAACTCCTAGGCGGAAGACAAAGGAGGGAATTGATCACTTTAATAGTTACCTTGAATGGGAAGGTCTTTGATGGTTTGTACAATTGCTGAAAACCTGTGGGGAGGAAGTTCCGCGGCTCCAAAGTCTCACCCATCTTCCACCTGTGGCGTTCCCAGTGCCCACACCACGGGGCTGGGGAATATTGAGCAAACACTTACACTGCTGTCAGGGTGCAGGTGTAAGGACAGCTGCTTTTTAACTGCAAGCACATGATACTCTGTGGATTTCCACAGCTCCTGCACCACGTGGAGCACATGCTGCTCTCTGAGTTGCGGTTGCTGACAGGACTCGATGTTTTCTCAGGTTGTTTTCTTTCTGGAACGAGGTCAAGGCTTGAAGGGCCGCCAGGAAATGAGAAAGATCCTGTCCTTCCTGCATAACTCTCAGTGCTTTTTTAAGAATGACATCATACCTTACAAATCAAGAGAGCTTGTGATTGCATGTGCAAAGGTGGTTTCATTGTGCAGTCAGCAATGCAGGCACTGCGCAGCCACTGCTGTGGGAGATTAACAACTTCAAACATGCTTTCTTCATTGAAACCCCTCATTCCCTTCACAGAATTCTCCTTGTAAATAAATGAATGTTTCAGTCTCTTCAGACAGATGTGGAGGGGATAGATACAACTGAAAGATGGGGGCATGGGCACCACCAAAATGTAGCAGGACTGTGGGTGTCTCGCCTGGGTGTTTGCATTCATTAACTAAGAGTGAAAAGACACAGGCTTTTTCAAACTGTGATTTAAGACCTGATATTAAAAGCAAGTTCAGCTTTCTCCATTGATTATACAGAAAGCAAAGAAGAACTTCCCCTCTAACCTAACCACTTACAGGCAGTGTCAATAGTCTCAGTGCGACACAGAATTATAACAATTTTAGTTTGTTTATAAGAATGATTTCCTGCTGAGAAAAGAAACAGGAAGGTGTAGAATTGTTTGCATAACATCAGTTTAGAGATGCCAGTGTATCACCCTCGGTTACATGCACTCACACAGCACTGTACAACAAAGTGGGGACAAGAAAACAGGTTTTATCACCTTGTCAAAAGTTTGCAAGAAAATTCTCTGTCAGTGAAAAGTGCACACTTACAACTTATGTTTTAGCAACATTGAGTCTGGAACCATGAAGGAAATAAATAGAAGCAAGTTCAAGAACGCACCAAGCTAGAAAGCTTCTTTTATGTCATCTGTCTAGGTTGTCAAGGTTCCTACAAAACCCTCATATGAAAACCGTAGAAGAAAGACTAGACACAGCTAGACAATCCTGCTGATGCAGCTGATAAGGTAGTTCAGTACTTCTGAAAGCAAAGGTTCCATGTAGGACTATGGAATTTATGATGTGAAACCCTTTCCCAGCACTGGGTAAGCAGGAGAGTGGAGGGACCATTCCATTTCACACATCTTATCCTGCCTCCATTACCACATGCAGAACAAATCCCAACAGTCTGCCCTCCCTGTGGTTTCTGGTCTGGGAATTAAACCAGACAAAACCCCCCAATTTCAGCACCCCAGTAAGAAAAGGCAACCCTATCTCTTGCCTACTCATTTGTAATGTACATTACAGGAATAAAAGTAGATACTTAAACCTTAAATCGTCCTTCATCCTTATTCTTTTCCACAGGAAAATCTTTCCCACCACCCAAGCATTCCTACTGCTGCTTCCCAAAGTGTAAAGAGGAAATGAACACAGGATGTTACATTTGCCCTGCAGGTGCCCAGCTGAGCTGGAATCTGTTCCCATCCATCTGCTCAGGTTTTTCGCTGTATGTGACACATAAAGTTACAAGATTAAGGACCATCTACTGTTATTTTAATGGTAAGGAGGCTGGTTGAGATCACCTGGAGTGAAAGGCATCAGGCTTTTAGGAACCTATGCAGACAAGCACAGTAATTCTACAAGAACTGGGAAGCAAAACAGTTTTGCATACGGAAACTCATTACACAGGAGTTCATTACAGGAGTGGGATTCATTACATCCCAATAGCTTTCCTCTTTTCTCTTCCTAGAGCTTACTAAAGAAGCTGTCATGTTTTAAAGGGACTTTTGGAGGCCAAGGATTTCTCCTGGCTGGCCAAAGTATATTTTATTTAAATTTAAATAGCAAAAGTATGATTCTGTTGCCATGTGCTTTGCATGTTTACATCCTCTGGGTTTTTTATTTGCAACTTGAAGAGATAGCACATACTGAGTTTATTTTAAATGGTTTCCTATTCAACCCCCCTACTCCACAGTATCCAGTACTGAGGTTAAATTCTCCCCTTCAGAATAAACAAGCCTTGAAGCTCTCATTTCTCTCTGACTTATCTCTGATCTGTTTGAAAAAACCTGACCAAATCCTTCCTTTCCTCTCACAAAAAATTCACGCCAAGAGAAGTAACATCATCACAACCTGTCAACACTTAGAGGCTAAACAAAGAAAGGAACAGATCAGGAAAGCAGGGATGAAAAGCTTTTGTGCCCCTCTTCCCAAACTAATATTCCCAAAATGTGTTTGGGCGAGAGGGGGGAGGGCCCATTGTTTGAGCTAACACATCAGCCCATGTGATTATTTAACTAACTATCTCCATCCCCAGACATATCAAACGGAAGGCAATGCCAGCTGAAAGTATTATGTAGCCTTCAGTGATGTGAAACATCTAAGCTCCAAGGCATACGGTTTGGCTGGAGACTCCAGCTGGCACTGGTAGTTTTATTGTACTGTGAAAAACATTAAAGTCCTCAGATGCCCTGCTGATCATGGGATCTGAGAAACTTTCCCTTTCCCTGCCTGACATGTGCTCACACTGCAGTTAACACGCTCCTCCCTCTCTTTTCCCTCTCTGCAGATGAACACACACACACACACGTGTGCTGCCAAGGTTATTTTACCCTGCAATGCTTGTGCTGGGAGTCCCTGCTCCGTTGTGGTTGGGAGGGGGGAGCTCTGTCCAAGTGCTAAACAATCTGGTACCTCAACTTTCACTTGAAGGTGGCTGCAGCACATGTAGACACCATTAAGGGTTGTGTTTTGCTTCCTAACTTTTCACACTTTTCCCTCCCTTTATGACATGTTTATTGGCCTAGAAGGGCGAGGAGGGGTAACAGAGGAAACCAAAGTTCTCCGTTCAGCTCTGACTCAACTATTGTACACCTCAGCTTCATTTAAGGGCAGGTTGCACTGGGCATGGTGGGTACGCAGTGTGAGCAACATTAATCCCTGTTCACATCTGATTTTCGGCAAAATCTAAGCCAGTGGGCCCAGGGTAGTTAAATGTGCAGCTTGGGCAATTAAAAAAAAAGAAAAGAAAAGGTTACAGATGAATATTACTGGGTCTGAAAACAAATCTGCAAGGGGTTTCAGAGACTAGTGCCTTGAGGATTAGAGCTTATTTGTGGAGCTTTAACAGGAAACTGCTAATTATGACACCTGCACAACTTTCCTTGAATTAGGCCCTGGGGATGCATTGCTTTGCCTATAGATGTTGGCCAAGGCCTCAGGCTCTTAATCCACAGCCATCACCTAAAGTGAGAACAGAACAGCCACAGGGCATTTGCAATGTTATTCAAGAAACAGTATTGCACCATTTAAACTAGATTTTCCCTTCCAACACAAACTACTTGAGTTTTGAACACTCTTCCAAGGAGTTTTACCCTTCAGGCTCTTGTGAAATCAGCAGGCTGATCCATTAAAATGGCTCCCACTCAAAGTGAATATGTATGCAGCACTACAAAAGTGTTGGGAAAACAGACTAGGACTATAGGAATCAAAGCAAATAAACTAATGAATATGACTGTAAAACAAGAGAAATTCACACAGAACTAGCATATCACTGACTCTCTATTCCAGTTTAAAACGGACATGTGTTTCTCAAGCCTTGCCTTGGTCCTGTAGCTGAGATGAATACTAATTTCCAGACCTTAACAAATACAATTTTAGAAACATTTTCTAGAGCTGCTCTGCTTGCACTGTCCATGCTTGTCAGTGCACAGCGTTCATCACGACAAGACAAAAGCCAGGATTTTGTTCGAGAAAGCTTGACTTGAGGGTTTAAGTCAGGCAGTGGTTTCCACAGCGTGGACTTGCAAAATCAGATGGGTTTGCATATCTCAGAAAATTAAGGTTCTAAAAACTGCATGAGCAGCCACGTCCCAGGTGAGACCGTGGGAACAATCTGCCACGACAGGCTTTTCAACACTGCCCCCTGGTTTTGTGGCAGTGAAGCCACTGCCAAACAGGCCGGTGTGTCTCCACAGCATGATCAGCACCTCCCGAGCCGAGCTAGTGTGTTAACCCTCCTCCTCCTCAGCAATTATCACCCCTTTAGCCCGTGTGTGGATCTGGGACACAGCAACGGGCTGACACGGCTCTATGATCCTGTTCCAATGCTACACTGGATATATCTGCACGGTGCTTTATACCCTGAAAATACAGACTGAAACCAGCAGCATGGAGCATGTGATACAGGAGATGGCTGCACTCAGAATCCAGTCAACCCACAGCATCGAGAAAGCCTCCTGCACAGTTCTCCAGCAAGCTTCCTCCTAGAGTGCAACACACAGACAGAAGCTATCCTGATGGCAAATAATGACTAGGACATTTTTTGCTTTTAAATCAAGCTGGTCAGTGGCAAGGACCAGTGACACTGCCCTCGTCCTGGTGGCTGTAACAGCCACTCTGGAAGCCTCTCTCAAAGCAGGCTCTCATTTTATTGACAGAAACATGCCCAAGGTAATAACTGATCCCTAGGTCTTACACGGTGTTTCTGATCAGCAGACTGTGAAGTTGTCTCCAAAAATAACCTGTCAGTGCCATGCTCAGACAGCAAACTCCAAGCCAGAACCAAACCTCTCATCTCTGAAGGTCCTGACACTCCCAAGTAACATCACAGTGTGCCTCATTCTCTGAGTCGTGGTTTTGCTGCAAGTCTGCTCTGACCTTACTGAAAGAGCAATATCCAAACAATGATGAAGCACTGCAGCATTTTTTTCTTCTTAGAGCAGCCAGGGTTGACAAGTGGGTGGCAGGACAAGGTAAAGCAATGCATTCATAAGAAAGCACTCACGGGCTTATTTCCTTCCCTCTATGAATGACTTTTCCCAAATGTCTGAGCTCCTTTTTGTCTCAAACTGCTTAAGACATGGGAGAATTCCAAGTAATAATAAACTCCTCGTCTTTAATTTATAACTCCTAAAACTGACAGAAGCCATAACACTTTTTTAATCCTGAAAAGGTGGTAGAAACACATATTGTGTTCTCAGCACAAGAACTTCTGTGGCTGCAAGGAGAGAGAGCTGCCAATGCGCCTGCAGAAATAGCAGCAGTATTTTATTTATCGCTGTAAAGCTCGGCCAGTCTATTTTGCATGAGGGAGCAGATTTACCAGGAGGAGAGGGAAGTGCTGCCTCCATCCCTTTGAACACTGATCAGCGTGGAGCCCATCCCAGCCCCGGGCTGTGAGCCCTCCCGGTGTATCCACCTCTACTGCAGGAGCACTGGGAAGGGATGTTACATCAGATGCTCTAAACCCTCCTGCTCGAGTTTACAGCCCAGAGCCTGTGTCTCCTCTCCTCCCCAGCTTTCCTATGGCTAAATCTGGAAACCAAACACCAGTCAATCCCACTGCACCCTCCTGTCCTTCCAAAGTGTGCAGCCAATGGGCTTCTGCACATCTCTTGGAGCAGAGGCATGGGAAGCAGTGTCTTAGGATAGGGGGGGAAATGCATCCACCAAAACCTCCATCTGCAGCCCAAAGGAACAACGTTGTGGGGCAGGAAAGGGAATGTGGTGCACACAGCAATACAAAAAGTAGGTTTTGTGCCAGGCTCATCAGTGTGGCAGGGTAATAAGGTCAATGTGAAAACAACTGGAAGGCACATTCCCCAGTAAACATGTGCTGAGTGAAAACGGCCCGACCTTATGTTGTAGAATCCAAACCCATTGAGTCAATTGCCAGAAAACATGACATGACCTTTCAGATTCAGTGAGCATCAGTTCCAAGAGCAGGCTGCCGTGCTCTTTTCCATTTCACTGCTGCCCCCGGAGGGCCTCAAGTCACCTGAAATAATAGCTCGGGCTCAAAATCTGCACTCCTTTAATGAAAAAAAAAAATACACATGGCATCAAGTCTGACCCTGGTGGCAGATTTTTTTTATATGCTTAGCTCAATTTCTTTAAACTTAACAACTGTGCTTTGTTTTGCTTGCCTTTTTTTTATTATTTATTTATTTTTTAAAATCTTCCCAGAGCTCAGGTTTTCTCACTGACAACCTGTTTTTGGAAATGGAGGAAACCTCTTGGTTTTGTGAATGAGGAAAAATAATTAATAGCTAATGAGGTGCTCCTTCCAACACACAGCCATCCCTCCCCAGACAAGTTTTTTTAAAAAAACAACTATTCCAGTTGGAACATATTCTCTTCACTTTCTAGACTGAGAAACACATAAAGATGTATTTTCGCCCACAAACCTTCAGAATCTTATTTTAATCCTCACAACTCAAGCTGCCCATGAGAGGAGTAAAGCTGTGCAATGTTCCAGGCACCAGCAAGATGAGAGCTTGTGATATTAAGTGCAATTCAAACTGTACTTTCCCTCCCACTGAATTGCTTTCCCTGCTAAATCTTGATTAAAATTTTTCTCCCCTTTTACTGTCTCCCTGACAGACTGATGGGGCTGAGATCTGAAATCAATTCAGCTTTTAGGTGAAATATTTATTTTGGGGGCCAAACAAGAAGTTTTTTTGGATACTATTCAGATTTTTCCCTTCCTCTGTCACAAAAAGTAAATAAAAGCAGAAAGGAGAGGGAAGGATCCAAACCGTCTGGAAATTGTATTTATTTTGACTTGAGCTCTGCCAACCTGCAGTATACAAATACTCAGTCAAAACTGCCTCCCATCTGTGTTTATTGTGGAGGAATAGCAACATCCAATGGCCAGTTCAATGCAGGTTAATTGCAGGCGTGTATTGAATTCCCTGGAGAGCCAAGTACACAGTTAGCTCCCCTGGTGTAATCTCTTTCTGTTCCATGAAGGAAATCAAAAAGAGAAAGAACAACAATGCCAACCCACAGCAGAGCTTGATGCCTCTCTGCACAGAGGGGGGGATCTGCAGGGAACAATAAGAGTCTATTAAATTCTTTCATTGGCACCGGAGAAGTAAAATGAACATAAATTAATCAGCCACAAAGGACGGGACAAGTGTTGGTGCAACTCTATTGAAGTTGGTGGAGTTGTGGAAAGGATAAATTTAACCCAGGCTCTTGCAATGTCTGCACTGAAAAGTGGCTTGCTGAAAAAATTGGGCATTCTTAGAAAAGCAAAAAGGAATGGGAGAGGCTCCTTGTGAAATGCCACCCTTTGATATCCCTGAACACTCACATTCTCACCATATTGACATTTGCCATCTTATTCCTTTGCATTTATAAAGCCATTTAGCCAAGATTTTCGAAAGCACTGACACGTTGTGGGCATCACAATTTGAGTTTAAAAGACCCAGACTGACAACAGCTGCACCAAAAGGTTAGGCAGGACCAGGCACTGATGCCATGGTATATTTTTG
The DNA here is from genome assembly GCA_035584735.1 of Pseudotriccus pelzelni. Lineage (NCBI taxonomy): Eukaryota > Metazoa > Chordata > Aves > Passeriformes > Tyrannidae > Pseudotriccus > Pseudotriccus pelzelni. The sequence continues at coordinate 4,167,077 of JAWMRA010000016.1, read as the reverse complement.
GATGAAGGAGAGGGGCAGCCTCTGGTCCACGTGAACCAGAGCAAGCACATCAGTTCTGGAGAAGGAGCAGGGAAAAGGGATCTCCAGATTTGTTACAGTCACAGCCTGGAAAATCCTTATCAAAAAGGCACACGAAGTTCAGGCTCCTCAGGTCAACCTCAGTCTCCTCCTCGCAGCTGACATTCTATACTATGCACCACACGTGGCCTAAAAAGAGCCACAAAACACTTAAAAAAATTTAAAGAAAAAAAAAGAAGAAGAAAAACATGGTGTTTGTGGTGTACCCAAAGGCCCCACAACACAGTGGGGGTGAGGATCTCTCTCAAAGCACCAAATCAGATTTAGAGCTTTAAAACTAGGACCAGATTCTCCTCACCAGGTGGGATGAAGCGAAAGGGAAGGAGGCACTCAAGGGACTGCAGTGTCACACACAGTAGAGGGAAGGCAGTGCCTTGGCACACCTTCCCCATGAACACAAGCACATCCAGCCCTGGAAGGCAGCAGGACCAGGGTTAGCCAGCCAGGATAGAGAGAGCTCCAGGGCAGAGCCCTGGAAGAGATGAGAACAATATTTCAGGAGCAGAGTAAATTGGTATCACAAACAGCCACATTATTTCCCTGACATCCCCTTTTGTTCTGGGGGTAGGAATACACTTTTGCCTTAAAATACTTCCTTAAAATATCACTTCCCACCTCTCTAGCAAGTCCCATGGCTGGCACAGTGCCCTGACACAAGTGTGACCCCCCGTTCCTCCCATAGAAGGAAAAGCTATACCAGCTCCAGAGGGGCTTAATGGGGCAGTCGGTGCTCGCTGCCTCCCCCCTGTGTGTGCTCAGAATTTCTGCCTCTGAACTGTCAGCCTTGGGGGCGGTTAATGCTTTCTCTCCTTCCTTTCCACATTGCCAGTGGCGATGTCCTTCTCACAGACCCATATTCTTGGGGGCATTTTCAGCTCTTCCTCCCTCTTCTCCCCAACGTCAAAGCTCCCATTAAATCCGCCTGCCCAATTTATAATGCTGAAGCCTTTCAGCCAAGGCTCACTCATCTCACGCCTCATCTCACTGAAGCTTTCTCCCCTCCAGGCTTCTGCCCTCATCCCCTCCAGTCCATTTATCCAGAGTCACCTACCTTCTCTGCCATCCTCAGATCCTTCTGCTTCCCAGCCAATGTTCATCACATCAAAGCTTATTGTTTTCACATTCAGCACCTTGCACAACTTCTTTTTTTTTCCTCTCTCTCCAGTTCTCCCTCTTTCCTTTTTCATCCTGGCCCTCCTCAGCTCTCTCAGGAGACAATTTGTTCATGACTTTCTTCCAGTCTCATACCAGAGTTTCTTGTATATGCCAGAAACCCGATCAGGCTACAGCACTCTACCAGGTCAGGTCCATAGCTCATATGTCTACGGGTAAGTTTAGTTCTTCCTCACTCTGAAACATTAAAATAACCACTACCACCATGAAAAATAAAATTAATGCTATGCTTTTCTGCTTCCTTCAGTTACACCCCAGCCTTGTGCTCACACTGGCTTCAGGTGACAAGCTGTTCTTCTCAGGCCTCACACCTTCTGGGCCTAACATTAGGGTTATACATGATGCTATGTATTAACAAGCCCCTGAAAATCTCCCTGAAATCTGCTTCCTCTTACATTTCACCCAAAACCATTCTAGTTCCCCATTCTGAAAAAATACCTTAACGTATATTTCCACATCACAGCACTCAAAATGAAATATTTGTAAGGATTCTTAAAAAGCACGAGCTGGTATGGCTTTGTTGACATCCATGAAGGATAACTGGCTTTATTAAAACGTGTTGAGTAACATCAGATGGCAAGTGGGCCCCACAACTGAACATTTGAATAGACTCAACTCACTGATTCCGAGTTTAATTCAAAAGGAACCACTGCACCCCTGGGACTTCACATTGCCAAATCTCCTTCAGAAACCACAGAGTAAGAGCACGTTTCTCTTCACACCAATTTCTCAGCCCAGAACAAGCTCTGGGCAGAGGCTCCACATATGCTGTTGCTCAAACTGCTGAGCGTTTCAGCCTCAAGCTGACACCTATGGCCGTGACCCATGGTGCCCTCATTTACCTCGTGAATTAAAACGGAGCACAGCAACATATTTCCTGTCTCACTCCTTGGGTAGTCTCTCACACAAGGCTTCAGACTGCAGAGTTCATCATTAAACGCAGATTTTCACCCCCAGGAAGTTCCAGAGGCCCAGAGAAAGATGCTACAAGCCTGAGATCCTACAGTGGATTCAATTACAGCATGCAAGGGACATTTAAACAAGCTTCCCTGGGATAAATGAGAGAAAAGAGCCAGCACACTCAGCATGAGTAAAATAAAAAGCAATCTTCAGCTGGTGCCAGCCACGCATATTTTGAAAACCATCCCCTTCAGCCATTACCAACAAAAAGTCAGCAAAAACTTATTTTAGAATCTGAAAAGACAGAAATTTAAAGCATTTGGCGGCACAATCTGTTACTTAGGGATAAGCTCATTAAAAATGCAGCACTATTTACTGAAGGCAAAATGCAGACATGCACTTTTGCATGTAAAGCAAGCACTTATGGAGTGATTGGAACACCTTTCCTCCTGATTGGAATGGGAAGGAGAGCTGGTTAATTGTTGTGATGGATGGCTTTCTGAAGAAAGGTTATAATTGGAGAAGCCAGTCCAAAACCTCACGCAAACCCAAAAGGCCAATGAGTATGAGACGGGATTCAACAAGAAATGAGCCACAGGGAGATAAAAGGAGCTCAGGAAGAGCTATGGAATTGTCCCCGGGCTGCAGATACACTGGGGGAGAGCAAGGGTGAACTCAGGGAGCAGCCTGAGCTGATAACTCTGTCTTGGGGATGAGAAAGGAGAAGAGGGATGAAGGGAACTGAGTTGTAAAGGCAAACGTCAACACATGCAGAAATAGGAGAAGGGGGAACCAGAAATCAGGAGAAGCAACACGGTGGGAAGATGAGACTGAGGGAGAACAGTGTGACTGTCAACCCAAACCAGAGGGAAAGGAGGGGGCAAGGACCCAGAGCAGATGAAGTTCACTATCCTCCTTTTCCCACTGAAATGATTCCTTTTTCCTGGCTGGCTCCCGCAGACCTCACTTAAAGCTTGTTGGGAAAACTCAGCTGATTGAGCCAGTGACTGATCTCGCCATGGATTTACACTGCCATGAATCTCTGATTGAAATCAAGTAGTTACTCCTCACCTTGACAGATCAGGAGCAAGCCCTTGGGAGCAAAAGGTGCTCTAAGGGCACGAAGCATTTTCTTAAAGCACAAAGACCCTGAGCATAAAAAAGACACTTGAAGCTCACAGCTATGAATTCCATTGCTACATGAAACCATGTATGAGCCATTCCTATGGTATATTCCTGATAAATTCCTCAAGGCAACATATTAGACACGTTGAAGATGCTCTGTAAAACATATCTGAAAGCAAATAAAATAACCACTAAAATAATCATCACCAGGCTAATTACGCTCTGAACCTCCCTAGGTCTTTTATACGAGGGTTTTAATCTCTGGTCTTCGGAGCCCTGGGTATCCATGGCTTCCTTGGAAACACATCTATGAAATTTAACTTAAAAAACAAAAACAAAAACAAAGAAAGAGAGCTGTCAAAAGGCTTGAACTCGAGAGTTCCTGTCCAAGAAGAAAAAGGGGACAATTAGCATATTAAAAAGGGTTAAAACTTTGAGAGGTTTGCAAAATGAGTAGACCAGGCTGCTACAACTCCATGGCAACGGTGTATTTCCTCATGTGGAAAAGGAGGAGGGGTGGAAGGCAGTTTCCCAGTAAAATAATATCTTTTTCTGGTCAAAGAATTTATTGTGCTGCATCTCCACCATCCCATGTGATTGGGAAGAATGCACATCATTCCAAACTGCTCTGCCTTCACCAAAAACATCTCCAGAAAAAGGAGATTTGCAACCCCAAAACCTGACCCACTTGGCTACTTAACGCTGCTCCCAAGCTGTCCAACCTGGCAGCTTCAGAAACATCTTCTCTATTGGACAGCTGGAGACATCAATTCATTCAACATTAGGCTAAGACAAAGTAGAGATTTATAAAGAAGTCAGTCTCTTCCAGATTGTTTGTTTTGCTCTTTTCAATTTTCCCAATCTGGCAAATAAACAAACAAAAAATATGTTCCCTCTGTATCAATATTTGATGTAATAAATAATTAGAATGAGGTTTTTTTAAAAGATAATACAAAAAGCTCTTATTTCTATGTCTTTGGTTTTTTGTCTTACCCTCCACTCCCTGTTCTGCTCCCTTTATATAAAAAATAACACTGCATTAAATTAAGTTTTTTAAATAAGTGTTTAACACAGACTGCATGAAAAGTGAATGGAAAGGAAATAAAAGAATCAGTATTCCTGGTGAATAATTTGGCTAGAGGAAAAAGACAGATACAGATCAGATTCTTTTGATATGTTAAAAGCATCCCAAAATGCCTACGCTCTGGATGCTTTTACACAAATTATCTTTCATCATAAAAGTACAAAATACATATAATGGACAGCTCATCTCTCTCCAATGAATATGTAGCCATGAGCTGATAAGATAATAGACTAAACAGTGACCTGTCACAGACTTGACAATCATGAAAGTAGAGTTTAAAAAGTTGGTTCTCACATCTCAGGCATTTAATGGGCAGGCACTAAGATCTGCTTCCAATCTTCAAACTCTTTTCATACTGTTCTGCCTTAATAAGCACAGGCATAACCCTCAAAACTGGTTGTATTTGAAGAAAGACACTGTTTGTACATATACTTCTCCCACAACCTCAGCTCCCAGGAACTCCTTCCCACTTAACCTTAGAATGACTTCAGTGCCACACAGTTGCGCTGAAACAGATTAAAAATTGAGTGCAGCAGCCCAATTTGCTTTATAGTCTAATCTCAAGAGGCACCTGAGGCATCAGCTGATGGATAGGCTCCTAATAAACAATAATTATTATTTTTGCAACGCGCAAAGCAGCTGAACTGTTGAGAACAGAGCCTCAGAACTGCAAACTCTTTGCTGGTGGCCTTCTCTGAGTGCCTCATTTCACCAAGGCACCCAGGCCTGCTCTCTTCACAGTGCCCACGAGAGCCGAGCTCGTCTCCTTCCCCCACTACTTTTTTGGCCTTAATAATTAACCTAAGAGGCACCTTTGCTCATGAACATGCACTGCACATATCTGCTACTTTCCCCCCCTACACTGCACAAGAGCCTGTATCTGAGAGCCCAATCCTCCTTCCCTTTCCTCAGTATCTCCCTTTGGAATCTGACAGGGTTTACCCATGGATAGAAAATCCTCCTTTCTGTACACAACAGAGCACGTGGACTTGTTTGAACTGGGCAGGACTCACTACAGATTGCTTTTACACAGCTCACCGTCCTGCAAGATGCCTCATTAGCATTGCCTAGTTATTAGTAATTATTGTATTTCAAATCAACAGCCAGCCTGAAAAGAAACAGCATGTGGTGCTCAGACCTCAGAAATGAGGGGCCTGGGTTCTTACAACAGTCCTACAACACTCCCACTGTGGGATCTCTGGAAAGTCACTGACCCTCCTGACAAACAGGAAGATCAGCTGAAAAAAAATGGTAAGTTATTAATGTGGCCCTAGCAGCAGCCTTATACAGGCACCAGCACCTCTTCCTATTAAATTAATAGAAGCTCATCTCTTCAAAGGAATTTAGAGGCTTATTTTCACTATAAAAGCCAAAAGTACAGGAAAGTAAGTACACTTCAACACCTCCTGGGGGAACAGACCTGCATCTCTCAAGGCTCTTCTTTTTCTCCCCAGTTCACATCAATACGGCTCGTGGGGCACCTAACACTCATTAAAAGCAATATTTATTGATTGATTTAGGCACTTTTACAGTCACAGAAGAGCTTTCCATTCTTCCTCCGTGCTATGTAGACAGAGCAGCAGCTTTAAGATGACAAAGATGCAAAAGCTGCCAGTGTTCAGGATGAAGGCAGACTGGTGCATACAGGTATTGCAGCGTAAAGTGGTGAGCTCCTCCCTGAGGAACAGGCTCATGTATATGGCAGATACCTCACTTTTCTTTATCCTGAATATAGTTTTTCTTATTCTCCCACACTTAGAGCAAGCTCTGGGTATCAGCTGTTTTCATTCTGCAAAGTCAGTTGAGCACTGGTGGTTCTCCCTTCAGGAGGCTGTGATGAGAAAAGGGGTTGCCTTCATTTTTTCCTGTTTATTGTACTCAGGAGTCATCCCTCTGTGTGACTCCAAATCTACCCCCTTTGGGTTAAGAAAAACAGCATGTGATTCATTTAGGCAGTGTTAGGGACAAACACTCTGGGAGTGCAAAACCAAGGTTTTAATTATTTTGTGGCAAGTAATCAGAAAGCACAATGTGCCTGAAACCACCTTTTAGCAGCCTTCTGGAATATACAAGAACCTGGTCAAGCTTGGGCTGCCTGGGAGCCAGGTGAGAGCTTACAGGATCACACCATGGCTTGTTAAGACACTTTCACAAAGGCTTTTTGATTTCACTTGCACCAGCAGCCTCATGCTGAAAGGTTAGACTTGCAATCAAAGAGAATCTGTGAGCTCAATGCACCATGAGCCATTTCTTAGTCACAGAAGGAAAAAGACAAAGATTTTCCCCCAGAACCAGTGGGGTATCATTCAGCATAGAATGGGAACCTGAATACAGCATTAATAAGAGTTATCAGGCACATTGATCTATAGTTGGTGGGTTTGTGGAGCTCTGTGAAGCCCAAACCCAAGAGAAATGAAAAGGCAGACAAAGGGATGAAGCTGTGGTCTTTCTACACCTGAATATACAGAGGTATATTCACCCTTGGGAACCGGTTTCTTTGAAGGACAGAGGATTTTCTTGATGCTGTGCAAGAAATTAGCTTTGAGGCAGGAGCTGGCTTTGTATCTCCACGGCTGTACCTGGTGCTGCCCATTCCTATCACACAGCTGTGGCAGGGGCCACTTCCCTGCTGCTCTCCATTTCAGGGGCATGAGTCCAGCCAAACATCCTCTCTGCCTTAACTCAGCCTCTACAGCTGAATTAATGCAATTCAAACTGGAAATTATGAAAGTCCAGTCTAGAAATGCATCACCTTTCTTTATAATTGTGCTAGACAGTCTGGACAGTCCCACCAGTGACTGGTAATCTCTGGTGGTTTAAAAGGAGAGCTAATGGAAGGTACTTTGGAATTCATTCCCCCTGTTTTTCTGCCAGACCCTCAACTGCAGAGCTTCCTGTAAGCACTGACATGCTAATCTTTCCCATTTCATCCGTGTGGGCAGGGATGGGGATGTGGAACTCGGGTGTTTTGCCACAGGGTTAATTATGGGGGCTTATGCATCACTGTACTGCCATGAAAGCAGGCTGATACTTCAGGTTTCATACTGTACAATTCCACCATTGTCAAACATCAAATCCCCAAAATATAACACGGCCCTATAAAGAAAGGGAATTAAATTATGTAACAAGCAGGATACAAGCAATGCCCAAGAAAGGATAAGTAAAAGCCTAAGGGGCACAATCTTCCCTCAAGGTCTGAAACCCACACTAAGCAGCAACCCAAAGTGGTCAGTCAGAGAAAGAACAGAGAAGCACATCAGGCCTGGAGTGCTGCTTCTTCCAGCTCCTGGCAATCTGCCATGAGGGGATTTCCTGAGCCAGAGGTTGCATCTGCATCAGTGGGTTTAACAGCCCCTGCTGGACCTATTTTCCATGAATTTGTCTAATTGCTTCTTGAATCCATATCTGTCAGCAATAAGTTCCACAACTGAATTATGCCCTGTGTGAAAAAGCACTTCCATTTGTTCTGGTCTAAAGTAGCTGCCTTAAAATTGCCTTCACTGCCCCTTTACTCTTATGTTGTAACAGGGAATAGTCATTTCCAGTTCATTTTTCCCATGCCTTTTATGACTTTACACACACCTGTGTTACTTGTCTCTCTTCCAAACTGACCTGGCCTATTTTATTTAATCCTCTCGGAAAATAATTTTAGAACTTGGCACATCCTCATTGCCCTCCTCTGTATCTTCTCTTTTTCTATCATATCCTTTTCGGGAGAAAAGGATACAGGAAATAGTCACACTGGCCACATACCTGCAAGGTTAATCCCAGAACTGCATTCTACACACAAAGGATGGGTGGGGAATACAAGTGACAGAAATCATACAGGTAAGAGCAAGCATTTCTGGTTTAGTAGAGTGCTAAAGTGCAATTCAGGGGGGAAAATCCATTATGAGCAATTAATAATTGCTCCAAAGCTCCATTTCTGCCTCAGGAAATCCTCAGCCCTGCTAACTTTTGCCAGAGGAATGTACCTTTTATCCTTCTCAGAAGCTTCGAGTTGACCACTGTTGATAGCAGATAAAGGAGCAGATAAACTTTAGGTTTCACGTACCATCCTGCCCGTCTATGTGTAACAATTTCAATGGCTTTAATCACAGTTGCATCCCATAGAGCCCCCTGCTTTCAAACCCAGGCTTGAGGCAGCTGCAATTTGAATTCATTTCATTCTAAGGTGGCACAAAAAGATCCAGATTTTGTGCACTGAGGCCAAATATGGTTCATGTTTGCTACAGAATTACACTCATCACTGCACCTCAATGTTCTCAAGCACCTCTTTCATACCCAGCACTGTCTGTCCCTCCCTACTCCTTATCTCCAGCACCCACAGACTCTGTATCTGTACTTTGGAGAGCACTTGTAAACAGAATCTGAATTAATTTTTAGAACAGATTAGCTAAAACGCATTGAATATCTGTGTGGAGTCATTCAGAATTAAAGGAGGCCTAATTCAATTTAACTTACTTCACTTCCAAAGTGAATTAAGTAAACGTAATTGAAGCTACTTAAATTCTGATTAAGAGTCTTGACATCTGCTGCAAGTGAAGCTCTATTATCCACAGGGAGTTAATTCACCACCATAAGTGTGGAAACACAACCAACTGCATAGCAGGAAAGCTGGAGAAAAAGGAAATCGTTAGTCCCTGAATTGCAATAATCACCACAGTGTATTTATGCTAAATGCCTGTTTAATTTGGGGAGGCAACATTCTTGCATGACAAAAAAGGGAAATAGGCTTACCTCACTTAGAAGAAGAATCCCATAAAATTTTTGAGGAAAATTTTTTTTATTATTTTTGTAACAGAATTATAATTTTGTCAGTGTTCCAGAGAAGTTGGTTAAGGAAAAAAGAGATGAAGTTTCACACAAGAAGTGCAACAGCAATCAGATTTTCTTTGCTAACTCATTGTTGTGCAAGTGTCCATCTTTATGTGGGAATAGCAAAAATGGCTTAGAAAATTACCTCAGTTTTATACAACACATCACAGAAAACCTCCCTTTGCCCTGCTGTGCTTGTGTTCTCCCTATCAATTTGATGCCTAATGCATTTGTTGTCACCTGATGGCAGAATCACAGACACCTCAAGCTCTTGCTGCCTTGACACTGAACCTATTTCAGGCCACATCTGTGGATAACTCTCCTGCTATTGACAGTGACAGAGAGGCCTGCGGGTGTCCTGTTTCTTTATGATCTGCTTTTACTATCTCTCAAGAGTCCTGCTATTTGAAAAAAATCAAGGATTATTAAACTCTGTGCAATATTCAGCCCGTCCCATGCCATCATTATGCTGATTTTTTGTGTACAGCAGCAGTTATTTACAACTGAACTTGAATCTGAAAAGCACTTTCTTCAGCTTATTCTTCACTTCCCTGCTGACAGGTAGAGCAAAAGTAGAATTGCTGGGGTTACTGGCCCAACCTGGGCTTAGGAAGATCAGTAAGTATCTGAATACAGAGTGCAGCTCCAAGCAGCAAAATGTTGCCTCAGAGCAAAACAAGGCAGTAATGGCCAAGGGAACAGGTACCTGCTTTAGATTTACACAGCCTAGAAATCCTCCCCAGCTCTCTCCAGGTATCTGAGTCCTTGTTTCTGTGGGTATCTGAAGTCCTTGTGGTCCAAGGCTCTCACTGTCAAAGTCCCAGTTCATGCTGGTCTACACGATTCTAGAGATAAACAAGAAATAAAGGTGAGATCTTTCCCATGAAAAAGATCTAAGACCTTTTCTGTACCAGCCTCACCAGTAATGAAGAACTAAAGGTCACTCTCTGTAATAAATATATGCATTTTTCCTAACGTTATCTCTTAAAACTTTACAAAGTTTGACACTTGTCCCTTCTTGTACCTCCCATCACAACAGCGGCATTGCCAGGGGAAATTTCTCCAGATTCTTTAATATTAACACTGCATGTTGAAAATGTGGGTTTCAGCCAAGAAATCTGCTTCTTTTCCCTTCCTTCTGTTGGACTTCATTCAGACAGAATTGCACCATATAATCAAGGGTCATTTCATAGGGCTTTGTGATAAATTTTCAGTAGAAATCTGAAGCTCCTTTTCTTTTCTGATGGGATAAGATGGAGCAAGTTCTACACCAGCTCTCCATGTCTACCCCATAGAAAGAGTGTCAAAGATATGCCTTTCCCTGTGTACTATTCTCCTCCACAAATTCCCCAATGCAGTTCAGCTTATTTCCATGTCATACTGGGACCTTCAAACTTGTTAACGTGCTTTAACTACTTTTCACCAGCAATCAGAATACTTTTTCTATTTTAAAAAGTACTGCCTGAAATAGAAACACAAAAAAGTTGACTAAATTGGGGGGGGGGGGGGGGGAT